>JAOXXN010000205.1:624749-649142 GCA_026770055.1 Myrmophylax atrothorax
GCAGGAGCAGCTGAGGGCGCGGGGGGGGCTCAGCCTGAAGAAAAGGAGGCTCAGGGGGGACCTTCTTGCTCTCTGCACCTCCCTGATGTGAGGGGGGAGAACCAGGGCAGGGTCGGGTTCTGCTCCCAGGGAACAGGGACAAGATGAGAGAACAGCTTCAAGTTGCACCAAGGGGATTTCAGGACAAACATTAGGAAAAGTTCTTCACTGACAGAGTAGTCAGGCACTGGCACAGCTGTCCAGGACAGTGGTGGAGTCCCCATCTCTGGAAGTGTTTAAAAGCTGTGTGGATGTGGCATTTGAAGGTGGTTTAGTGGTGGCCTTGGCAGTGCTGGATTAGTGATTGGACTCAATGGTCTTAGAGCACTTTTACAACCTAAATGACTCCCTGATTCTGTGATACCAGTGTGGAGGGGTTAGTGAGCATTAAAGGTGCTCACCTGGGCTCAGGTGGGTGCATGGCACACAGGTGGGTGCCTGTACAGGTGTCTCTGTGCCTGGGACAAGGCTGTGGGACAGGGGACATTGGCACCACAGGGACAGTTATGTCTGTGTGGGTGACACAGGTCTGTGCAGGTGCAATGTCCCAGGCCCTCCTGCATTCTCACCTGCTTTGCCCATTAAAATACTGGAGAAAAGGGATGATACAAGCCAAATTGTGCCTCTTCCAGCTCCACCTCCACTGCTTCCTTGTGTTGGGACAGAGCAGGGCTGAGAGCAGGTGCTCTGGGAATTTTCCTCCATCACTCATGCCATGGGTTCATGCCAGGTTCCCATGGAGAAAGTCCCTTCCCCAAACCCCTGCATGACTGCACACTGCATGGAGACCTACCAGGGCTGACACTTAATCCTTGTGCTGCTGGAGGTGACTGCCCTGGCTTCTCCTCACCTGACAGCACCCCTTGTCACAGCATGTCACTTCAGGCAGCCACCTTGGCTCCCCACAGCCCTTAGCACTGAGACTGCAGCCTTAAAAGCTGCCACAGAGAGAGCCTGCTGGTTTCTATTCCCATTCCTTGGCCATGGGGAAGGTCAGGAGAGCATCTGAAGGCTTCACAACCTGTTCTGAAAGAAAACATTGGGATATGCCCGAGAAACCACCCAGGGAGAGAAGGAGAATGTGAAAGGAGGCAACCACCTTGCCAGTGTCACTGTTCAAGGAATGTGCCACAGAACCTGACCCCAAACCCCTTCCTCACCTCCGCTCTTATGGCAGACCCACCTTGTAATGCATCCTCTACCAGCACAGGGCAGAGGGGTCTGTGAAGTCCATCTCATGGGGGTGAAGATGTGCTTGGGGGAGGACAAAGGCATAAAGGGATAGAATACACCCTAAGCAAGTTTGCTGATGGTACAGAGCTGGAGGGAATGGCTGATGAACCTGAGGGCTCTGCTGCCTTTCAGTGGGGCTTAAAAAGGCTGGAAAGTTGGGCAGAGAGAAACATAAAGAGGTTCAACAAAGCCAAGTGCAGGTCCTGCATCTGGGGAGGGATAATCCCAAGTACCAGCACAGGTTGGGGGTGACCTGCTAGGGAGAAGCTCTGCTGAGAAGGACTTGGGAGTTCTGGTGGATCACAAGTTGACCATGAGATGAGCATGTGCCCTTGCTGCCAGCATGGTCAATGGGATCCTGGGGTGTGGTCAGCAGGTCAGGGAGGTGATCCTGCCCCTCTTGGCCCTGGTGAGGCCACATCTGGAATAGTGTGTCCAGTTTTTGGCTCAGTACAAGGAAGAAAAGGAGGTGCTGGAGAGGGTCCAGCGGAGGCCACAAAGATGATGGCAGGTCTGGAGCATCTCTGATGAGGAGAGATGGTGGGAGCTGGGCCTGGTTAGTCTAGAGAAGAGAAGACTGAGAGGGGAGCTCATCAATCTGTACAAGTATCTCGAAGGGGTGTCAGGATGGTGCCCGGTGCCCAGTGCCCAGTGCCAGGACAAGGAGTGATGACCACAAACTAAACCACAAGAAGTTCTTTCTCAGCATGAGGAAGAACTTTCCATGGAGGGTGGCAGAGCACTGGAACAGTTGCCCAGGGAAGGCTTGGGGTCTCTGTCTCTGGAGACATTCAAAACTACCTGCACATGTTCCTGTGTCACCTGCTCCAGGTGACCCTGCCTGGGCAGGAGGCTTGGACTGGATGATCTCCAGAGGCACTTCCAACCCCAATGATTCTGTGAGGAATGTGTTGCATCAGGACATCACATGTGCCGGTGTCCCTGGTTGGGGGGCTTCCTACACAACAGCTATGCAACTCCTACCCTTCCCACCCTGACTGCATCCAACTCAGCTCCTACCCAGGGCCCTGCTCTTTCCCTCTTCCTCTTCCAGGCAAATCCTGTGGAAGAGGAAGAGCTCCAATAAACCCATGTACTGTTCCCTGCAGTCAAGGGATCCATGTTGCCATGTGGCCAGAGAAACTCCAACAGAAAAGCCTTCACAGCCAGTGAGATCCTTCTACAGAGAGAACTCCTCATGTAGAAGTGTGGGCAACCAGCTCCCATCAGGGTCCAGTTGGTCCATGCCCACTCTGGCCAAAGAGCCAGCACCTGGCTTTGGGCCATGGCTCCATCTCTCTCGATGGAGCAGGGCTTCTAGGAGGGGAAAACAAATTCTTAAGGAAAGGGGAGGCCTTTTTCCCTTCTGGGGTCACATAAAAGGGCAGCAGGAGTTGCATGGCTCCATGCTGAGGAGCATCAGGAACCCAGATGTAGCTTTCTGTATGTAGCCCTAATCTAACACTGAATTCACTCTGTGATTTCCAGAAAGCTACTCAGTTTTCCACCAGTTGTGCCTTCCCTCTCCCTTGCCCCAGGCTCTGAGCATCAGTAGGTGACACATGGGAAGGGAAGGGCCACCCTGCAGCTCCTGCCTCTTTAGGATGTCAATACCCATGGATGCCCAACAAGGACAAACTCCATGGGAACCTCTAAACTCGCCAACCCACTTCTCCCTTGACCTGGAAGAGTGGGATTGGTTATAACTCGAAGCAGAAGACAAGCAAAGGAGAGAGGAGATGGAAGAAGCGCTTTTTGAAGTGTTCCTTTGTCGCTTGCCTCCACGTCCCATGGCGGTGCCTGCGCTGACGTCAATGTGGTGCTGTTGATTTGCACCAGCTGAGGGGCTGGCACAGGATCCTCCCCTCCAGAGTGGCTCTGACGTGGGGCGGGGAAGGGCTCGTGCTGGGATATATCCCTGCCCAGTCTGTGCTGCAAGGCGAAAACCATGAACCTCTGAGGAGCAACAGCAGAGCCGTGTGGCTGCCCACAGAGCCCCTTCCTTCACCTCAGCACCCAGGGATGGGGGTCTGCTGCCCAGCCCTAACCCCCCATGCCAACAGAAGGGCAGTGAGGTGGCTGCTGAAGGGGCATCAGCACAGGAACCCCACCTTGCCAAGGATCACCAGACTCACACCTTGCTCTCAGTGCCTGTGCCAGCTGTGATACAGCTGTGAGCTCTCCTGCCTTTCCCAATCCTCTCCTGGGGTTCTTCACTTCCTGGAGGCTGCGAGACCAGATCAATACATTGAATTGCAGATGCTCGGGCCCTACAACCCTGGGGTTCCACCACCACATGGAGGTGATGCTTTGGCATGCCCAAGCTTATCTTACTGCCTCCCAGAGCAACAAAGCCCAGAAAAACATTTTAACTTGTGCTTTGCTCCCACACATGCGATTTGTGTGTTAATGTAACGCTCCACAGTGTGGAAAGCTCCTGGAAAAGATGAACCCAGCCCTTGGAATTGGATTTTTTGGGGGATGGCAGAATGCTACACATGAAGCCGTAAGAAGGACAAGGGATATGCAGTCAGCAGCAGTCATCTTTACTATGGACCACAGGAGATCAGAAAATAACCTCAGTAACAGGAGACCTAGTGGCTAACAAAATGTCATGCTGTAGGACGTACAAGAGAGGCCAAGCACAATCACCAGAACAAAACGGCACCCAGGAGGACGGGGAAGCCCAGGGGGTTGCAGGAGATGCCCTATAGCAAACCTCTAGTTGTGGTATCAACACGTCTGCGTGAGCGTGGGGTCCTTGGAAACAAGTCAAAGGGTTAAAGTCAACTTCTTCCTCAACTCCAGTGGCTCTGGTACAACAATTATTGACTTCTTTCAGAATAAGAATAATAATATAATTTTGTTCCAAGAACTGTGTGCAAGAATCATTTCTCCAGGTGCAGTGAAAGGAGGGCAGGTAGGAAAACACCCTTCTCAGGGTTGGCCTTGTGGCTCATGCCCTCTCCTCACTGACACCACAGCCCTCCCCAGCAATCCTCTGTGGCTTTGCCTTCAGTGAATCCCAAACAAGGTTTTTCAGAAAAAGAAGAAAGGGGAAAAAAAAGGTATTGCTGCTTCTTCTTGTAATATTTTCCCTCTCTTTCTCCCCCCTCTTTCTCCTTAAAAATGTTTACTTTCAAAAATTCCATTCCTGCAGAGATTCCTCCCAAGCTCTGAGGTCTCTGCACTCCACCCTCCTCTTCTCCAGTCAGAAAAACTGTCTCGATGTCTCTTTGGTTAAAAAAAAAAATAAAATAACACAAACAAATAACACACAGCCCAGTATGATCCCATTCCACCCCACGGACGCCTGATGAGAGGGTGTCTGTGGAAGAAGGAAGCATCAGAGACGAGCTGTCTGCTCTGGAAGCTGAGGTCCCCGCGCCACCCCGCCAGCCCTCCTGCTCTCATACGGTGGTCGCTGGCCCGTACTGGAGCACCAGAGGGGACGTCTCCTTGATCCGGACGTAGAACTGCCCCTCGGGTTGGCTGGTTGTGAGGGACAGAGGCAGGAAGTCATCAGGAAGCCACCGCTCGCTCTCCTCGGAGGCAAACACCAGTCCGAAGTGCTCCAGCTGCTCCTCGCCGTAGCAGATGGCGGCCGAGCCCCCCAGCACGCCCCGCGAGATGTCGTTCATCTCCAGCACCACCAACTTCACCACCTCCCCAGCGGACGTCTGGCTGGTGATGTGCAGCTGCAGAGAGAGAAAGGTGGGAGAGACGGATGGTAAGGGGGAGGAATGAGGAGGAACCAGGGGCCAGAGGCAGGATGCAGTGTGGTGGAATGGTGAGGGTGGAGGCATGACTGCCCCAATGGTGCCCAGCGGTGCCAGGGCCCAAACCCATGGACTGCTCTCTTGTCTCCACTGCACTCTCTGAGTCCTTACTCCTCAACTCTCCCATGAGTCACCTACTGCTCTGCTCAGGCTGCCTCACCATCCCATCAGCTGTAGCCGAAGGACAGTCCCAGCCTTGCTTCTGGCACCATGGAGGGACCTGTGAGAAGTCCCTCTTGTGAGCAGAGTCCAGACCATCAGACCAGCTGGAACCACAACAGCTCTGCCAAACTAGAGCTGAAGCCTCTTCGGGACACAGCACTAAATTTCATCCCATTCACAAGCTTGGGGTTGTCCCACCAACAGCTACCCTTGCCCTCCACTTCCCTGGGGACAGCCCTCTGAATCCCAAATACTGTCGAGGGAATGAGCTCACTGGGGCTCTGGCTCTTACGGACACTGAGAGCCACTTGACTTCAAAGGCCAGACAGCAGGACATCCATCCTCGCCTGGGCACGGCGATGGTTTCCTTTGGCACAGCCGTAAGGGCTTGTGGAGTGCCAGGAACAGTGCCCTGGCACGGTGGTCTGAGCCCTCGACCCACGTGAGCCCTGCCAGCTCTGCACAGCCATGGCAGGGCTCAGCTGATTTACGCCAGCCGAGGCGCTGTGCCTTTGAACTCTGCTTTCTTCAAGGAGAGCATCATAAAATGCTTTCAAACAGGCGTGTCCAGAGCTTTGCAACTTCAAAAGCCACGTGGGCAGCCCGCCAGGAACCCGAGGGCTGTGCTTCAGTTCCATGGAAATCTATGGGCATTCCTCAAATGGAAAATAGTACTGCAAGGCAGAGTCCTCTCTGCTAGGATGTCCCTGCTGGGTGCACAGGCATCAGCTGTCAAACCTCCCCAGCAACAAACCCATCAGTCTGTTGCCTCTGTCCTTCCTCTGCCATTTCTTTAGGGCCCGTTTCAACCCAAACGATTCCATGATTTAAGGATTTTCTGCTCCATCATCCTCAGCCCTGGGAACCAGGAATGTCTTAGAAGGAAAATTTCAGCAGGGGAAGGATCTCCATGGCTGTGACCAAAAGGAGGCTGCAGAGCAGAGGAGGACCTGTCCAAGATGTGTGTCCTGGGGGATGTCCTCCATGGAGGATCTCACCTGAAGCAGGTGTGAATGACCAGTGCTGGGAGGTCAGCTCTTGGCATCAAAGCCCTTGCTGAGAGGACTAAGGTCATATAAACTGCTCCAGGAGAGCCCAGTGCCTGCAGCATGGAGGCAGCTCTGCCTGCTGCTCCAGCTGAGACTGAAGTGGGTCCTGCCTCTGGAGTTGCAACAGACTGCAGACAAGCAGCTCCTGCTCTCCCTTCCCTGAAGGAGAAGGCTGGAGCCAGAAGCACGGACCCAGAGAGGGGAGGCTGTAGGAGGAACATGGGAAGGGCAGGGAGGTGATGGCTGGATTTCAGCTGGGAAGGATGATGATGTGTTTGAACATCAGGATGTGGTGAGGGAAACCCAGCAATGTGTCTTTTGCTCACTGCCTGTCCATGCTGGGTGACACCAACCTACTGTCAGCTGCTGAACCACAGACCAAGAGCTGAACTGCAGCCCCACCATGCTGTCCCTGCAAAAGCCCCTACGTGTGGCCCTGGCTCACTCCTGCAGCAGTGGCTGTCACTCCTGCAGAGCCATGCGCCCCATCCTGCCAGGAGCCTCAGGACTACAGCAGGGACAAAGGGATTCAGGGCAGGAGTGCTGCAGGTCTCCAGGGGACCTCACCCCTGGGATGGTGGAGGATGGGGACAGCAGTGCCAGGTGTGGGGCATGCAAGCCCCGCTGCCAGTGTCCCCATCCTGCCAGCCCTGTCCCTCTGGGCATGGCAGAACCGCACCACTGCCCACTGCGGGCTCTGGTACCTTGACACTGGTCTCTTTGGAGAGTCCTGTTTCGTACTGAGGGCAAACCCTCAAGGTGACAGAGCCCGGCTTCTTCCCTTGGTCGGCCAAGCACCCAGGCTGTTCTGGCTGCTGTTCTGGAAAGTTCTGAGTCCACTCATCCGAGCGTGTCCGGCAGACGGGCTCGGAGCCCTGCCCGCCCCGGCGGTGCTCGGGGCTGGGCGTGGAGCCAGTCCCCAGCCTGAGCTGGCCACAGTGGCCCGTGGTCCTGCTCTCTGTCGGGGAGCTGTCCACAGAGCCGGGGCAGGACTTTCTGGGGGCCTGGCAGTGGGGTTTGGGGAAGTCCAGGCTGCTGGTGCGGACACAGTATGCCTGTCGCTTCTCTGTGATGCGCAGCAGCTCGATCTGGCGGCTGGGCAGGACAAAGTCACTGTCGTAGAGCTCGGGGGGTGGCCGTGGCTCCTCCGGCGGTGGTGGCGGTGGGGGAGGGGTCTGGAGCTCGTGGGTCTGCAGGACATCCGGGGCGCTGTCCCGCAGGGAGCGGGTGACTCTCCGGCTGCAGCACTCGGGCCCCGAGGATGAGTACACCAGGTCAAGCTCCTTCGGGCTCTGTGCCCGGCTGGAGTCGTAGTCACTGTCGGTGGCCAGGAACACTTCTGAGGAGCCTTCCTCATCCGACAGCCCGTGCAAGTCTGCAAGGGGGATGAGAGAAGCAAAGAGGGGGTCAGCCTTAGTATGGACAACCCCAGTTGAGGGTTTGCACCAGGTGGAATCCAAGGAAGGTTTACCCCATGTCATACACCTGTGCTGCACTTGCCACGGCACAGGCAGAGCAGGTCCTGTCTCAGCTGAGACTGACTGCCTTGCCCTGCTCCAACCTCCAGCCCTGCCTCTACCTCAGGTGCAGCCACCACAGCAGCACCTCTGCCCCACCATGCACGGGCAGCCCCCTGAGCCCACCAGGCAGGAGCTTTGCACAGGCGGGTCCTTACCAGAGTTGAGCTTGCGGCTGGTCTCTGGCGAGGGCACTGGGGAGGGAAGGTAGTCGAGGTGGGACGAGGAGGATCGGGTTTTCTCCTTCATTGCCCCCGTGGCCTCGCTGAGGAAGCCACTGAGAGACACTCCACAGGAGGGCTGCTTGTAGCGGGCGTGCTGCAGCGCATCCATAATCCAGCGCATCTCACGCCAGATCTCCTCCATTTGCTGCCAAAAGAGGAAACGGAGGATCCCTTTCAAACAGCAAATGACAGCAGCAAAAAAGCCCCACAGCAAAACATGGGCTCTGCCCACACACCTCTTCCAAGAGCTCTGGGGGGGATCCCTGAGCCAGGAAATCCCAAGAAAGTGCTTTCAGGTGGGAGGGTGCTGCAGCTGCTGGTTCAGCAGGACCTGTCTGCTGCAGGCAGGGGTGCTGAGAACAGTGTGGGATGCTCTTTTGCAAGTCTATCCCAAAATGCACTTGCAGGGCCTTTTCTAGTAAGGAGGGACATGCAAAGCAGGAGTCTTCAGCTCTCTCCTTGGGATTTTTAATGTGGTCACTGCAATACAAAGTTCTGCAATAACAAGATCTTCTGCAGAATGGAGAAGAGAAGACCTTAGGGCTCCTTCCAGTGCTTAAAGGGGCTCCTGGAGAGCCTGGACAAGGGCCTGGAGTGACAGGACAAAGAGGATTGCCTTCCCACTGTCAGAGGGTAGGATTAGATAGGATATTGGGAAGAAGTTCTTGACTGTAAGGGTGGGCAGGCCCTGGAACAGGTTGCCTAGAGAAGCTGTGGCCGCCCCATCCCTGGAAGTGTCCAAGGCCAGGCTGGACGGGGCTTGGAGTAACCTGGGCTGGTGAAAGGTGTCCCTGCCCATGGCAGGGGGTGGAACAAGATAAATTTTAATGTGTGCTCCAACCCAAAACATTATGTGATCCTATGAAAACCCAGCCTTCTGCTGCCCATCAGCCACATCAGAGAAACCCCACAGGGCCACAGCCACTGAGGCCAGGGAACAGTCCCAGTGCAGGTGCTCCTGAACTACTGCCCTGGCAGGTTTCAGAGCCACTCTCAAAACCTGGCTCCCACCCCATACCTGGATGTAGTCCTGAACCTGTTGGTGCCTCTGCTTGGCGGTGGAGAGCTCAGCATCGGAGAAAGCCTCCCTGAGGCTCTGCTGAGAGAGGAGTGACTCCAGCTCCAGGAGGGCAGACACCTGGCAGTACTGGGTGATGAACTCACGGTCGTACGTGAAGAAGTGGACTGTAGAGAGGAAAGAAGAGAGGGGGGATGAGAAACATCAAATTCCCTGCTGTGTATGCCCTAAAGGCTTCTCTCTATCACCCAAGAGAAGGAGATGGCAATGCTGTCTGCCAGTTCCAAGTGGACAGCCCTCAGCATACCCCTCCACTCCGCTCCAGGGAGGTGAGGGAGCTCCAGCCCACCAGACTGCCTGACTCAGTTCTCAAGAAGTCTCAGGGGATAAATGGATCAGCAGTCCCCTCTCCTCACCCAGCTCAAAGATCTGCAGAGGCAGCGTGAGGAAGCCAGAGCGAGGAGTGTAGGGGTTGTTCTGCCCTGGAGCAGTGCAGACATCGTCTGATGGAGGCAGCAGCAGCAGGAAGGAGACCTGATCCCCAAAGTCCAGCACTTCTTGGCTGTACAGACGGAAATCTTTGGCCTGCAAGAAGACAGCAAAGGTAACAACTGCAAACATCACCTGGTGGACCCTCTGCCAAGTCCTCATGCAGAAAGGGACCACCTGCAGCCAGGGGACACAACCAGAGGCTCCTTGCTTCCAGTGTAATCTGCACTCCTTACTTCCTTTTATTTCTCCCAGAAGTCTCCAAACTATTGGTCAAAGTCACCATGACAAAGTCACCAAGAAGAATGGGCTCAGTGCAGGGAGGTGCCCTCACAGCTGCCCAACCAGAAGCATATGCCTACTACTGGGGCTGCTGGACACCTTCCCAGTGAATACTTGGCATGGTGGAAGAGGGCTTCTTCCCATGCAGTCTGACCCCAGGGGCTGCAGCCCCAGCCCACCACTGGCCAGGGACCAGCCTGCTTTGGAGAGACAGAGTTGGGCTGCTCTTGTGCTGCCCAGGACCAAACCACACAGCAGGCAGTAATGCAAACCCAGATTCACTGCCCTTTCTTTGGACATACAGGTGACGGAAGGACAAACAGCTCCTGTGGACACTGTCCTGGGCTGGCAGATGCTTCAGATTCTGTGTGCCCATTACTGACCTTCTATTTGCACAGGAATAAACTCTTGTGGGTCCTTCAGTCCCACAAGGAGGGCCCAGGCTGTGGTTCCCTGCCTGCTGCAGTGACCAGCACCGTGCCCATAGCCCCTTCCCCCCTCCTCCCCACACCTCGGCACCTGCCTCTACCTCTTGCAATGGGATGTTGACCAGGGTCATCAGCTCCTTGATGGCCACTTGGAGCTCATGAAACAAGGGGTTCTGGGAGGTGTCAGCCTCTGGCTCTGCGGGAACAGGCTCCTCCACACTGACCATCTTCTGCAGCCATTCCCACTCTTCCCTGGAGGACAGAGACAGACAGGCAAAGGAGGGAGTGGCGGACCTGGACACACAAGCTCTACGAGAGCTGTGTTTGCTCAGCTGTTCCTCTCCCAGACAGTGCAGCATCCCAAGGGATGTGGGAGCTGTGGAAGTAGAGAATGAACTTGCTTTGCTCCATCTCCAGGCTGAATCATAGAATCAGAAAATATACTAAGTTGGAAGGGACATACAAGGATCACCGAGTTCTTCACAGGATTACCCCAACAATCCCACCCTGTGCCTGAGAGTGTTGCATGGCAGGCAGCAGGGATAAGAGGGAATATTATGCTGCTGCCAGAAGCCTGGCAGCAGAAGCAGAAGGTTATGGTGCTGCCAGGCAATATGAGACAGAGCAGCCTGGCTGCCCTGGCTGAGCTGCCCTGCAAGCCCACCTGGAGACATTGGGATTGGAGCGAATCTTGACATGGCACAGGATGTTGGGGAGCTGCTCCGGCACCAGCACTCGGATCTGATCCACGGCACTGCAGAGCTTCAAGTAGCCCAGGTAGAGGCCTGGGGAGAGGGCATGGCTGCTCCTCTGGTGGTAAGCCAGCTTGTCCTGGGGAGAAAGGCACTGCTGGACTAAGTGACCCTCGCAGGGCGGCTCTTGCCTGCCTTCGTGCTGATGCTGCAGCACAGCCAGCCCAGCTGGAGAAGGGGAGTGGCAGAGCAAGATAGCCTGGTGCTGCCAGGATGAATCTGGCACTAACTTGATGCCTCTCCTTCGAAACAACAGGATTTTTGGAGGCTGGCTGGGCTCTGCTCCCCCTGTGCCTGCAGCCAGCACCAGACCCTCGGCAGCTCGGGCTCTGCCATGACCTTCCCAGCCCGAGGGGGAGCAGGAAGCACTGGTGGTCCCCAGTGGAGCCCACTGCAATCCTCTGCCCCAAGAGCACCACCACACACCTGGACGGAGACCAGCAGCGTGTCCAGAGCAGTGGGCTCCTCCGGGGAGGACACGGACTTGCGGCTGGTCTGCAGCTTGCAGATGGGAACCCAGCGGACACTCTCGAAGGTTTGGTTGGTCTTCACCTCCTTCAGAGTGACGATGAGGATATTGCCCTGTTTATCTTTGACAGGCTCGAAGTAGACCTGTCCCAGGTCCTGGATGCCCAGCAGCCCCTGTGCAATGGGGTGGGAGGGCAGGAGAAAGCAGAGTGTCAGAGGACATCTGGAGGCACAGTGCTTGTGGGGCTGTGCAGCTGGACTGTGATGGCAGCTGCTGGAAACCAGTCTGCCCAGCCAAGAACCCTGATGGCCCCCAGCCCCTTCACATGAGACTGCCATGGCGCCTGATACCTCACTGTCCCACAGCTGAGGTCCTGCCAGGGAGGACAAGGCAGGACACACAGTCCTGCCACGGACCAAGATGTGGGCAGGACTGGCAGACTTTGGGGTTTTCCTGCTGCAGCACATCTGTGTGCTGCTCCCAAGGGAGCCTGGCCCCCAGTGTCCCAGCAAAAGGGCTTGTTCTCCACCCAGGCTCACCCTCACCTGCATCTGTGAGATGGCCAGCAGCATCTTGAAGCGTGTCTGCAGGATGCAGGAGCAGGACGACTGGGACACGGTGACACACTGCCGGAGCCACAGGATCTCATCCCACATGCATGACACCTGCAGCACACAACACATCAAAGGGTGGCACTGCCACAGCTGGGCCACACCAGGGTGTTCAGGGGAAATCCATTTGCTTTTCTGGTTGAGTTGGGTTAGGAATATGCATGGGCACACAGCATGTCTCAGCAGGGGTGCAAATCCCTGTGCCACAGGCACCCTGAGAGGCATCCAGAGCCTGTACCCAAGGGAAGCACCAGGCCATGTCCACTCAGATATCCACCTTCCTCTAGGACTGAGAACCTAAATTTGAATGGAAGGTAGCCAGGGGAGGGAGGGAGAAGAAAGCCTTCTCTATCAGCAGGTAAGGACCATCCAGCAAACTGTTCTGACCCTGAGCTGCCCACATGTCCTTTCCCTAACGCTGCTGAGAGTGGAGGACCCAGCAGCAGCATTCTGCACATCCTACAAGGGAGGCAAAGTTGTGGCTTCTGAGATGAAGCAGTTCAGCAACTGAGAAGCCACTGGTACTCCTGTGGAGAGGCAGTGCCCACCTGTCCTGACCAGCCTGCCCAGTGGGGCACCAGTCCCTCACCCACCTTTGGGCTTCCAAGGGCTGGGATGAAACCCTGGTGGTTTCCTGGTCTGTGATAGAACCCAGCAAGCAGCCTGTCCATGGGCTGCCTGCATTGCCAAGCCCCTGCACTGCCATTGCCTGGACTGGGGGGAAAGCTGCTGCCAGCCAAAGGCAGCGATGGTGCCTGATGCCCACTTGGGTCACCCTGGCACTTCCAGCTCTCCCAGCACAGGGTCTCTGAGGCACCCACCTTGGTGAACCAGAGGAAATCCTGCATGAGCAGGCAGGAGTAGGTATCATCTATCTCCACCACAGGGATCTGGTCTTCGTGGGTCACCAGGATGTTGTCATCCTTGTAGAAGATGGCTGTCAGGTAGAGGCCCCTGCATGGAAGGGAAGACACACTTCAGTGCCAGCCCCAGCTGCCACCTTTACCTCCCAAAGGGTCTCTCTCCTGCAGGAAGAGGAGATGCCAAGCCCCACATCTCTGCTTCTCTGCAACAGGCCATGGCAGAGGAGGCCTATGGCCAGTATGGGAGCAGGAACAGCAGATGCCACGGCCAATGCCCCCCTGGCTCAAGGGAGGGCAATGGTGCCAGCCTGTGCAGGGGACAGGCTGGAGTGCCTGGAGGCCAAGCACAGGGGTGGGCAGTAGGAGGGTCTAGAGGAGGTGGGTGCTGGAGGATGCTGGGATGGTGCAGGGATCTGGGTATCAGCACAGCTTGGCCAGTCCACATGGAGACACCAAAGGGAATGTTTCATCTCTGGGCCATGGAACTCACCTGTACCGACACCCCCAGCTCACTCCAGGTGAGGACTCGCCTCTGAGCACCCCCAGCCCCCATCCTGCAGGCACAGCTCCTGGTGCCACCCAGGACGGGCAGTTCTGTGGCCCCACTGGGAGAGGGACCCTCCATAACCCTGTGCACCAGCCTCTCACCGCTTCAGTGTCTTGAGAAACTTGCTGCCAGGGTGGAATAGGTGCTTGAGGCTCTTGGAGACTGAATGCTTTCTGCTCTGGGGTTGGTTCTTGCAGGGCTCTGTGGAGCAGAGAGCAGAGGATGACGCAGCAGGAAATGAGGAGCTGAAGTGGCAGCCTATGGCACACAAACCCACTGGGAAAGCTCTGCTCTGAAGGTCTCCAGTGCCTGAGCTGTGTCCTTGCTATGCTCATCCATGGCACAGACCTATTCCTGGTACCACCTCATCTCCATGGATCACACCACAACCCTGGGGGACTCAGCTGGACCCCCCATCCCAGCCTCCCTGCCATGGGCTCACCGTGGCAAACGCAGTGCTGGTGGACAGTCTTCACCTGGCCCAGAAGATGGTCCAGAGCTTCAGCCTGTCCCCTCCGCCGTGGGGCACGGCCGTCGTACTCTCGCCAGTCTGTGGGGGACAGACTGGCATCACCCCTGGCACTCCTTGGCCTGGGGGGGAAATGGGTTCCCATGCCCTCCTCCCACATCATCCAGGCAGGGTAGTTGTGGGTGCTGGGCACCTCTGGGTGTGCTGGGCTTGGGGAGACCCCCAGGTTTGTGCCATTCTTCCCAGGAACACCCAGCTCTGCACAGCTCCCTGTGGCCACTGGCCTCCCCACAGCATGGTGGGGGGACATGGCAGAGGGAAGGAACAAGGTCCTGTCTGTTGTTGCTGCACTTCACTGGCCTTAAAAAATAAAATTCTTTCCAGTGTCTTCCTCCAGGTCTTCCCCAGTTTCTCCAGGAGAGTGCTGGGAGCTGGGCCCGCCTCAGCAAACAGATAAATAAGTTCCTGCCAGCTCCACCCATTGTGGGACAGCAGCAGGACCAGGAGCAGGGTCAGGGACCCACCAGCTCTTCTCTCTCAACTTTACATTAATTGCTTTAAACACCCCCTGTGTCCTGCCCGCTGCTGTTTTCCATGGAAAGTTCAGCTCTGTTAACTTTGGCTGGGACTTGCCACTATTTTTAGTAGCTTTAAAAACACCCAGGGAGGTGCCTGACTATATTCTGCTGGGCCAGGGAGGGATCTCTTCTGAAGGGAGAAATATTAGCAGAGATAAAAATAAATAAACTCCACTCCTGTCTGATTCACTTCAGCCACACTCGATTGATGCCGCCAGGATCTTGGTGGGGTGGCAAATGGGCTTTAAAGTGGAACAGGGTAAAGCCAGGGCAGTGCAGTGCTGTGCCCTTACTATGTGCATTCCTAGACATGCAAATGGATTTCTGGAGATTTTCATACCAGAGGTATGTGGATCTGCAGCCAGAGCTGCTCATGGTGATGCACATCTCTGGCCATCGCTGTTCACCTCCACCTGCTCATGGTGCCCACCTCTGCTCCCTGGGTGCCTGCACCACGGTGGCAGGGGACAGGTCTCCACCACCTGCTCCTCAGGACAGGCTCAGCCTCCCATGGGGCTTCTCCTTACTCATTCCCAGAGCTAATCCCACGGGACCATCACACAGCAGGGACCTATTTTGGGACTGGTGGCAAGGGGCAGAGGCCAATCTGGAGCCCCTCAGCCCTGAACTTCGCCATTTGGGCTGCTTCCTCCAGCTCAGTCCTCCTGGGCTGTCTCTGCCCAGCACCCCAGAGTGCCTTGTGTGACACTCGGTGGCTGTTCCCTGCCACTTTTCCTGGTGCCAGCATGGGGAGGAAAGTGCTGACAGCTCAGAGCTCGTCTGTTGGGGCTTGTGACCTCCATCCCAGCTCGATGCCAGGGAACACAAATCCTTGGAGCTGGGCTGGATAGGGGAGACCATATGGTGGCACAGGGAGGGCTCCAGTCCACTGCCACCCAGGACCAGGACGCTCTGAGTCCTGGCTTTTGGCCACCTCCTTGGCATGAGCTGATCCAGGCAGCCTGAAATGGTTCAGCCTTTCCCAAGTGGCAGGGGGAATTTAAGGTTGAAAAATTACTATTTGGCAAAGCACCTGTTGGCTGGAGGCAGCACCCCAGACCCCCAGGCACAGCCTCCCTGCCTGGCCTGAGACCCTAAAATTCTGCCTGTGCTCCAGGGTCCACCAGCCTCCATCCTGGCAGCAAGAGGGGCCCCCAGGTGGCACAGGTTGCTGCCACCTCCCCACCCGCCACACAGCTGGTGCTGGCTCCCATGGGTGTTCCCAGTGGTACTTACTGGAAGGGATGGCAAATGGGGGCACGGAGGCTTGCGGGGGTCCCCAGCCCTTCATGTTGTAGGCAGACACCCGGACGTAGTACGCTGTGCCCTGCGAGGAGGGAAGCCCCACTCAGCACCCTGGCACCACTCCTGGCTCAGCATGCAAGGGGAGGATTCCCCCCAGCCCAATACACCAGTACACCATGAGGACTACTAAACTGGGAGCCTGCAGCCCAGGTGACAGGCTCTTACCTCCCCCTCCTGTACAAAGCCCTTGTTATCAGACACTAAGGAATGCCTGTGGGTGGGTCTGGGGGAGGCCGAGGAAGGACTGGCCATGGCAAATACCCCTTGTCTGAGATGCTCCAGCCCCAAAGACATGGTGCTTCTGTAGGTCAGGGTGCTGCCATTCCCCTGGGGTGGGAAAGGATCTGGCCCTTGGAAACAGGGAGCTGGCCAAGTACTGTCAAGGGTTTGTGGCACTGTGACAGTGATTAAAGCCTTTGATTAAAGCCCAGTCAAGCTGCCAGATGTTGCCAGGCCTCCAGGCAGTCATGGAGGTGGACAGGAGCCCGGGAAGCAGCTCTGAAAGTGTGATTGATGGGCTCGGACCAGCTCCTTGCAGCAACACTGCTCCAGGTTCTGCTTGAGCCCCCTCCTGCCGCACCCCAGGGCAGCTCTCCTGCCCTGACAGCTCCTGAGCTCCAGCACTGCTGCCCTGGCTGAGCCCCTCTGACTGCACCAAGGGCATTCCCTGCTCCGTGAGTCAGTGGTTCCTGCCTGCTCACCCTGGCAAGGTAGACCCCATCTATCCCAGCATCTTCCCAGGTTCCCATCCTGAGCTCCATCCCATCACAGTCCCCAGCCCATCCCTCCTCCTGCCACTGGCCCAGTGTGTGCTGGCAGCCTCAAGGAGGGGACAGCTGACAGGCAGCAGGGCTCTTGCCGTTCTCAGGGAGATAAAACAGCAGGGAGCCACAGTCGGACCAGCCCTGAGCTCCTGGAGATGGAGACGGGGCCAGTCCCCCCCTCCGTGAGCGCCAGGGCTGGTGTGAGGGGCTGGACTGTGCAGGTGGCAGAGGAACGAGCCGCTGATTTATTGCACAGGAAGAGCCTGGGAGTGGGGCAGGGGACAGAGGATAAATCAGGCACTTGGTGAATGGGCCCATTCTGCCTGTCACTCCCCAGGCACCCTGCACAGGAGGGTTCCCCACTGTCAGTGGCTGCAGCCATGCCAGGACAGACAGATGCCTCTTCCCAATCCCACACTCTCAGCTCTGCCCAGGCTGTGCCCATGGAATGCACTGTGGCACAATCTTATTGTTCCTGCTTGGAATGAACATAGAAACAAAGAATCCTTAAGGTTGGAAAAGGCCTTTAAGATCACCGAGTCCAGCTGTTCCCCCAGCACTACCGAGGCCACCGTTAAACCATGTCCCCAAGTGCCACACCCACACGCCTTTTGAACACTTCCAGGGATGCAGCCCCTTCCAATGCCTGATCCCCTCCCCACAGGAGCCGCAGGGAATGACCCCATGGGCTGCACCATGGCCAGTGGCTTTTCCCAGCTGTGGGCTCTCCCCACGCAGCCCCAGACCCTGTGGAGCACCCCAGGGTCTCACCGACACCAGCCCCCTGATGGTGAAGTGCAGGTTCTTCAGCTTGTCGATCACGGCCTCCCCCAGCGGTGGCGAGAAGGTGGGGGAGCAGCTCCACTCCACTGCAAGGAGAGAGATCCCAAGGTGTTGTGTTGCCCCAGAGCGGGGAGAGGCCACCAGGGCTGGGGCAGCATGTCACAGGCAGCAGCTGCAGAGGGACCATGGGCAGCACAGGAGCTGGAGGCAGGGGAGTGAAGGCACGGAAAAGGGGGAATCACAGCAGGGGGAGTGTCACAAGGACCTGCAGTTCTCATCAAACCGTGTCAGATGGGGTCAGCACCTTTAATTGATGGGTGAGAAGTGGGGGATGGAAGAAATTCATCCAGAAGATAAAAATATCAGATTCAAGTGGGTGAAGCATGCAGGAGAGGCAGGACAGCAAAGCCTTCCCAGTGTGCAGGGTGATGGGGCAGCAAACAAGTGGCACCCCGAGATTTGCCTTGGTGCAGGGTGGTGTTTGGTCCAGCTCAGAGCATTTGAGTGGTGGCCTGGCTGTCCAGCAGCCATGGCTCCTCCTGGCCTGACTAGGGCTTGGCGGTGCTGCCAATGGCTCTGCCGTGCTGACACAGGGTGCAGGTCTGTGAGCCCCCTGCCCTGCTGCAGGGATGCAGGTCCCTACCTTTGTACTTGGTGACAACGGCCGAGTTGACGCTCAGGGGCTCCCAGAAGGTCACCTGCACCGAGGAGCTGCTGGCCACTGAGAGCTGGACATTGGTGGGGGCATCTGGCACTCCTGGGGACAGAGAGCGCAGGGACCACTACAGCGAGGACAGTCACTCTGAACCCCTCAGTGTCCCCCCAGGGTCATATTCCCTGAGTGGAACACATTCTCTCCCCATGCACCCATGCTGCAAGCCCTGGTTACAGGGTGTGGGGACACTAATGGGTGCTGGCACAGCCCCATGCCTGGGCCATGCACAGCCCCACTCCCTCCCCCAGCGCAGGGGCTGCCCCCCAGCCCTCCTGTGGGCACTCACGGGCGTGCTCAAACCCTGCCTTCATGCGCTTGTAAAGCCGGAACCGCCACTCCCAGGCCTTGAGCTGCTTCTCCTTCTCGGAGCAGTCGGCGTTGGGCGCCTCGTTCACCACCTGCGCCGTCAGCTCGTTGACGCGCTGCTCGGCCTCCCGCACCAGCGTGGAGAGGTGCAGCGAGCGGCTCTCCAGGCTCACGACTGTGGGGTGGGTGGGCACAGCCGTACGTCCCAGCAGAGGAGTCAGGAGGAAGGAGGAGAAGGTGTTTAGGGCAAGCCTTGGCTCTGCTGGCAACAAATCCCCGCTCTGAGACCCCATCCTCCCCTCCGTGCCTGGGCTTGGACTCTCCTTGGGAGCATGGCTCCTCTCGAGCTCTGCTAAGCCTGCACCAGTCTCCCAGAGCCCAGTGATTGCTTTCCCACCCACACCCCACTGCCTGGGGTGTGCCATTCCACCAGGCTGGAGACTCAGGTGATGGGCACAGCACAGCTCCTTGTCCCAACTCACAGTGTGGGCTCTCCTTCGCTCCTGCCTGCAGCAGGGCCCTGGCGATGGGAGCATTGTTGGTCATGATAGCGATGTCCAGGGGCAGGAGCCCCTCGCTGTTGGGGGTGTTGAGGTCCAGCTCCTCGGGGCTGTACTGCTTCAGCAGCTCCTGGACCCTGTCGAGGTCCTGCAGCTCCACGGCCTCAAAGAGGGCAGCATTGCTCTGAAACTGCGTGGAAGGAGAAAGCAGGTGGGCTGAGTATGGGGCACATTCCTCCACTCCATCAAACACCCTGGACACTCACCAGCACCCCATAAACCCAGCCAGGGAGAGGGTGCCCTGGTCCCAGGAGCCTCAAAGCATCAGCTTTTTCCAGACATATCTGGATGTTGCCAAGCAAACACCTGGACCAGCTCCAGCTGAATTTGCTCCAGGGTGGCTTCACCTTACACACTCTGTGATTTCCACTCCCATGACAGCATCACTCACACATGGACACTCCGCCCCACAGACCCCCTGTCCCCACCTGGATGGCGCCAGCAGGCACTGACCAGGTAGGACTTGCGGAGCTTCTCCTTCTCGCCCCGTCCCACCAGGCTGCCCTCGTCGAAGGACGTGTAGTTGACGCGGAATTTCCCCGACAGGTTCCGGTAGAGCCTCTTGGCTGCATTCGGCGAGGAAGGGCCTGGCGGCTTCCTGGCCTGCGCCAGCTGCAGGTCCCGCATCTGCTGTGTCATTTTAGGGGAGGATGACCTGGGAAAAAGCAAGGAGGTGTGGGGAAATCAGTCATGGAGGGTGTGCTGGAAAGGCAGAGACACACCTGCAGTGTCAGGACTGAGACACAACTCTAGGAGAGTCAGAGCAGTGCTGGGTGGCACTGATGTGAGCAGCTGCATGGTGGATGCCAGTGCCAGCAATACCCTCATTCATCTGTTGTCACCTAAGGCAGGTCTGTTTCTTCTCCTCACCACCTCTGCTGGTCCTACAGGGGTTTCAAGGGGCTCGTATGAACCCTTCAGGTGAGACATTTTCCTCCAAACCCACGCTGGGATGCCCAAAGCAACCTCAGGCTGCTCAGCTCTGCAACTGGTCTGGATCCACCACACCAGAGCAATCTCTCCTTACTCTATCTTCACTATCCAGCTCCTACAGGAATGTGCTGTCCCATCCAGGGCTGCCCAGACCCCCTTGGCATGGAGGCTGCAGGGAGCGACAGCATCCCAGCTGGGGGACTGCTGCCACCACACTGTTGGCTTGGGATGGCCTCATGCACCCTCTCTATCATGCACCCTCTCCATATCCATCCTTCTAGAAGTAACCTGGTTCCTGCACTTGTCCCCATCCCTCAGCCATTTCTGATATGTGACTTTCCTCAGGGTTGCTATTCCCTCTTAAAGTGAAGTGAGAGCAGGGAACAGACAAAAGGACACTTCCAGTGGCATTAAGACAATGCCAGGTCCTGATGGGGACCAGCGACCCCAGTCTCCTGCTCACCAAGAGACCCAAGCTCCACAGCTGATCCTCACCTTCTCCATCCACACTGATTAAGCTACAAAATCTTTTCTCCATTCTGATCAGAGAATCATAGAGTGGTTTGGGTTGGAAGGGACTTTGGAGACCAGATAGTTGCAACCCCTTGCCATGGGTAGGGACATGATTTTGATTGCTACTTTAAATAGCCAGCATAAATATCTACAAGACCCTAGGAAAGCTGGTGTCTTTTCTGGGGCTTCCAGAGTGGGAGCTGCCCCTCTCCCTGCAGTCGGACCCTCCTGTCTCCATCAAAACCTCATCCCACCAGGCAAAGTCTCCAGCTTTGGTGTTAGCATGGCCTCATTGCTGCATAGGGCTTTTACCCATGAGTCATCTCTTACAGCACGGAGGGTTTCCACTGGTGTGAAACATCTGATCCCCTTCTTGCCAGAGCCCTGGCACAGTTCCCAGACAAGGAGCATCAGGTCCAAAGAGCATTTAGCATGACTTCACACAGTTTCTCTCAGTTTTGACCCCATATCCCTGCATATAAGGTCAGATATTTAGGGGCAAGGTCTTCCCTGTATTGCTTTATTGGTTAAATATCAAGTGTGATAAAAGCATGACATTTGGCTGAAGGTCATGCCAAAAAGGTTGTGCCTGTCGTGATGATGTTTATAAAGCCATCATCAGGAGACAGGATATTAATAACCACCTCGCTCCGTGCTCTCCATCGTCCTGATTTCAGATGAGGCACCATGGGCTGCAGAAGGACTTTACTGATTTTACCTTGTATTACTGAGATATCTAAGAGTTGAAAACACTGGGGAGGTTGTCTCCTGGCAATTGTTCATCTCACCAGCATCAGCTTATGGATTTAGAGGTCTCCAGTGTGACCCAAGCCATGGTGTCAAGTTGTTGCCCTGGGTTGCTCCAGCAGTGGACATTTTCTGGATGTGGAGCTTCATGGATTAGACAGTAAACACCAACCACACCAAAGAACTGGGCGTTTGCCAAAGCAGCCATGCAGATGTGGGTGAGTTCCATGCAGCAGGGCCGTGCTGGTTCTGGCAGTGGGGAAGGGATCAGCACCCACCAGGAGGGTGTCACCATGGAGGGAGAGACCTGCACAATGCAGGGAAGAGCTGGAGAACCAGCCCTGGGCTCTTCCAGACACGGAGTCCTCAGCTTGCAGCCTGAGCACATTGTGCTTCATCATGGACATGGAGCAGCTCCTGGCACAGCCACTCCCGAAGGCTCCTCGTGCCAAGGGCTCACACATGGCACCTACAACCTTCTACAGATGGCAAGGACAAGATCTCAGAGATCACAGGAGCAGGAAAGCATCATGCAGCTCTGCTGTCACTGATCACAGAGACTAAGAGAAAAGCCACCCGTGCCTGATCTGGCAGAGTGTTCTGGCAGGAAAAGGAAGGCAGGAAGGCAGGTCTTGATCCTTGGACAAAGCCTGAGATGCAAAGTGCTACCTGACATCTTTAGGAAAGAGAAATAACCGACTCCAGAGGTTCTCCAGCAAAACCTTGCCCTTTCTCTCATGTTGAAGAGTTCTCGGCTGCCAAGTCCTCCACTGCTCAGAGGTGAAGATGTTGAGGCTTCTCAACAAGGTGCCTAATTCCACTGCGGTTCCCCTACATCCAAGGAGGCAACAATGCTCTCCCACATGGAATGCTCTTCCCTCTACAGAAGCTGATGTGCACCTTGTTGTAACAGATCCCTGCTCCTTCCATACCTGCAGAATCAGGGTTTAAAATAAAATGCTGCTTTGGAGCAAAAGCCCTTTATTCTGCCAATTAAAATACATGGCAAATGACCCAGTACAGGCAGACTCCACAACTGGGAGGAAGCTCTCTCAGAGATGGTACAGAGGCAACACAGAGAAATTTCTCTGTTTTCCCCACTCTGATTTGCTTTTAATGAGAAGTAAAGAGATGGAAATTATTCAGTGCTCAGGAGTGAACATCTATCTATATTAAACCAGCTGCCCCAGAGATAAAAGAGTTTCCTGCCCTGTGGTTATGAGTCATCTGGACTCAGTGAAATAATCTTGATTTATCTAGAGCTAAACTTTGGCCTGAAGCAACTGATAGCTGACAAGAACACCCACAGATGTCCTGCCCTCAGGGACCAACCAGCCAACATCAGCTCACCCACGGTAAAGCCCCATCCTGCAGGGAGGTGTGGGAGGAGATCCCACCTCCTCTGCCTTTAGAGTTTCAGTGCAGCCTAACTAAATTATCTCAACCTCAATCAGTTCTTGTTGCTAATTGTTGTCCTACCTTCTGCAAGCAGGGGACGGGTGCTTTGCCTGCCCCAGCAGCTCAGTCTGAGGCCATGGGGAAGGTTTGGGACCATCAGGAAGGCGGCATGCCATAAATCCATGTACCAGCAAACTCCATCACACTCTCTGTGGAAGAGGCTGAAGTTCTGTGGAACGATATATTAGGGCTGGCCAGATCCATCTGGGGTAAGATTTGGACCCCTCACAACCAGAAAGACTTTGTGGAGCTGGAGAGTGTCCAGGGCAGGGAATGGAGCTGGGGAAGGGGCTGGAGCAGCAGGAGCAGCTGAGGGAGCTGGGGGGGCTCAGCCTGGAGAAAAGGAGGCTCAGGGGGGGACCTTCTGGCTCTCTGCAGTCCCTGCCAGGAGGGGGGAGCTGGGAGGGGTCGGGCTCTGCTCCAGGGCAGAGGGACAGGAGCAGAGGGAACAGCCTCAAGTTGAACTAGGGGAGGTTTAGATTGGATATGAGGGAAAATCTCTTCACTAAAAGGATGTCAGACACTGGCACAGCTGCTGAGGGGAGAGGTGGAATCACCATCCCTGGAAGAATTTAAAAGATGTGTAGATGTGGCACTTGGGGATGTGGGTTAATGGTGGTTGGATGAATAGTTGGACTCGACGGTCTTGGAGATCTTCTCCAACCTCAGAGACTCCATGATTTATTCTGGAGCACTGTGCCCAGTTCTACTCTGATGTGACATTGCAGTGACAGTCATGGAGCTGCTCCAGGTGGGACCTGCCTTTAACCCAGTGTGTGACCACCAGGGACTGGGAAGTGTCATCACTGACCACCAGCCCCACAGGCCCATCTCTGAGCATCACCAAGGACTTGATGTGTACCTACATCCACCCCTGCTTGGACAGCCAGTGCTCCTCATTCCTGCCCCAACCCAGCATTCCTGGGTGCACTTTTCAATGATTTCTGCTGGTCCTTGTGTCTTCTGGAGCTGCTTGAGCCATACACACCTCCAGCACTCCCAACCAGGGCTGCAGTTCCTGCAGCAGAAGGAACTGGTCCAGCTGGCAGTGGGAACAATCCAAATCGTCATTTTAAAAATAATTTTCAATTTATTCCCTTCTCAGTGCAACTCAGATGGGAGTTAAATTGATTTTTTTACACTGCCTTCGTTTAATGTACACAGCTCTTCCACTCGCTCTGCATCACTGGTAGAAACTCTGAAAATCAGTTAAATAAACACGTCTGTGCTCAGAGCCCTGGAAACACGGAGTGGGAGACTCACTGGGGAACCAGAGAGTTGGCAGAGGGCACCAACAGAGCTCCCAGATACAGGGGGGCTTGAGAATGTCACACCCAGAGGAAACCACGTAGACCTACCTTTAGTCACCTCCAGGGAGGGAATTCTGTCTCTCTGCTCCACTCTGGTGAGACCCCACCTGCAGAGCTGCCTCCAGCTCTGGGGTCCCAGCACAGGAAGGACATGCAGCTGTTGGAGTGAGTCCAGAGGAGGCCACCAAGATGATGAGAGGGATGGAGCAGCTCTGCTGTGAGGAAAGGCTGAGAGAATTGGGATTATTCAGCCTGGAGAAGGGAAGGCTTTGGATTGACCTGACTGTGGCCTTCCAGTGCCTGAAGTGACCCTACAAGAAAGATGGAGAGAGACAATTTACAAGAGCCTGGAATGACAGGACAAGGGGGAATGGCTTTACACTGACAGAGAGTAGGCTTAGGTTTGATATCTAGGAGAAATTCTTCCCTGTGAGGGTGGGCAGGCCCTGGCACAGGTTGCCCAGAGAAGCTGTGGCTGCCCCATCCCTGG
>JAOXXN010000205.1:649242-664720 GCA_026770055.1 Myrmophylax atrothorax
TTATTAAATTGTAACTCTGCCTTATAATCTCTCCTGAGCTGGGTTCATTTCTCCTGCCAGTTTACCTTTAAACCATCACATCACCCCAGCAGGGCTCTTACCCTGACACATCCTGGGCCACCTGCAAGTCACAGCTGAGCCCACAAAATGCCACTGGGTCACTCTCCACCCACTGCTGGGGGAAATGATTTGCTACAGTTTGGGAACGGCTCAGTATCTGCTGAGGTTCTGGATTTTAGAGGAATTCCAAACTTTGAAATGAACTAATTGTCAACATTTTGATTTCACTCTACACTGTGAAATAGTTTCAGGCACTATTACCCTTGTCATACAAAACTTGGTAACAAACATCCAGAAAAATATTCCTAGTCCATCATTCAAGGCTTTTCCCCTGTCTTTGAGATAGAGAACCTCCTGTTTAAATCTGAAACTTAGAATAACACATATCCAACAGAAAATATATTTCAAGAAAGATTTCCTGAACTGCCCAGTTCTTTCTCCTTTAAAGCAACATCAAGCCTCAACTCTGTCAGAAAGCATTAAATACTTCAAGCACTTCTTTCTAAGGCTTGAAAGGTACGAGGTAAAGGAACTCAAATGCAATCACTTTTCAGAATACTGAATGACCAGACTGTACTAAGAGGCCCTTTTCTGTCACATAAATCATGGTTTCAGTCACCAGTTAATCCCTGGTTAGTTGAGACATGTGAACCAGTACTTTTTATTCCAAGCTCACCCGCACTTGGAGTTGCAGCCCCAAAGGGACGTGCACTGGAGATGGGGCAGTGAAGGGAAGATTCTGAAAAATCTAAATTTTAAATAGGTTTCAAAGCAGTGTAACTGACAGTACATCAATATTGCCTTTTAGTAATCTTGGAGGATTGTGTTAACACCTTCTACACATGTAAAACTCGACATTTGGGCAGTAGTGCAGACAAACTTTCTAAGCTTGGAAGTGCAATTCAAATGCAAAAAAAAGCTCATTCACTGGGCATTTATTTCTGGAAATAAGATCTTACTGGCAACTTAAGGAGATAATTGTCTTTGCTTAAAAGATGTCTCTTTACACTTAAAATTGAGTGACACTGTCCTTATAAATTAGACAAACACTTTCTGCAGGATATTGCTTTATCCATGTACTCTTCAAGCCCTTCCCACTCGATTTTGGCAGGTGAAGGGTGTTTGTGAGCAGAGCTGCATGGAGTGTCTAACAGCACAGGAAACTCTGCTAAAATCCAATGCACTCCCAGAGCCAAAAGTCAAAGTGCAATGCTTGGAAGAAAAGATTTTTTAGAAGTGCCCTCCTCAAGAGTACAGCTCTGCAGCTTAACCAAGTATAAAGTTTCTACTAAATTCATTGCCCATTTTTATACAAGCCATTCTCATTTTAAGACGCCTGTGTGAGAATGTGATTCATTAAATATATGATGCTTCAAAAGATTATGATGATGATGATATTAAGTCACTCAAATTAGATTCAGTTTCTGATCAACTGAATTGGTATTAAATATACTTATCCAATTAGAACCATCCTGCAATTATACTGATACTTGAGCTAACTACACATTAGTCACTGCAGCCAAAAATGTAAGAGACATGGAGGGAAAGAATGTTTGAAAGCACATTTTTAAACTAAAAGAGGAGAGATTTAGATTAGAATTGAAGAGGAAGTTCTTTACTCAGATGGCCAGAGGCCCTGGCACAGGGTGCCAAGAGCAGCTGTGGCTGCCCCATCCCTGGAAGTGTCCAAGGCCAGGTTGGACGGGGCTTGGAGCAACCTGGGCTGGTGGGAGGTGTCCCTGCCCATGGCAAGGGGCTGGAACAAGATGAGCTTTAAGGTCCCTTCCAAGCCAAATCATTCTGAGATTCTGTGATCTCCTGAGGGTCCATTACAGCAGAGAGAGGGGATGGAGAGGGCATGGTCACCTGGGCTGGTGTAGGGCAGTCGCCTGTGGGCAGCTGCCTGCTTACAGGATCAGCTGTCTTTGCTCAAGGCCTTGACAATGTGGGCAGAGGCTTTTCCCCAGTAGCCTGTGGAAGCCAATGTCAAGGTTTCTTTTGGCATCAGTGCATTTCAGATAAGAGCTGTAATTACTGTCCAGCACTTTAAACCTCAGCTCTCTGCTCCCCAGCCTGAACCTGCCTGCTTTGGACCAGGAACGAGGTGGAGCAGCAGAACACACACACAGACACACACACACACATCTCATTTGCTGCAGGGCTGCTCCTGAGCGTTGCAATCAGGTGTCGTTAACTCAGTGCAGTTCCCAGCCTGCCAGCTGGGTTTGGAAGCACACTGTGCCCTGGCATCTGGCTGTGCAGCTGCTTGAAGTCAGTAAACACTGCCCTGAGTGGCTCCTTGACCTTTGGAGTGGGCAGAGCTCATGCCCAGTGGCAGGAGTCGGGGCTGCCCATGCAGCCTCAGCCACGGAGGAGCATCGTGCTGGAGAAATGTGGCCACGCAGGAATGGCAGCACCTGGCAGGAAACCTGCACCTGGTATGAAAAGTAGCCCCTGCTGTGGCACAGGATGTTATCCCAAGATCCACCAGTCTCTGAGGTGCCCATGGAGCCAACCCACACACTGCCTTGTTGCCTGGGGGCAGGGATGAATGGTCCTACCATCACAGAGGAGCCAGGCTTCAGCCTGGCCATGCTCAGCTCTGGAGCCTCTGGCTCCACCTCCAAATCGTGGGCTGATTCCCACTGACCCTGCCCTCACCTCTGGTGAGCACCAGTGGTCCTGACCCTGACTGTGCCTTGATGTCCCAGCATGACCTTAGACCTGTCCCATCCCACCAATTCACTGGTGATGCGGACTCTTGCTTGAACTTGCCTGTGGTCTCCAGGTCTGCCTTGCTCTCCACAGGGGAGGGATGGTCCTGCCTTGCTGGCCATGAGGTCCTCCCAACCTCTAGCCCTCACTGCAGCCCAATGCTTCCCACTGAGGCTTGGGAGTAAGTTGGAGGTGCTGCCTGGGGGTGGCAGCAGCTTTGCCAGCATCTGCTTCAGTGGGAAAGCTGTGAAACCCCAGAGCTTTGCAGGGATCACCTTCAAAACACTTCCAGATGCCTCCAGTGTCATGGGAGAGAAGGTTCTTACACTGGGTTGTGGTGGGGTCTTCTCACCTGGGGAATAGTCTCAGGTTTGCTGTGGCCTTATCCCCTCCTGGAGCTGTGCTGCACAATCAGCATGGTCTTGCTGGGCCAGAGCTTGGACACTTCTGACCAAGAGCAGTGCAGAGGGACAGCTGGAGTGTGGTGCTCTCCACTCCAGACGTGGTCCCACCTCCTCGAGGTGCAAGAGCCACCCACAGAGACACATGAGCACCTAAAGGCTTCATGGAGCAGGATGGCTCCAGCATCCCTGTTGCCTGCTGGGTCCTGCTGGCCTCCTCAGAGAAAGCTGCCATTGGCCTCAGTTCGTGCTTGTCCCCTTGGAAGGCAGCAGGAATGCTGCCGGAAAGGCAGGGGCTGATGCTGCTCAAGGTTTTGCAGCTGACAGAGCATCATCCCAGCTGAGCACAGCAGACCCCAGCTGAGGCCTCATGGCTGCTCCCCTTTGGCCAAGAGCTTGGGAGCATGAAAGGAAGAGCTGGGAGTCCAAAGGAAAGCAAACACTGCCAAATTTCCAATGCTGTGGTGGCTTTATGGCAAGGAGCTTGTCCTTGTCGGGGAGCACAGGGACAGGCCTGTTGGATGGCCATTGTCACCCTGGGGAAGGTGCCAGCTGCTGTTGCAGTGCAGAGCTCTCTTTGAGTGTCTGGGGTACACAGAGAGGAAGACTTTGGTCACCACTGTGAGGAAGGACCAGACCCTCCAGCTCTTTTCCCACCCACCCAGGGCAGAAGGAGCTGGTCCAACCTCCATGACCAGCACTCTTGAAAGAGCAAGTCCTGAGTGTGCAAACCCAGGGCAGGCTAGTATCTGCTCTGCTTTAAAAATAATAACCCTTTTTGAGCTCTGTTCCCATCAACTCCTTGGGAGAGAAATTTGTTACTGATGTGCCTGTGAAATGAGTCGAGTGATTCCTTTACTCCCCATCATTAATATGAATGTGGCAATGACAAGCAGGAAGGTTTGGTTCCCTCGGGAGCAGAGATCTTTCAGATGGCACAGCTGCTGATCAAGAAGCAGGGAAGAACTCAGTTACTGGAGTTCTGCCTCTGTAGGAAGAAATAAATGAATTTGTGCCTGTGACATGACAAGACAAACCCCAAACCTCCCGAGCCGCCCTTGTGCTGCTGCCACACACCCCCTGCAGTGGGGGCTGCATTCCCATGCACGTGTAGGTCATGAATTTGGGTGCAGAGGGTGGAAGTACGTGTGTGTGGGTTCATGTGTGTGTGCACACACTTGCTCTTTACACTAGAAACACGGATTTCTGCTTTTTGGGGGGCAAGCTTCTCTTCAATAACTGAGAAAGACCCAGAGGATTCTTTTTGGTTTTGATTCTAGGTTTAAAGAATCTAAAAGTTCTTAATTTTTAAAAGTCTCCTTATTCCTAAAATTGGGTCCTTTGAGTCTTTAAGCAAGATAAAACCAAAGGATCAGGCTTTCCCTCCTATTTAGTGGCTTGTTCCTGTTGGGGTGTTGCATCTGTTGGTTCTCAGGAATTTTTGTGCTTTTTAATATTCCATTGCCCAGGATTAAGCCAAGAGTTAACAGGGAGGTGATAAAAAGGCAGCTCATCCATGGGAAATTTTGGCCAGGCAGCGACTCTCACACTCATGTGTTCCCTGGTCCAGGACTTTCCCCACAGACCTGGACAGGGTGGAGTTTTGTTTCCAAAGCCACAGGAGAAAGGTTTGTCTCTGGAGCTGCCTCTGGTGACGCAGCAGGCCTGTTGTCAGCCATGCCCACCAGTGCTCCTGCCGTGTTCAGCCCCAGCTTGGGGCTGTCCCTCCTGCCCCATCCTGCTTCCCACAGTCTGCTTAGCAAGGTGTGCACTGGCTCCTGCTTTACTGGGTATTTTGGGGACCAGGAAGCTCTTCCCTGAGGAGAGGGGGTAGTTCAAAGCACCTTTGCTCATTCAGAGATTGCTGGGAGCTGCCAGCAGAGGTATCTCCCCTTGGTCAGAGGAGGAGAGATGTCTCACCTGGCTGCTGAACCAGCTTCCAGAATCCACCTGCAGGCTTGTCTGTCCCCCCCGGGGACATGCAGTGCAGGTCTCTTCTGGTACTCACCATCAGGGCACTGCAGCCCTTCTGTGGGGTGGCACAGACCACCACTCCCCTCCGTGCTCTGCCCAGTCCTGCCTGCAGGTTCTCTGCTGCATTTAGGGCTTTTCTGACATTTTCATGCTGGCCTCTGTTGGAAAAGAAGGTCCTATGATCTCTTCTTGACACAGCCCCAGCACTTGCTGCCCCCTCCTCCCAGCCAAGAGCCAGCTGGGCATCACCAGACACCTCATTCCAATAACCAAATGCCTCCCTCTCAGCCCCCTCGGGTTTTCATGCCCTTATTTTCTTCTCTGGTGCCTGTCTCTGCTCTGCTCATCTGGCTCACCTCTGGGACAAGCTGGAAGCAGTTTTTTGGGAATGCAAGCATGTGCTGCAGGCTCTGTGCTTGAGTCACCTCTATCTTGGTGGGCCAAGAGGTCTGCTCTGGATGCAGCTGTTCCACAGCGTTCTTTCTTTGTCCCTGGGGGTTATGGTGTGGTTTTGGACTTGCCAAGGCCCCCTGGGGCACCTGGCTGTTAACCAGGTGCATTTGGGCAGGGAATGGGCGGCCAACTTGGCAATGTCTTGTCTCCTGTGGCTGAGATACAGCAGCTCAGGCAAGCTGGGATTGACATTTCCTACATTTCTTTAACATTCAGCCCAGTGAGACCCAGATTTTAATGTGGAACACATCACCTGGCCACCCTCACCCTGTTAAAGTCTGCAGGAAAGGAGGGCTGTCACCTCACCCCCACCAGGTGGTGGTGATGACTCTGCTTGTGCCCTCTACTCCTGCAGAAGATTTGCCCTGCAATTTGTTTTGTGGCAGTAGCTCGTGTTCTAGTTCCAGGGAGCCTGTAATCAAAGCAGAAGTGTCACAAGCTTTGTTGGTGCTGTTCCTGCCTGTGACAAGCTGCAGTGGCACTGAGGCAGCGTCTTTGCTCCATCCCTGGGAGTGTCCAAAGCCAGGCTGGATGGGGCTTGAAGCAACCTGGGCTGGTGGAAGGTGTCCCTGCCCATGGCAGGGGGTGGGATGAGATGAGCTTCAAGGTCCCTTCCAACCCAAACCGTCCTGTTGTTCTGTGATTCTGTTTCCACTTTGCTTTACTGGTCAGTGAAAAGTGCAGGAAGGTCCCTTGCCCTCCAGACTCTCTTGGATCCAGGTCATTGGGAGCAACTGGAAACCAGAACACACCTTTCCTGGGCTGCTCCCACCCTACTGCATTTCCACCTCAGCTGGGTGAGAAGGAAACACCGTTTCCTTGTTACAAGGACCTGCAGGCCACGCAGGTGTCTGAGTGGAGATGCTGCAAATCCTGCTGCCTCTTCCTGCAGCTTTTCAAGATTCGGGGTTAGAGTGATTGGTGAGTTGAATTCAGCCTGAAGGTCCCATCCAGATCTCAGCTGCTGGATTGAGTGGGTACCCAAAAGCATCTTCTGTGAAGGTGGAGAGCCACATTTATCCAGACAGTCCAAGTCTGGCGTGTGAAGGCCATGTGTGCCCTGCTGTGCTCAGCTGCTGCCCTGGCTGAGCAGCCTGCTTTGCCTTCCCACGATGCCACCTCTGACACGAGGGGGGAATGGGCATGGAAATGATGGCTTGGTACTGGTTTTGCACAAACAAAACTTGGCTGCTGGGTGGCTGCAAGATAATGACCAAAATTTGGTGGTGGTGTCACGTGGAAGGATCTTGCTGTCGTAGATAAGGATCTAAGAGAGCACCTCCCTGCACTGGGATCTCTTCAGCTCAGCTTATAAGGTACAAGGCTTATGTTAATATTGAAACTGATAAAGATTATGTTTCTTAAACCCTTCTGACTTTGAACATGTTTATGGTTTGTAGCACTCCAGTGCCTCTCAGCTTAGAAGTTCCAAGACATCAGCGAGGAAGGAGGCAGCTGGAGTCCTTGTCCTTCTTGGGAGAGGAGACAGCTCTGGAGCAGGGTTGGGAGCAGGTCTGGGGGGCTCAGCAAACCCACGGGATCCCTCCCATCTTGTCAACATATGGCTGAAGTATTTGACAGTTGTAACACAGAGGGAGTGGAGAAATCAGATAGAACAGAAAAAATAATTCCAGATCTGAGTAGAAATTATGAATGCAGCCCCTTAGTGCCTAAAGGGGCTCCAAGAGAGCTGGAGAGGGACTTTGGACAAGGGCCTGGAGGGACAGGACAAGGGGGAATGGCTTCCCACTGCCAGAGGGCAGGGTTAGATGGGATATTGGGAATAAATTCCTAGCTGCAAGGGTGGTGAGCTACTGACACAGATTGCCCAGAGAAGCTGTAGTTGCACCACCACTGAAAGTGTTCAAGGCCTGGTTGGACAGGACTTGGAACAACCTAGTTTAGTAGAAGGTGTCTCTGTCCTGGCCATGGCAGGGATTTGGAACAAGACGTTCTTTAAGGTCCCTTCCAACCTAAACTGTTCCATGATTGCATGATTCTATGAGATCAAGTGACAAGATCAATAAACAGGCTATTCCCAAAGAAATCTGAGCCTAAGGGGTCTCTCCTCACCTGAGCACACCCAACCAGGTCCATGCACCCCTTGTGCACACAGGAAGTCACACGCTATGGCCATGGACACTGGGACACTAAACACTGTACAGAGGAGCCCAACACACAGAGCAGCTCCTCTACAACCACGGGGACATGAACCAGAAGTGCAGTGTCCAGCATGAAGAGGAGCTGCTGATGCACTTGCATTTTCCACTCTTTTTGCCCAAGTATAAGCAACATTTCATGATTGGCAAAATAGAGACTGGATCCAAAATGGAACATGAGTAGAGGAGTCCCTCCAATGAGCGGGATTTCATAATCCACCAAAAGGCACACTCAGAACTAGGACCAAATGCCATGCTGAGCATCCCTGTGAGGCAGCAGGGCTCACTGGAGCAGCAGGCACAGCAGTTCCTCACCCTGGGGTGTGCGGACCACCAAGGTATTTAGGTATTTTGCAGTGACCCAGCCACGCAGAGACGAAGCAAAACCCTCCTGCTCCACAGAAACATCTGCGTGCCTAGAAAATGCACTTGCTTATTGAAACCTTGGTCCAGAGACTGGCACCAAAGCAGACTTTGTTTGTTTGCTTCCTCCAGCTTTTCTCTTTTCTCCCCACTTGGCAAACCCGCTGGGTTTTGTTTTGAGTGGAGCCGAAGCGAGCATGCCTCTTTTGTTTAGCAATAACAACTAACTTATATAGATGCTGCTCCTGCCAGGACATTTTTGTTGGAGTGCCAGAAGCCCAGTGCTGTTATAGCCCAATGCCTGGAGGAGCCCAGTGTGGTGCAAAGCTCTGGGGTCAGTGCAGAACCTCCTGAGCATCAGTGCTGGTACAGCTGCATGTACAGCTGCTTGTCTCCACACAGGGCACACACCACAGTGCACCTCTGCTGCTGGAGGGGCTCAGGAACCCCTGGACACACAGCCCAGCTCACCACATCACAGCACAGCACTGGAGTGGAAAGTTGACTCCCAGTACTCACATAAAAAGCACATCCTTGGTGACATCTACAACACCTACCGGTGCCCAGCACCGTGAACCTCTGCAGAGGAAGCAGTGGAGGATGCCCCCTCCAGAGCAGGACGGGGTCAGTGTCATGCTGCATCATCCCCAGGTCAGGAGGCTTTTGCATCCCTTGGGGAATGCTTGTGCTGAGAGTGCATAGTAAGGACCCCCCAGGTCCCATCCTCACTCAGCCAAGGCAGAAGGGACTCACACAGGCTAGATACACAATATCTCACATCAAGGGGCCCGCTGGGAGTTGGTGGTGTCCTCCCAAGGCACGGCCATGTCCCCCGGTCTGTCACAGCAGGGAACAGCCTGCCTGCACAGCTCATCCCCACTGAATCTTAAATCACAGCCTGAATCCAGGAAAGATGGAGACTTCAGGCCTCTGAGAGCGGTTCAGAGCCAACCAAGTAGATCACTCGCTGACAGTGTCCCATAAAACACTCTTGCTGCAGGCCCAGCAGCGCCTTTGGGGGAGGAAGGGAGCAGAGAGGCTCGAGCAAATTCTGCCACAACACAATAATGCTGCTGCTTCTTGCTTTTCTTTTTCTTTATTCTTTTAATTAACCATCCCGATTGCTGCTTAAAAATGAGCCCAGAAGACCCCTGTGGCTCAAACCCCATTAAAATACACCCAAAATCAGACTTTCAGTTCCTGGGTCCCCTGTGCCATCTGCCATTGTGGCCAGGGCTGCTGTCAGGCACACGCTGCATCCCAGCTGTGCCCACATGTGGCAGCCCTCCTGCACACACACCTCAGGCAGCACTGCCAGGGCACGGGGGCACCTCTCCGTGGGGCCATGCTGAGGGACAGAGCACAATGACTGACTTCCCAGCCAAGGCAGGTGATGCTGCCCCACAGCACCAGCCTTGGGCTGCCGTGAAGGGGACACTGGTGGGCACAGCCTGGCTCTGGCCATCCCAGCCTGGCTCTGGGCACCACAAGCCATCCCTTGAGGGAGGGGATTCAACATCTCAAAGGCTCACACAGGCTCCATCCACAGGCCTGGGTCAGGAAGGAGATTCAGGAGGCTTCTGCACCCAGTCCAGCTCCCCTGGCTTTACTGTTTTCATGAGGATTTTCCCCAGCAGAGCTCCTGGGTGTCCTGCCCGGAGGCTCCCTCCTAGAAAATCCACTTTCCTGCTTCTGTGCAAGCAAATTCCAGTGAGGATGGAGCCAGATGGGTTTGTGCATTATGGACTGAGGGCATTTCTGGCTGGAGGGGTTTGGGACCTTCTGCTCGGGGTGCAGCATTCCTCTGTGATCCACACACGTTCCTGGGGCACCTCCCAGTGCCAAAAGCCCACGGTCCCTTCCCACCAGCACAGGCACTGGGGATGGCTCAGCCCTGGGCTCCCACCTCCCGACCAGAGCAAACCCTCCTCGCTGCCTCCCCACAAAGCCAGCCTTTAATTGCTGCCTGCCATTAAGTATCTGAGCAAGGAAGTCTTGGGTAAATGTTCTTGCTATGGGAACACACAGTGCTGAGTCTCTTTAATTACATTGTTTTTGTTTGGCTTTTTTTATTAGTTGTGCTGCGGCTTCCCCTCCCTGACAGGCCAGCGGAGCGCACGCTAAATAAGGCTGGGTTTAAGTCCTCCGTGAAATCCGAGCCGCGGCACCAGACTGGCTGGACGCGGTGCAAGCCAGGGTTACGCGGGACACGCATTCCACCGCCGCGGTCCAGCTCCGGCCCCGCGCTCCCCCCGGCCCGCTCAGGCATCGAGGCCACTCCGAGCACAATCACCACGCTCCAAACCACCTCTGCAGTCTCTTCTTCCTCCCCTGCTGGCAACAGCCTAACCCTGGGCCCCAAGCTGCCCGATTTCCATCATACCCATCACTTCCACGCTGACCCACATCTCTGTGGTACCCATCGACCCCATCTCCATCATACCCATCACTTCTGTGGTTACCCCATCCCAAACTGTCCTGCCCCACACCTGCTCAGCCCACCTCCAGGCTGCCCCTGGGGGACAAAGAGCCTTCTTCCCACTGGCCACGCTGCTTTCATCTTCCTCTGCCCTCCTTGTTATTTTAAAGGCATTCCAGAGGATGCTGTCAGGCTTGGATGTGGTTTGGTTGGGTTGTTTGTTTTCGTACTGGAGGTTTTATGATCGTATTGGGAACAAGCCCTAATTGAGCTGCAATTCAAATTGCAGTCCGTGGGTATTTGTTTCATTTTTGGAAGGGCTCAAACGGCTGCGCAGCTCAGGCTGGAGAATGCATTTGGTTTTAACTGGAACCTGATGGAGACAGGACGGAGCAGGACACGCTGCCCTGAGCCGTGACCGAAGCTCCTGGGGAAGCCCAGTGTGACCACCCTGGTGCCAGGTACCCACGGCAGCAACAGGCAGCTCTGGTTGCAACCACAGCCCTGCGACCACCCAAAAGCCCTGGCATTGTCAGGGAGGAGGCAGATGGAGCCAGAATTCCGGTGCTGAGAGCCAAGCGCGCAAGCCCTGGGGCCTGGCTCCACGGGGGCTTGCAGCCACCCAGCAAACAAACCCCTGTCCCCTGCAAAACCCTGCTTTCTGCAAGCCCCTGTTCCCCAAAAACCTCTGTCCCCTGCAAACCCCTGTTCCCTCCAAACCTCTGTCCCCTTCAAACCCTTGTCTGACCACCTGTGTCCTGCAAACCTCTGCATTCTGCAGTCCCCTGCACTCTGCAAAGCTCTGCCCTGCAGGGTTTGTGACCTTGTGCTTGCTTGGCCCCCAAGAAAAGGAGCCCAGCAGCCCAGACAGGGAGCTCAGCATCACTGCTGGCTGCTCCTCAGAGTCCAGAGCTGCCTCCAGACTGGGGCTGCTTGCAGGGAACAGGCAGCAGAAAGGGGCAGGACCTGAAGGTCAGTGCACAAACTGCCCTTCAGGGACCTACACTGGCATCACCTTCTGCTGCCCATGTCCAACGCTGACTGTCAGAATTTGTGTTCAGCTCCCACACCCAAAATGTGCCCGATGCTTCTGCACTGCCGACCAGGCAGACCTTTGCAGGTAGGGACGGGAGGACAGACAGATTTCCAAAGCCCAGAGGGACCAGAGAGCACCTGTTCTGCTTTGCTCAGCTCCCATCCTTCCAGGATCTCACAAGCCCGGATGCTGGAGGAGGTCAGCAGAGCTCTGGGAGACACCTCCGACCTGCTGGCACCATCCTGGCTAAATCAGAGTTCCTCATGTGAAAGGGGATGAGCAGTGGGGACTCGCTGCCCCTCCATCAGGAAGAAACCCTATCCCAGCCTGGCCTGCCAGGAACGAGCAGTGCTCTGTGCCACAGCTGCATGTGTACAATCCCTGCTCCAGGGGATCAAATGCAGGAGCTGAGTCATACGACGCCTGGGCTCAAAGATCACTGAAGGCCAAAGGAGGGACAAAAAATATCCCTCTGGGTTCACAGGGGCCCAGGTTGGATCCAACCAGAGCAGAAGGTGGATGCTCAGCGTGGGGATACCCAGGGCCAGCTGCCATGCTGGGAGCAGCGAGAAGGGATGGAAGGTCACATCATCCAAGCCTGATCCTGTCCCCTTCCTGGGGCCCTGACATACACTCTTGGGAAGGGAGCACGGCAGAGCCATGGTGGCAAGCCCATGGGGCCAGAGGCTGTTCCAGTGAGACAAGAGGCCCCAGAGGCTGGACTGACACTGTCCCAGCTCCTCTGAAGGCTACTGCCATGTGCCTGCACCCCACTGACATGCCCAGGACCTCCCAGGGGCCAGGAGGAGGCACTGCCCTGTCTTTGCCCAAGATGGCTCAAGCTTGAGCAAGAAGGGATGTTCTGTGTTTCATCATGGCCTCATCCCAGGGTCACATCCCACACTGCCACCTCTTAACCCCTACTGACACCTCCCAAGACTGGCTGCTCCACATCTCCCTATCCTGGGATGGTGGTGGTCCACACCCAGGCCTCCTACTCTGGTTCAAAGGTTTGCTCAGCTCCTCACTTTGCTGGAAACAGGGCTCCTGGGAGCCATATCCCTGCTGCCTGGCTCTGGGGCTGCAGCTTGCCCTGGCATGGAGGCACAGCTACACCACTACTACAGGTGGGGGCTGAGACCTGCAGACTCATCACAGCAGTGGGAGGCAATGGATTTGCACCCAGACCTGCAAAGGACAACCAAATCCTTTAACCTCCTGCGCCACCTGGTGCCACCGGGAAGAATGTGCCAGTGGGATTCGGCTCTCACCGCAAACCACCTCTTCTCCAAAACCATCAAATGGTAGAAAAATGGCCCAAGAAGGACTTGTGGAGGTCCCCTGACCTCACTCCCCCATGCCTATGGCTGGGCTCTATCCTCAGCCACCTACATCCCACCTGCGCTTCCCGGTCCTCCAGGAGACCACTCCATTCCATCACTGGGATGTTCCTTCTGGTGGAAACCCACCTCCAGTCCATGGTCCCACTCAAGCCATCCAGCCAGACGGGCCCAAGCCTCCCAATGGAAACCAGCTGAAGACTTCCAGAGCTGCACCCAAAGGGGTTACAAAAGGCAGCCCACAGACATTGATCTCGGCGGGGAGGAGGAGACAACGGCCAAGACACAATGGAAGAGCAGACAAACGCCCACACCCGGCTCCAGAGCTGCTGCCCAGCTGGTAAATGTTACTGGAGTCAGAAACCCCCTTTCCTGCTGGAAGGCACCAGCAGGAGCCAGCCAGCAGTGCTGGGCACGCTGGCCAGTACCCACACACTGTCCCTGGCACTGCCACCAAGAGCAGCCACTCCCCACTGGGGATCTCCTTAGACCACCATTGGCATGTCCCAGACTGGCAAAGCCCTTGCTTGGCACAGCTTCCTGCCAGGATTTGCTCCCACCTTGCCCAGGACCAGCTCCCTGCCCAGCAACCAGTGGGGTCTTCTCTGACCCACCCACCCCATCACGTTGCCCTGTGCTGGTCTCATGCCAACACCACCCAACTCCTGCACAACACCAGAGGAGCTGGGTCACTGCCACCCAACTGCAACAACACTCACATATGCCAGAGCTGACCTTCCCTCCACACATCTCCATGCAGTCAGGGTCCAAAGCCTGCAGTCCAAGGGAAAAAGACAGTTTTTCCCACCATTTTGCTAGAAAACTCCCCACAATAGCTCGAGTGCTCTTGTAACAGAGCTGGGGAGAGGTCACCACCAGCCAGGTCTCCTTCCAGCTGGGGTTTGCCTGCTCCTTCATCAGACCAGAGCTTTCCCACATCATGTGACATGAAAGCAGAAAGCTTTGAGATACCACCCTGTGGAGAAGCTCCAGCTGAGGATAATGGAACCTGTGGAGGAATTGCCAGAGCCCCCAGGACAGCACATAGGAAAGATTTGCACTCTAATATAAAAGAGCAACTTTGAAAACCATAGGGATCACCAGGACAAACTTCTGACCACCAGGACATGCTTTTTCTGGACTCAATGATCTTGAAGGTTTTTTCCAGCTGTAATGATTATGTGCTTCTGTCCATCCATGCATGGGTATGATGTGCTGCTGAGCATACCCATGGGACAGGCAGGCCTACAAACACCCTTTCCCAGGTCTCATGGGACATGGGAGCACTGGGAAACACATTGTCCTCTCACTTAGCACAGTTTCTTGTCACCTGGACACCTGCCCAAGCTGACCTGAGCTCTGCTCCTTGCTCTGCCACTGAGGGGAGAGGCAGGAGATGCCCACAGCCAGTGCCTCAGTTTCCACACATGGGAAATGGAGACAAAGGCAATGTTGTCTTTCATGAAGTGCTTTGAGGCTTGTCACTGAGGAGCTGCTCCTTCAGCCACCACTCCTGACCAGGACTCGTGTGGGCAAGGGGATGTCCCTAGAGAAGGGGTCAGGAGGTGTTCTGTGCAGCTGGTGACCAGTGGGAGCAGGGGCCAGAGTCTCTTTGTGGATGGGGACATCAGCAGCTGGCCCCAACGAGCTCCTCCAGGCATGCCCAACCACACTTTCCAGTGGCTAACACGTTTGACCAAATCCGGGTGGATTTCCAGCAGGAATGCATCAGCCCTGCCAAATTTCAAGTCTCTTTTTCAAAGAGTGGAGACACCAGAAGTCCTCAAACAAAGAGACAGGAGAAGAAAAAAAAAAAGTTGGCAAAGCTACCATTTTTCCTCAACCTTCTGCTGAAACTTGGGAAAAATAGAGGAAAAAAAAGGAGAGAGAAAGTTCAGCCTGAGGCAAAGAAGCACGGAACAATCCAGTCCAAACAGTTAAAGCCTGGCAAAGGGAAAAGCAAAGCAAATTCCACTGGGAAGTGTCACACAGCCTTTCCAAGGGTGTCTGCTGGCTCCATCACCGGTGCCCTCCTCGGCCCTCCATGCAGCACACAGGGATGAGTTCCCTGCAGCACAGAAGAGCAAGAGTGGAGGTGGCCCTGGAGATGGGATCAGCAGCAGGGAGGAAGAGGAGACCACTCTGACCCCAGCAGCTCAGAGATGTCTCAAAGCACCTGGGACATCCCTGCTCACACCAAGCAGGAGCTTTGAGCCACACACAACCAGCCTGGGCTCCTCCATCACCAAGAGGCTGGGAAACATCTTACAGAGGTGGTGTCCCCACCACATGGTGGGTGCTGCTGTTTTCTTCCTCCCCCTCGTCATCCCCTGAACAGAAAGATGAAGGGTGGAGACACCCTCACGTTCTTTAGTCTCTTCCCACCATGCTCCTCCCCCTGCTTCTCCTGTGTGCTGCAAGATACTTTCCTCTGGACCAAGATGCCCATGGACCCAGAAAACGCCTCTAAGTGCCCACTGCTTCCTGTCACGTGCTGGCCCAGGATGCCACAGCTTGTGCCTGTGTCAACATGGGTGGCTCAGGCTGCAATCACACCT
>JAOXXN010000205.1:665664-677401 GCA_026770055.1 Myrmophylax atrothorax
ACTGAGCCAACAAGCCCTCAGCCCTGAGGGCCTCTATTCCTCCATTATCCCATTTTTCCCAGTCACAGACCAAATGACCTGGCATGAACGCAGAGTTAGCAAGTGTGAGCTCCAGGTAAAGGGTGGGAGCAGCACAAGAAGAGGGCATTTAACTCTCTCATAGACCACTTGGGTGACCCTGAGCAGGTCACTAAAGCCCTGGTGCTGAAACAGGGTGCCCACACTCCCCTGAGACCAGGGAGAGCAGCACTTATGGTGGCACAATCCCAGTGCTGACAGGGACATCTCTATCCATCTGCTGGGGTTTCTGCCTGGGGTGAAGAGCAGCTGCTGAGGCAGCAGACACCCTGCGTTATAGAATCATCCAGAGTTGGAAGGGACCCACAAAGATCACTAGTCCACCTCCTGGCCCTGCACAGACACCCCAACAATCCCATCATGTGCTGAGAGCATTGTCCAAATGCTCCTTGAGCTTTGGCAGCCTTGGGGCCATGACCACTGCCCTGGGGAGCCTGTTCCAGTGCCCTGTCCAGTCCCCCCTGGGGGAAGAACCTTTTCCTAATATCCAACCTAACCCTCCCCTGACACAGCTCCAGCCATTCTCTGGGTCCTGTTGCTGGTCACAAAGAGCAGGGGTCAGCACCTGCCTCTCTGCTTCAGAAGGATGAGGTGAGTATGCTGGTGCCTGAGGAAGGCAGCCTTGGGTCCCTTGTGCAATGCAGCATCCTGATCCTGACCTGCCTGCATCATCAGGAAAGGAAGCAGCCAAAGGAACTTCCCAAGTTCGTGTGGAGTTCATCCCAGTTGAGCTCTGCTCTATAAGCAAAACTTTCCTGCCTGCCACGAGCCTTCCAGAGCTCATGACCGGGGCAGAGCAGGGCCAGGACTGCTCTGAGAGGACAAGATCTCTTGGCAGCATCTGTCTTCCACTTGCAAAGGAATCAGGGAAGTGCTCTGCTGGGATATCCAGCTCCTCACTCAAGGAGCTCCAAGGCCACGTCCACAGCTGAGGTTCCCTCAGACCCCACTGGGACAGCAGCAGGACACCAGGTCCAGACTGGGAAAGCAGGAGCACTGACTAAATGTCACAGCAGCTTATCAGTGTCCAGAGGCTGCCTTCTTGATTCCCAGGATTTGTCCTGGTGCTTTGCAGTACACAGAAAAGCTGCCCCAGCTCTCCTGCCCACACACCCCCACCTGGCACGGGCACAGCAGGACTTGGCTCCAGAGCCTGGCTTGGAGCCAGGAGGATGGAGCAGGAGGTGGAGCACAGCAGGGACAAGGCACACGTTAGACCTCAGATGAGCTGCACCAGCAAACCCAGGCCTTCACCCACTTCCACCTCCTGACGAGGTCTGGAGGCAGAGCGTTCCCTCCTGGCACCACAACCCAGCCCAGCCTCTCCAGGGGTTTCTGCCCTCCAGGCTGGTCCCTGGCACAAGGCAGCAGGGACTGACAACCCCCAGTGAGTCTCTGGTGAGTGTCGCCTTCAAGGCTTGTGTCCTCTGACATCAGCCACTCTTGCAGAGGCTGATGGTTCCACCACCCTCTGACTCCAGAGCCCAGAGCGCTTGACATTAAACCCAGAAGAAGTTGGATTAAGATGATACCTGCCTGGATCTCCCCAGACTAGAAAGAGTTGTCTGCTCCCCTCTGATCCTGCCACTGCCTCTGATCACAACAACTGCCTCCAGAACATCACTTGGGGATGAGAAAACGATGCTTGTTTTTGTACCTGCTCCCTGGGCAGAAGTTCTGGGCTTGCAGGACACCACTCACAGCACAGAACCTTGACCTTGGTGCTCTTTGCTGTAGTTCCAACACAAGCTGCCAGCTCCATATTGTGATCCCAGACATACAAAGCCTACCAGCAAAGACTGACATGCCAGCCCTGAGCTCAGAGCAAGTCCATATCTCACCCCTGGGTCTGGGGAACAGGTTGACCAGCAGAAGATCCCAGTTGCCAGGTGTCCTGGAGCAACAGTAGCTCCTTGACCAGGGGATCTCATAGAATCACAGAATCCTGGAATGGTTTGGCTTGGAAGGTACCTGAAAGATCATCTCATTCCAGTCCCCTTCATGGGCAGGAATGCCAAAGTGCCTGAAAAAAAGAGGTCAGCATTGCCATACTCCTTTCAAAGAGTGAGAAGTCGAGGGACAAGAAGGGCCAACTCATGCCCTCAGTTGCTCAGTGGGTCAGGGGAAGCCAGGTACCCCATGCCCAGGCCACCATTTCATCCTTGACCCCAGTCCAGGCCAATCTTCTCTGCAAGGGGTGAAGCTCAGCAGCTCTGACATGTCAGTCTGGGTTCTGGCCACTTCAGTGCTTAAACGTGGAGCTTTGGGGGTGGAGAGGAGAAGCAAGACTAGGGGAAGAGGGCAGTAACCTTGGTGCCAGGTCACCCGGCAGTCCATGTCTTCTCAGAGGCTGCAACAACCATGAGCTTTGAAACCTGCAGGGTTTGTGTGGAGTCAGGGCAGAGTCCCACCAAAGGTGACAATGGCTCCTTTTGGGGGCAGTGGGCCAGAGTCCATCCTGATAACACCAAGAGATGTTTCTTGGAGCTCTGCTCATCTCAGCAGCTGCTCTGTGGCCATGCTTAATAAACACTACTACATAATGTCATATGTTCATTTTCCAAAGCTCAGAAACAACAGCTTTTTACAGCCAACCAAGAACACAAAACAAGAAAGACACAGACTTGTTGGAGAGATTATAGAAGGCCACAAAGATGATTCAAGGGCTGAAACCCCTCTTCTATGGAGACTGACTGAGAGAGCTGGGGGTGTTCAGACTAGAGAAGGCTCCGGGGAGACCTTAGAGCCCCTTCCAGTGCCTAAAGGGGGCCTATGGAAAGGCTGCATAGGGACTTTTTTCCAAGGGCACACAGAGGACGAGGAAGAATGGCTTTAGGCTGAAGGAGGGCAGATTTAAATTGGGTTGCCCCCAGAGAACCTGTGACTATTCCATCCCTGGAGTGTTCAAGGCCAAGTTGGATGGGGCTTGGAGCAACCTGGTCTAGTGGAAGGTGTCCCTGTCCATGACAGGGGGTTGGAATGAGGTGATCGTGAAGGTTCCTACCAACCCAAATCATTCCATGACTGTATGATTTGAAGGCTGAGGAGAGCTCAGAGCTCGGAGCTCAGAGCTCAGAGCTCCCTGATTCCTTTGCAAGTCAGGGTAGGGACAGGCAAAATTAATAAGGAGCCTGCCCTGACTTCAGGCAGGAAATTTGCCTACCTGGTGAGCCCTGAGCAGACCTGGATGGGGCTCAGGTGAACCTCTGCACCATGGGCAGAGTGAAGACCACATGCAGTTTCTCATGGTGACACTGTCAAATGTCCAGTTCCACTTTGGACAAAGCAAGGCATGAACCTTGCCTTTTCCTGGCCTGAAACTGGGAATTCTATCAGATGTGCACTATCTGGCACTGCCTATGTGGAAAAATCTCCTCCATATTGCCCAACAGTTCCTTGTGACAGAAGATCTTCATCCCTGTCTGGCCTTCTCTGTTTTCAGTGAAATAAGGGCAACAAAGTGGGACAGGGAGAGAAATGTTCCTGAGGAGGGAGCTGCTGGGGTAGATGGATGAATAGTTTGGTGTTGGGGAGAAAGGGAGGAAATATGGAGGTGAGGAGTGGAAGGGAGCATAACTTCTCTGACCTCCACCAGGCATGAGGCTCAGCAGATGTGAAGGTCATTTGGGCTCACTGACCATCCCAAAAAGCAAGTCAGCCCACAGAGGAAAGGTGGGTATGAGGGGCGGGGAAGAGTTAGTGTGCAGGAAGACTCCAGCAAAGGTGGAGAGAGGTCCCAGCACACCTGAGGACCTGGTCCTCAGTGTCCCAAGTGTCCTGGGCTGCCTCCTGCCTCCCCTCTGGCCTCCCCGCTGAGTGCTGACCATCCTGCCAGCGGCCAAGCCAGTAGGTCCAATATTGACCTGGCACTAAAAGACACTCTCCAGGAAGACAAACAGGAGGTTCCTGAAGCTCTGGCAGGCAGAATTGTCTCTGCCAGAGGCGAGGAAACCTGCCCAACAGCGACTGCCGCTGGTCCAAGGACAAGGAAGGATTACAAGCACTGGAATAACTTGGAAGCGCCAGCTGCTGGGTCTAACTGGATATGTCCACACTTCTGTGTCTCCTGACCCAGTGTCCCCAGCAGCAGGAGCAGCAGGACCAGGGATTCCAAACCTGGAGTGGGCTTCCTGGCTTGCTGGAGCTGCTCCAGACACGTGACTCCTCCACACGGCCCTTCCCCAGGTGCAAACTGGCTCATGGAGAAGCCAGGTTCAAAGCTTAAGGTCTAGAGACCTGACCACTAGCAGGAAATCATGACTATTATTGATATTCTCACTAAAAGAAATATATTGAAGTATTTTTGTGGGATGCATAAGGGTTTCAGTGCACTGACACTAAATGGTGACAGAACAAGGGAGAATGGCTTTGCACTGACAGGATTAGATGGGATATTGTGGAGAAATTGTTCCCTGTGAGGGTGGGCAGGCCCTGGCACAGGTGCCCAGAGAAGCTGTGGCTGCCCCAGCCCTAGAAGTGTTCAAGGCCAGGTTGGATGGGGCTTGGAGCAACCTGGGCTGGTGGAAGGTGTCCTGCCCATGGCATAGGGGTGGAATGAGAGGAGCTTTAAGGTCCCTTCCAACCCAAAGCATTCTATGATTCCATGGGAATATCAGCTGCTGAGGAGGATCCATGGGTCCATCTGGAATGGTTTGACTCAATGTAAGATTCATGAGATTTCCCTTCCATACCAAGGTTCTCCCACACCAAGGATTGCAACACCTCTGCATTTGCCTCTGGTATAACCATGAGGCTTGGACTGCCTGCTGTAGAAATCCACTGGCACCTTTCAGGCATGGAGAAGAACAAATGGAGATCCTGCAGGATGAAGAACATCCTCCACGCTCTTCAGCAGAGACCAAGGCATCCATCCTGCTTTGCAGATCCCAGCCATGGGAAATGGCAGAGAGATGATGACAATAAAACAAAACAAATCAGGCAATTGGGCTATTGGAGAAAAATTAAAGTGTGCTGAGGGTAATGGACTGAGAAATAATCTTATTGGGGCTTGGAGGTATCAGCTACCAGCAGAGGGAAGCGGCCAGAGCACCACATTGGCACAATATTTTATATTTGTCTTTTAAATAAATGTTATTTGCTGCCTGTGCTCTCAGCGAGGAAGGGATCTGGCTGAGGGCTTTGGTCCCAGACAGGGAGAACCTGGACATCAGTCTTCTCTGAACATTTTCCTTCTATTGCTTTCCCAGAGGGCTTAATTTTTCCCACTGAAGTGACATGAGAAAAAAATGCAGACAAGAGCACTGGACCTGCTGGAGCCAGAGCTTGTGGCAGCACACACAGAGAGGGTCCAGCCCTCGGTCTGCTCCCAACCTTTCCAATCTCATCACAATCACTGGCTGAGCTGCCTCTCCTGAAACGAGGAGGAAAACTGGACAGACAGAGGCTTGTGGCATGAGGAGGGGAGGCACAAGATCTCTCCTTCCCCTTCTGCACCCACAGGTCGTGCTCCCAGCACGGGCCAGCAGAAGCAGAGCTCCATGGACCATGACTCCTCTGTCACTACAAAGCCCTCTCTGGGCTCAGGACTGGCTGCAGCACCACAACAGTCTCACTGGGACCAGCAGTTGCCCTCAAGCCTCTCTGTCTGTCTGCAGATAATCCAGGAATTGAGGATAAAAAGTGATCCCCCACAAGTAAACGATTCCTTTGCAATGCTTTCCTGAAGGCAAACCCGACTGGAAGTATTAGGAGGGCTCACTCCTCCTCATCCCCATCAGCACATCCTTCACGGTCACTGATCAATCACTGTCCCACCAGCTCGGTGGGGGTGAACTCCTGCTCCCCCCGGCCTTCCAGAGGTGCCGGCCACAGCCATTCCCAGGCAAAGCTCCTCAACCACATTGCTCCATGTGCAGTTCAACACCAATCGCTCTGGGGCTCCCTAACTGTCCACTGGAGAGGTGTACTGGGAGAAGGAGGGATGGCAGCCCCAGGACAGGCAGCCAAGCCCCCATCCTGCCCTAGACCAGGGGCATCTCCGCAGACAGAGCCCTCCTTGTTCGCTGGGGCTGCAGTTCCTCTAACCCACATGTATCGCCTGTAAACGAACTTTCCAGCGTCCTGCTGATGGCAACGTCCATCTGTCCTGCCGGGGGGGAGCTCAGGTTGCCCAGAGCCCTGGGCGAGGGGCCCTGCTGTGGGCTGGCTCCCCGGGAGCCCGGACACCCCGGCAGCCCCAGCGCGGTGTGGAAGTCCAGCTCCCACCCCGCTAATTCAATAAGTCACAGGGAGCATGACTTCATAAGGCACAGAGGCTCCACAGCTATTAGGGGAATCGGGAGCGGGGGGAGGAGGAGCTGAAACGGAGAAGGGATGGAGACGGGGAGGGTGGAGAGGGGGAAGCTAAGACAAGCAGCAGAACAAAACATCCCATAAATCATGAGGAGCTGCTGAAATACCAGAACAAATGACCCCATAGCTTGGCCATTGTTCCCGAGCGAGGGCTTAAAGCGCTTCCAGTCGAGACAAAGACAAAGCGCCTCGCGTTTCGTTTCAACACCGCGCCGGCCCGGCCAGGACCTGCGTTCAGCATAACCGGGCTGGGGGCGGCGGTGCTTCCCCCCGCATCTGTGCCTGGGACCGGCGGGATGGGCGACGGGAAGCTCCTGGCAAGGCTGGCTGCGCCACAGCAGCCGCTGCCAATGTGGAGCCCGTAGCTCAGCCTGTCCAGAGCATCTCCTTCCTTCCAGATGCCCCCACAACTCCCTGGCTCTGGCGTTCCTCCCCTTCCACTGAAGGGCTCATTTTCCTTCTCGTTTTCCTTTGCTCAGGCTAAGAGCTTCCTGGCCTGGGAAGAGAAAGGGTTCCAAGATCTCTTCTCTGGAGTAAAACAGCTCAAGCAGGGCTGTGAAGCCCGGAGGAGCTCTGAGCCTGCTGTCTCTGTGGTGCTGCTGCTCTTCTTTGCCTCCCAGAAGTTGCTGACAATTCACTGTGCTGGCTGCCCGTGGCAAAGGGACAGCTGTCATGCTGAGAGTCCTGGGGACAGTCCCACACGACGCCGGACTGCTGCAGGAACTGAGCTGTGCGGTGCAGTCCTCCCATGCACTGCATCAGGACAGTCAGACGGATCCATCAGCAGCTCAGCACCTCCCACAGGCCCTGCAGCCCCACTGGGACCATGGCACTGGTGTACCAGGAGGTGAGGAGCCTGTGGATGGGGACATGGCATCCACACTGCTCACCCACATCAACCACAGCGGCAAAGGCAGGAGGCTGAGCAGTGCCAGGCACGTCCACAGCAGGGATTCCATGTCCAGCAATCCACAGAGAACTTCCACACCACACAAGACCACTTAAGGGGGAATGTTATACTATGAAATTTTAAATAACTTTCATGAAAACAGTGTCCTTGTAGGAATTTTGCCTTGTAAGCAAACCCAAGGCACTGGGCAGAGGACAGCAGCACCCATGTGTGCCACCTCTGCCAAGCAGTTGGTGCCAGTGTGGTTCCTGCATCCATCCAGTGGCTCCTGCCCCCTTGACACCTTCCGGCTGGGCCTGTGTGGTCTGCACTGGGGGCAGTTCCCTGTGCATCCCAGTTTGGGGCAGCAGGGAAATGAGGAGCTGGGATTCAGCACCATGCCAGGGGTCAGGCAGGAACACAAGCTGCAGGCAGGGCTGAGCCCGAGGCTGAGCCTGTCGCCAACCAGCAGACACGTCGCTGCCAGAGCAGCTTCGGCGCTCGGGGTGGGCAGCCAAGGAGCAGAACCGAGATAACGGCATGGGGAGAGAGGAATGCGCTGCATTTTTCCTGAGCCACCATGGGAATAGGCTATTCTGACTGTGGAGTGCAGGGAGGCTGCCTGACAGGAACAACTCCAGGAGTCCAAATGGAAAAAACAGCCAGTAAGCAAAGGAGAAGGATAAGAAAACAGAGGGAAATCAGGGTGAACAAGAGGTGAGGACAGGGAAAGGAGAAGGAGGGAAGGCAAGCAGAGGAACAAATGGAAGAAAGAAAACTAGAGCAAGAAGTGGGAAAGGAAAAGGAAGAGACAAAAGGATGCCAGGAGGACGAACGTGCCAAGGATGAGACTCCCAAAGACCATCAGAGCTGAAAGGATGCGAGAGGGAACAGACATTCCCAGCCCTGCAGACATGAGAGCAAATCAGGGATCACAGTCCTTTCAGTGGATTAAGCCTCGCTTAAGAGGGAAGATAAACGTGGAGTGTATCTCAGGTGACAGGCATAGGAGGAGAGGAGGCCTCAGTTCACCCTAAGTGGGGAGAACAGGGATTGCTGGAGTTTTGATGTTGCTATAGGACAGTGTGAGGGCTCCACGGGAGTCACCAGCTTTCACCTTCTTCACCCCAACAGCAGAAGGTCATGGGCTTCAAATCAAGACTAGCCTTGTGCTGTTTAGGTTTGGGAACAAGATTAGAATCATAGACCAGCAGAAAGCAGAGCTTTAATCAACCAGACCCCGAACCCTTCCTTGTTTCAGTTACCAGATTTTGCCTCATTTGCTGCACACCCTGTGAGCCCCAGCACATATCATCCAGCAAAGAGGAGGAGAAGCAAACCCAGACAAAACCAAACATGTGCAGCTGCCAGGTTTCTCCTCCAAGCTTGGGAAGGCTCCCTGCAATGCTTCTCTCTGGGCACCTCCCGGCAGCAGGACACCAGCTCACGGGAGCAATGGGCTGAGGTGATGGGGCACATTCACAGCCTGAACACTGGGCACTTTGTGGGGCTGGCTTTAAAAAAAATACCCTAAAAAAAAAAGCCTAATAATGAAGTATTTATTTCAGTAAACAACATATGAATGAAAGAAGTGTTTTCTCCCTACTTCACTTTTTCCCTGCCTTCTCTCCCTTCCCCCCAGCAATTTTGTTTTTAATAAGTGGAACTAACGAAGCTTCGCTCGCTGCCGGCCGAGCTGGGGAGCAGGACCGTGCTCCGCTCGCCTGGCGCAGCACAGGAACATGTGCCATGCAAATAAAGCCTCCCTTGTGCCCGGGGGACACACAATCCATCAGCATGTCCCAGCCCGGGAGATGCGCTTTGATGGACACAGGGACTGTGAGATCTGCCATGGGAGCATCCCTGAGCTTTTGGGTAGGCAGCACAGGACATCCAGCACCTCCTTTATTGTGGCAGCAAATAAACTGCATCTCCTCGCCCAGGGACCCTGTCCCGAGGTGTCCCCAGGGACGGGGAGAAAGGCCAAGGGGAGCTGAAGGCATCTATGTCTCATCCTACCTGGCTGTGCTCAGCGCAGCAAGACAGTGTCAGGCAGACACTGTGACACTGTGCAGCTCCTCCTCATCTCCCTCGGCTCTATCCAGCCCTTCCTGAGCACCTGAACAACTGGGAATATACCAGAAAACTGGCTCAGCTTGCCCTGTGTGGGGATCAGTTGTACTGCCAATGCTTTGGTAGGAGTTTCAAGCAGGAAACACTAATCACTGCCCCAGACTGACACCCAGCTTTTCAAAGCAAAGGGCACTGGTGATGTTTGGCTTCTATACCTCCTCCTTGGCAACAGCTAATAGCAGGTCAAAGAGCCCTCCCTTGCCTTCAAGCCTTGGGACTTAGGATGGGCAGGATCCTCAGAAGCTGCTGATTTGGGAAAACATGGTCCCTCACTTTTCCATCCCCCTCCAGCCCATATGGGGTGAGCTGAACCCATCACACACAGTGTGGGTGTTCACCTCTGCACAGAGGCAGGGGAAAGGATGCAGTGGTGACCCTGGGTTACAAATACAGACAGATTTAATGCAGGTATTTGCTCTGGAAGGCAAATGAGGCATCTGTAGATTTGCCAGGGGATGAGCCATGTTTTACATCAACCACAGCATCCAAGAGCCTCACCTGCAGCCCAGGGTGGTTTGGAGAGAGTGCCTCAGGATGCTGATCCTGCTGTGATGAGCACAGATCCCAGGGAACGCAGAGAAATGCTGTTCACACCAGGGAAAAGGCCAGGTGATCCTTTGCAGGTTGTGGCTGCAGAGGAGGCTGAAAGAAGCCTCTGAATGTCGCTCCAAGGAAACGTGTGCACATGTGGGCCAGGCACGTGCACGAGGTGCAGGATGTCCTGTGGAGCAGCAGCGCTCCAGGGCTCCCAGGCAGGTGCCACAGCTGCTCTCTGGGAATGTAACTCCTGCACTGCAGCAACACAGCTATCACTGCTCCTGGGTGTCTGCTTAGGCACGGTGAGAGAGAGGAGCAGGGAGAAGCACACTGAGATGGTTGGGAGCAGGCGGTGGGCAGGGTCTCCTCCTTGTCATTGTGACCCTCTTGGGTGACCCCTCCTCTGTGCCCTGCCCGCCCAAGCCCCAGCACCCCAGCCCACCCAAGCCTGGCTGCCAGGTTGGATGCCTGATCCAGCTCAAGGTGTCTCCAGGAATGGATAAATCCCACAGTTGCAGGCTGGGTATCGTCCCTGGCTGGACCAGCCATGCCTGTGTCCCTACAGGAGTGGGGACATCGGGTCCATCTCCTTCAGGCCTCACGGCCTCGAGCTCCAATGCAATGGCATGTGGCAAACCAAAGGCAAAGGCGATCCCTCCTCACCCAGAGCTCATTTCCAATCTGGTTTACAAAATCCCTCTAAAAGAGCATCATCTACTGCTGTTGGGAGTCGCTGCTGCACAAGGTGCTTTGCCAAATGCAAGACAGATGGTTTCCCCCAGGAAAATGCCATGGAGTGAGGGAAAATGTACCACAAATATCCCCTGACAGGGCTAAACTGGGATCCGGGGGCTTCAGAGAGACATTTGAAGGGAGGAAAGCGATTTGCTGACTTCTCATGCTTGTTTGTTATGAATAAAGACAAAGTCTGATTGTTTTTAATGAGCTCTTTGCTTGTTTTCCTCTTTGCTACATTACAAATTCACATATTTGTCTATCTGAGAGGTGGAGAGTAATTGCAGACCAGGTTTCCTGGTGACATCATCTTAGCAAAGGGGAGAAAGCCGTGTAAGTGGAGAAGAAAGCAGTCTGTGCCCAAATATCCTGAATTCTTTGTCTGGCTCATTAATACCTGGAGAGCTTTGATGCCCAAGGAACCTCACAAATAGAGGAAGCCTTTGAGGAGGGTTCCACAACCTCACACTGAAGTGTCAGAACACACAATAAATGCCAGAAATATCTCCAAAAAAACCCAGGGAAAATGAAAACCAAACTTGAAGTTCTTGCAATTTCTAAGCTTTTTTTTTTTTTTTTTTTACTTTTACCCTCATTTATTCATCTAAGGAAGCAGAAAGCAATGGAATTTCCAGCTTTTTAAAATATCTTTAGCAGGTCACCTCTGTCATTGGGAGGGCTGACTGTAATCTGCTTCCAGGACTGGCATCAGAGCTCAGAAAACTGGGAAGGGAAAGTTTGGGAAGGGAAGAGAAGTTTGGGGAAGGTTTAGGAAGGGAAGATTTGGGAAGGGAAGAGAAGGTTTGGGAAGGGAAAAAAAGGTTTGGGAAGGTTTGGAAAGGTTTGGGAAGGTTTGGGAAGGGAAGAGAAGGTTTGGGAAGGTTTGGAAAGGTTTGGGAAGGGAAGGTTTGGGAAGGGAAGGTTTGGAAAGGGAAGAGAAGGTTTGGGAAGGTTTGGAAAGGTTTGGGAAGGGAACAGAAGGTTTGGGAAGGTTTGGAAAGGTTTGGGAAGGGAAGGTTTGGGAAGGGAAGGTTTGGAAAGGGAAGAGAAGGT
>JAOXXN010000205.1:687753-698471 GCA_026770055.1 Myrmophylax atrothorax
ACAGGATCCTCTATTTAAAGTATGATAACAGGGTCACAAAAACTTCCGCCAGCAAAAGCACTTGGACACCTCGATCTAATTATAGCTGGCATTATCAGGCTGCATTACAATTAGCAAGTCAGTGGCCAGTCTCTATTTCTGGTCTGCAACACCAGGCGAGTCGGCACTCCCAAGGATGAGGGAGAAGGGAAGCAGGGGGAGAAGGACGGAGATACCTCAGGGTGTGTTTAAATAAGCAGCACAGCTGCTTCCGAGTGCCATGGAAAGGCAGGGTTTATTTGGAGGGTGTTTATGTGGAAGGCCAAGGAGAGGAACAGCCCATCCCTTCAGCACAGTCTCTGTCAGTCATCTGGGGGCAGCTTGTGACCCTGTGCCCACTCGCTGCCCTCACCATTCAGGTGGGCTCTGAGGTCCCCCCAGACCTTGGAGCAGAACCTCAATCTGACATTTCACAGAATTAAGGTTGGAAAAGTCCTCTAAGATCATCAAGCCCAACCATTCCCCCAGCACTGCCAAGGCCACCACTAAACCATCCAAGTGCTACCTCTACACAATTTTTCAATCCCTCCAGGAATGGTGACTCCAGCACTGCCCTGGGCAGCTGTGCCAGGGCCTGACCACGGCTCCAGTGAAGAAATTTTCCCTAATATCCAATCTAATCTTTTCTGAGCTATTTAGAAGCCAGATTAAAGCAGCATCCAGTAAGGAACCCAACCATGCATCCTACTTGAATCCCACAAAACATATTCCTGTTGGTCTGTCCGGTGTTCAGCACCAGGCCAGTCACTTGAGGACAGTGGAGGCAGAGGAAAGCACCGAGAATCCCTTGAAATGGATGGTGGTTTCAGAACTTCTTTCTTATTTTCTTTGAAACCCAGAGTTTTTTCAAACTTACAGCATTTGATGCAAAGAATGTGATGCTAATCCAAGCAGAAGGAACCATCTGATGAGCCCCAAATTAAAATGTTCCTTTGTTTTGGCTTTCAAATGTTGCATTTTAATACTAATGCACACTCTGAATGAAAGGTAAATTTGCATGTTCTTCTTTCCCTAAAAATGCTCTGTCAAAACAATAATTTTATTCATTTGCATTTTGACAATAACAACTGTCCCCCCTCTGACCAACATCTGTGCTGTGACAGAGATGCTGGGCACGTGTGCCACAGCCTGGTGAGTCAGAATGCACCTCCAACATCCCTGTCCCACTGCAGGGCCCGGGACCTGCATCAGGATCATTTCCCTCCCTGGGCACATACCCTCCAGTTGGGAACCCCATCCCAAGTGGGTACAAACCAAGGAGGCAGTGGGACATGAGAGCCCATTGATATGAACCCGGCCCAAAAGGGGCTGCAGGATTTTGGAAGAAGATGTAAAGACAATGGAAAATGATCTGGAATTTTCCTCTCTTCAGATTCTAAGCAATGTTTAGGCTGGGATTTGCAGGCCTGCCACCTTGTCACTTTAAGATCCTGTTGTCACCATTTGGTGCTGTAAAACAGCTTAAAAGAGGAGAAGGACCTGTTGGTGGGTGAGAGGCTGGACGTGCCCCGGCCGTGTGTGCTGGCACCATGAAACCCCCCGTGTGCTGGGCTGGTCCCACAGCCTGGGCAGCAGGGAGGCGGGGATTCTGCCCCTCTGCCCCCTCAGGTGAGACCCCACCTGCAGAGCTGCCTCCAGCTCTGGGGAACAACAGCAGAAGGATGTGGAGCTCCTGGAGCAAGTCCAGATGAGGCCACAGAGATGCTCCAGGTCTGGATCCCTCTGCTCTGGAGCCAGGCTGGGAGAGCTGGGGGGTTTCACCTGGAGAGCAGAAGGCTCAAGGGAGACCTGAGAGCCCCTTCCAGTGTCTAAAGGGGCTCCAAGGGAGCTGGGGAGAGACTTTGGGCAAGGGCCTGGAGAGACAGAAGAAAGGAGAATGGCTTCCCACTGCCAGAGGGCAGGGATAGACGGGATATTGGGAAGGAATTGTTCCCTGTGAGGGTGGTCAGGCCCTGGCACAGGTTGGGCAGAGAAGCTGTGGCTGCCCCATCCCTGGAAGTGTCCAAGGCCTGGTTGGACAGGGCTTGGAGCACCCTGGGCTGGTGGGAGGTGTCCCTGCCCATGGCAGGGAATTGGAACGGGATGGGCTTTCAGGTCCCTTCCAACCCAAAGCATTCTATTATACTGTGATTCTATGTAAGCAGAGATCTTTTTCTGACTCCCAACCATGAACCAGATTATTGACAAGCACCTTTTCATGACTGGCATGTACCAACACACTTCACCCTCAAAATCAGCATTATCTTTTAAAAAGAAAAAAATCCACCCATTTACAGAGAGCAAATAAATAAAACCTACAAAACAAACAAAAAAAAAGACAAAAATTCCTTTCCTTGGGCAAAATCCCCACCTCTTTGTTTATTTTGAAAAATTCTGTAATTTCCCCCAGTGATTGTTTTTAATGAAGATATCTATCGCTCCTTCCTGAGCAGCAGGACAGAGAGCTTGGGCTCTTCCAACTGGGCTGCGTGAGCGGGATTGATTGTACCTGTGCCAAGGCAGAGGGACGTGCAGACTTGCTCCCATCCTGCCTGGGGCCAGGAGCTGGTGTTCAGAATTCTTCCACTACTGATTACAGCTTTTATCCTAATTAAAAAGATACCAGGGTAAATAAAGACAAAAAAAAAGGAAAGGACAAAATCCCACAAATCCCTTTCCTCGAGTGCAGTCAGCAGGGGTGGGTGAGTTGGTCTCTGGAGGGGTTTAATCCTCTTGGGACCTTCATCTTCCTCCATTCACTCTGGCTGAGCCCACACAGGGTGAGGCACCACCACACCATCCTGGCATTATTGCCCTGCCCTCCCCTTCCATGCCGGCAGCTGTGACTTCAGCCCTGTCCCCCTTTGTGGGGGGACAAGGAGTTGTGACTTCAGCCCTGTCCCCTCTGCAGGGGGACAAGCAGCTGGGACTTCAGCCCTGTCCCCCTTTGCGGGGGGACAAGCAGCTGTGACTTCAGCCCTGTCCCCTTTGCGGGGGGACAAGGAGTTGTGACTTCAGCCCTGTCCCCTCTGCAGGGGGACAACCAGCTGTGACTTCAGCCCTGTCCCCTTTGCGGGGGGACAAGGAGTTGTGACTTCAGCCCTGTCCCCTCTGCGGGGGCACAAGGAGCTGTGCCTTCAGCCCTGTCCCCTTTGCGGGGGACAGCTGTGACTTCAGCCCTGTCCCCATTGTGGGGGGACAAGCAGCTGTGCCTTCAGCCCTGTCCCCTTTACGGGGGGACAAGCAGCTGTGACTTCAGCCCTGTCCCCTTTGCGGGGGGACAAGCAGCTGTGACTTCAGCCCTGTCCCCTTTGCGGGGGGACAAGCCACGCCGGGGGCAGTGCCGTTGTTTAGTCTGAGCGCGGCACTGGCGCTGGAGCCGGCTCTGTTTTCCATGGCCTCGTGTCCCACACTGCGAGCAGGAATGGAAAAGCTTGTTATTCTGGGCTGCTGGGCGGCCAGGCCTTTCCAGGAGACGAGAGCAGTGATGTGGTTAACGCCAGCCGGCCGCAGGGCCTCCCTGCTGCTCCTCCTGGCTGGCACCCGTCCCCTCCCGGGACCACACCGCCTGCCACTGCCCGCCCGCGGCATGGGCAGGTGACAGGAGCTGCCACGTGTGCCCAGGTGTGCTCACACGGGGACTGGAGGGAGGGGGAAGCATGGAAGGAGGGTGACAGGGTTGAGCCCAGACTCCAGAGGCACTAGGACAGCTGCCCAGGATGGACCCAGCAGCATCCCGCTGGCCTCACAGAACAAGAGGGCACGGGCTTAAGCTCTGCCAGGGGAGGTTTAGGTTGAATATCAGAAAGAAATTCTTTACAGAGAGAGTGGTCAGGCATTGGAATGGCCTGCCCATTTTAAGATGAGACTGGACGTGGCACTGAGCACCATGATCTGGTAATCAAAGTGGGGTTGGTTCAAGTGTTGGACTTGATGATCTCAGAGGTCTCTTCCAACCCAGCTGATTCTATGATTGCTTGGGGACAGCACAGAGCAGGGCCAGGACATGTCCCATTGGGTGATGGAGCACTGGAACAGGCTGCCCAGAGGGGTTGTGGAGTCTCCTTTTTCAGATATGCACCTGGATTTGACCTGGTGCAACCTGCTGTAGGTGACCCTGCTTTAGCAGAGGTTGGATGAGATGATCCCCAGAGGTCCCTTCCAACCCCAACCACCCCGTGATCCTGTGACACAGCCTGACCCATGCCTCTGCTTCATCCTGCAGGGTCTGGGTTGTCGGGGGTGCTGGCGGCCCCCCAAGAGCAACAAGTACCTCCGTGTTTCACTCACAAAGCTCCTCAAACCAGTAAAGTAGCACCTACTGAAGGAATACCTATTAAACCCCAAGCTGTGGAGGATCCTGAGTTGTTTTTTTAAGCAGCCAAGGGGCAAAAGGAGACAGGCAAAATACCACGAGTCTGACTATGAGATATAACACTGATGCTCACCAGCACCAAAGGGGAAAAACTCATTGAAGAATTTTTATGGACAGAAAAACAATGCCATGAAATGCCACCCTGTTACCACAGCCCTACTCTGCCCTCTGCATTTCCTCTCCTACACAGAGTAAGTGGTTATAAGGGGCAGCTGGGTGCACACCACAGCCCTCACCCTGATACCAGGCACCTCCTGGTCCCAGAATGGGCAGCAGAAAGATGCAGAGATGTGGGGTCACCTGTGGGACTTGTGCACAGCATTCCCCATCCCCTGATGGCAAGGACAGGGGTGGATCTGGCTGGAGGTTGGGAAGTTGAGACACTCCAGGTTGCAGTTCCAGCCACATCTCTCCATGATAAATGAAAATGTCCCTCTCTGGTTTTCCCTTAGGACTTGTGAACATGCCAGGAATTAAAATCTAGTGCTGGTCACTGCACTGGTGCAGAAATGTGCTTCTTTTTCTCCTCCCTGCATCCCAGTTCTTCCCAGTTCAGTGAAAATCCCTCCCCACGCTGCCTAAGGCACTTCAATTTGCAATAATGGGGACCAGGAGAATGGGAAACATATCCCTACAGGCAAACCATGATTCAGCCAAACTTCCTCCCAGTCCAAACTTCCCCTTGAAAAGGCACGATTTACAAAACCCCCTCTTGTAAGAAGGGGAAAAATGCAGGAGAGAGAAGCCCTTGGCATGCCTGTCCCTGGCCAGCCCCGGCCCCCACGGCTGTCCCACGCCGGGGAAGCTCCGCGGAGCTTTGAGGAACTTGAAGGGATTTGCGACGCAATAAAAACATTCCTGCTTGCAAAGCATGAAACCCCAAAAGTTTATGGGAAACCACTGTCTTCGGGATGTCTGCATATCTTCAGGCATCCTGGGAGCTGTAGTTCAAAGAAACCAAGCAAAAGCAAGCGGCCGATAATGACGGTTTCTGGATGGAGGTTGTGTGACTATTGGCTCCCACATGAAAGCCTGAATTTCTGGGATGCTGAGCCCATTTCTGCAGCCAAGTGAGAGGAGAGCTCCTCGGCGCCTGGGGCACGAGGGACTCCAGCAGCACGGGGAGGGAGATGGAGAGGCACACGCATCCCCAGGGAGGACCAACCCAAAGATCCAAGCGTTGGGGACTGGGAGGACGGATGCACTGCAGCAGTAGCTAACCAGGATGAGCCAAAGCCTTTCCAGGGCTGGGAATCTGGCTGTGGTCTGTCAGATGTGTGGCCCCTGTGGGGGGCCTCAGTGGCTGAATGGGCATCCCCAGCAAGGGACTGAGCATGGGCATGAGTCCTCCTTCAGGTCAGGCCGTGGGAGGGCACAGCCCAAGGGCTTTTGTCTGGTGCTGTGAAAATCAAAGGACACCAGTCTGGGCAGCATGGCCTCACCTGGGAGATAATGCCTCTGTGCCTCAGTTTCCCCATTATATTGCTCACCTACCCCCAGGAATGGCAGGGATCAGACTTTGCTGTTTGAACACCCAAGGGGAGCTGAGCTCCTCAGCAGCCAGCTGTCCACATTGCACCAGCAGCATTGAATCACCATCAGGCCCATTTCCTCAGACCCCATGAAGGATGGCTGTGCCAGCCAGGCCACTGAAAGGCACTTTATTTCAACACAAGAGACTCTTCATGCAAGAGTCACCTCCCAGCAGGAGAACCAGCAGCACTTGATGTCCTCCAGATGAGGCACTGCCCATCAGCAGAACTCCCCCACCTAAAATGCCCAGGGGCAGCCGTGGGGAGACAGAGTGTGAGAGGTTGTGTATCATCCTGGACTGAGACTGGAGTGATGGAGGAGATGAGACCCTTTCATTTCTAACCAAGGAGTCCTGCAGCAAAGACCACAAACACTGGGCAAGGCCAGCACTAGAGACATGAGCCATGACAGGTGACCTTCTCATTACCTGCCCCTCATCATGGGCTTGGGTTTCACAGGTAAGGCCACGAGGCTGCCTCATGGCAGTGCAAGGCCCTCTCTGACTCTGGACAAGATCTGGCCACCACAATGCAGAATCACGGTGACAATCCCATGATGTAAGACTTTGCACCAGCTGACTTGTAACCCCAGTGTGGTATGTTTTGCTGGCTGCTGGGAGACTGAAGTCCTCAAAGTGGCTTCAGACACTTTGAAAGCAAAGAGCCAGCAAGGGAAGACAAACCACAGGAGATCCTGTCCTGGGAGAAAACCTTTAGCCCTGAAGAGGTGGAGTATTCACACTGGCAATAGCACACAGATGCTTTCCAGGTGTCTCATCTTCTCCCTTCAGTGCAGAACACGTGGCAAGATGTTGCCAAAAACACACCTCAGTGCATGCCAAATGCTGCCCATGGGGTGGGGACACCATGGGAGGCAGGTCCCTCAGGACACAGCACTTGTCACACCTTGCTGCCCCTCCACCCAGGCTGTTGCAGATCAAGGTGGTGTTGGGTCATACAAGATGGTGTTGGGTCATAGGTTGGACTCGATGACCTCAGAGATCTTTTCCAACCTTGTTGATTCTGTGATTCTGTGAAGGGCTTTCAGCTTCTCAGGGCAAACCACCTTCTGGTGCAATCAGGCAGCAGGTCCCCAAGGCACTGCAGCCCAGAGTTGAGTTTCTGGAGGTTCTGCAGAAAGGCACCTTGTTTTTACAGTGCTGGGCCCTCTGCTCTGGGGAACAGAGGCTGGAATGTTTCTGGGCCAGATGTGCCTTTCACAGGCAGTGGAAAAGGCACCCCTGAAATGGTGAAGGCCATGACAGGTAACCTGGGAGACCTTGTCTTCAAGGTTTAGGCCATCATGCTGGTACCTTCCTTTTCCTTGACTGCCAAACTCTTACAGCAATCCTGATCTCCCCTGGAACTAAACCCTGGATTTACTGAAACCACCCAAGGGATATCACCAGTTCCCTGTTACGAGGTGACTCAGTTCCACCTATACATATCCCTTCTCCACAGGGAAGAGTCCCACGAAGTGGTCAGTCTCCTGACTCTCCCCAAATCAGCAGCAGGCTCCTGACCTTCAATAAATATCTGCAGGCCTTGGGTCTTGGGACTGGGATGCAATGCCAGCGTTTGCCTCTCCCAAGGCAGGAAGTTTGGACCACGGTCTTGCAATGGTTGTCCCTGCTCACTTCAAACCTCAGTTTGGAGTCCTTGGTCTGTTCCTCAGCACTGCAGCCGAGCAGATGTTCAGAAACCAGAACCCTAAAACACAGCACATGCCTCCCACACCTGCCTCTTGCACCTTAGGTCTTCTCCTGACCCTGTCAGAAGGGTTTCATTGCACCACAAGCCTCAGCAATGGCCATCTCCAAAGCAGAACCTCAGGGAGGGGAAGGAGGAGATGTTACAGCCCATTCCTAAAAGGAAAAGCAGCCATGTGGGTTCAGAGCATGGCTGAGCAGCTGAGGGGAATGCACACACTGCGATGGTTTGAGACAGGTGGGCTCAGTGCTCCCCAACATGTTCCATGGGCCTTCTGCTGCCATTTCCCTTTGAATTAATGCCGCTTTTCAGGTCTGATGGACAATGCTGACGTCTGTCTGTTACAGCAGGAGTCCTTCCCAGAGCTACTGTCTCTTTTTCCAAGCCAGTCAAAGCAGCAAAGGGTTATTAAGTGGGGAGACAGCAAGGACAGGGTGGGAACATGCTGTTCTTTGACAGGAACTGTGCTAATGAATATTATAAAATTAAAGATCAGAAAAACCTCAATGGCAACTTCAACCCTAGAAAAGCTGCAGTCAGACCCCAAGTGAAACAGCCGAGAGAGGAGAAAGTCCACTGTGGATTCTGGGACCACATTCCAAACCTTTTATTTCCAGCACCAGGTTGCTCTACTAAACCAGAGTCTCACATTAAGCTCATCACAGAGATATCCCAGTCCCCTCTGCTAGTTCTGGGTATGATTTAAGCCAGCCATCACCACATCCTGATGGAAAACAGTTAGATGATGGCTGAACAGTGGCTTTGCAAGCCACCAAGAGCACCACTGCAGGCACACATCTCTGTCTTCTCCTTCAGCACACTCCACAGCACACTCCTTGGGGACATGTGGTCCTTGTGGCCTCTCTCCTTGTTCCTCCCTGCAGCTGGTTAATCCACGGAGAGGAAGAGGAGCTGCCACACCATGATGCTAGTGGCCTTGCAAGTGGCTTTCAGGTTTGCTTGGATGGTTTACTTGAACACTTGAGTGGTTTTCAGGCTTCGGCTCCCTCAGCTGCTTTTACGGGACCAAGTCCAATCAAACACTTCAGCATGTGCTCATCTCCCAGGTAAGGGCAGCCCATGGAGATCAGAGCTTCAGCAAACACACTTCCCTGGATCAGGGCTGCGGTGATGGAGCTGCCACCACCAAAGCCCCACCTGAACAGGACCTCCCGGGGCTGCCTCTCCCCAGGAAAAACAGCAAACCAATACAGAGTAACAACCTATATTTTGGGTGTTTAAAAATAAGCAAAACTCACTCTCCTCTACTAAATACCAAAAATCCTGGAATAAACAGAGCACAAACTGTACCTTCACACATCCCCCAGGGTGAGCAGAAGGAGGCTGCTGAGTCCAAAGAGAGTCACATTTTCTAGGGAACATGTTAGTGCAGCCCTGGAGCTGGTGGTGACAGGTAAACCCCGGGCTCCCAGCTGTGCTGGGCTCGGTGGGAGACAGGGGGCTGGACCCTGGCGGGAGGGATGCTCTAAATTAGGAATGAAAACATTGCCCCCCTGCTCAGCTGGAGGGTACACTCAAAGTGAGCCCTTGTCTGGGACAGCCAGCGGGCGAAGCTCTGCCTGAGTCCAAAATATACTCACAACTTGTTTTGAATTCGTTTACGCAGGGCTTTAAAAAACACTGAAAAATTTCCACCCAACCTGGCTGTGGAGCCGCAGGAGGACCCTGGGGTTGGTTTCCACTACGGTGATGCTGGTCTGAACTTCTTCCCATGGGGACTGAAAAGAGAACTCGTGGGGAGGAGAAGAGCGAGGGGCCAGGAGCGCCGTGGAGTGCTCTGACAGCACCCACAGCAGAGGCTGCAGATGGGAGCAGTGCTCCCTCCCAGCCTGCTCTCCCAGGGCTCCCTCGCCCCACAGACCCATCAACCTGAGCTAAACCCACAGCTAAGCAGCTCCAGGGGCACGGCAGCGCAGCCCCCGCCGCCACTGACAGCTCCTGCTCGTGGCTCAAATCAACACGGCTCCATTACAAACAAACCTGTGGGAGGGAGAGGGAAAGAAAGAATCCCTCGAGGAATCTGCAAGGCACTGGAGGAGCTAAAAATAAACACCGGCAACAAGTCAATCTAGAAACAGAAAGCTAAAATCCCTAATAATACAGGGCTGCCAGGTGGAGGAGGGAGATGCCCAGCACCTCGTGCCCTGGCTTTGCTCACTGAGGATCCCATGGAAAGTAGGGGAACAAGAATATGGGACTGAGGGGGCATTGCTGCCTCTGACTGCGCCAGCAGAGTCCGGTTCTCATGCAGGGAAACTTGGCACTTGCTGTTTCTTATCTTTGTGTTTTCAGAGTACCTTGAGATGGGCCAGCTGACCCCGAGGAACCAAAGGTGCTTGCATCCAACTCCCCAGTCCCTTTTGCATTCCAAGCTCCACAAAGGAAGCCAAATCTGGTGTCCTTTCCAGTTCTGGTCACCACCTTTCCCGCATCCCTCAGGCAAGATCAATCCAATCTCAGGACTCCTTTCTGCAGCTGTCAGTGCTTAGCTCTGCTCTTTGGCCCCTGCCAGGCCTCTCCAAGGATGTGCATCCTGATCCAGGCTTTCCACCTCTTGAATATGTGCCATCACAGACAGAAACCTGGGATTGTGGGCCATGATGATCTCACAGCTCTAAGGTAACAGAAACACTCTTGGAAAGTAGATAAAAGGCTCTGGATGGCAATTCAATCACAATGTGAAATCCAAATGTGAACTCTAGGACTTTACTGGCTTGGATGTGGTTGTGGTAGGTGAGAAGGGTCAAAGAGCCTTGGGTTTATCCATCAAGCACACGAGAGAAATCTCAGTCTGCTGGAAGGTCCCAGCACATGGGCAGAGACCTGCTCCTGTCCTCCATGTCCCCAAGGCCAGCAGGAAAGAATGCATCCCGAGGACCATCCCCCAAGTTTGTGCCATCCCAATGGGGTGACCACATCCACAGCCAAGCAGAGATGTGCCATGGACGGATTCACCCATCCATGGCCAGGGACAACATCCTCTGTCTGCCCAGCTGCCCTGGCACAGCCAGGGTTCCAAAGGGCAGAGCTGGAGGGACACGAGGCAAGGACAGGTCCCCTGG
>JAOXXN010000205.1:705259-717971 GCA_026770055.1 Myrmophylax atrothorax
CAGGTTGGACAGGGCTTGGAGCACCCTGGGCTGGTGGGAGGTGTCCCTGCCCATGGCAGGGGGTGAAACAAGGTGGTCTTCAAGGTCGTTCCCAACCTCAACCACTCTGTGATTCTATGAGGTAGCACCAGCCTTGGAGCAATGAGGAGCTGGGGAGGCACTGAGCTCCTTGAAGGTTCCAAGCTACAAGTCTGGCTGGCTATAAGAAATCCCCATCAAGTCTTGTGCCAGAAGCAAAGCATGAGGGAAAGGATTTCTCAGCCTTGGAGAAACCCCAGCAGTGATTGCTGGGTGAGCAGCTGAGGAAACACCTTAACCCACTTCTCCCTCTTGGTACTTGGCTGTGGGACTGGTGGCTGCTGTGGCTGGGAGCGTTACCTCCCAGGGCTAAAGCATCTCTGTGTTGACTCACTGCAGCAAACACTTTGCTCTCTTGCTTAGGGGAGACCACAGCCTTGGTTATTGGCTAAAAGATGCCCATCTCCCTACGTTCAATTCCCTCTCCATGATTAATGCTGAGCGCTGCAGCCATGGCAGGGCTGCAGCTGGTGCTTAGGTGGCTCCTGTGCCAGGCTCAGCACTGAGCTGGCAGCATCGGCCTCCCATCACCAGAGGGGGAGGCAGCCCCAGGTTCAGAGAGCAGGGCAGGCAGAGGCCATCACAATGTCCCCACCAAAGGCCCAGGGACGCCCAGTGACCAGGCACAGAGGGGCCGTGCCCACTATGGTCCCTGGTTTCAGAAGAGGCAGCAAGGAGAGGCACCCCATGGTGAATGAGAGGTCTTTTCCTGCCCTGGGGCACCACAGTGGGACAGGGCCTGAGCACCAGCCCCAATCCCAGTGGTTATTTTCTGGGAACAGAATCCCATTGGTGCTGTTGGGAAAGTGCCCATCACAGGGGAACATGAACTCTTCGATTGGGAACATGAACAGGAAGCAGTGCTGGAGACAGGGAAGCAGGGGCAGGCAGGTTTTTAATTGGACTGAACTGAAATTACAGGGAGAGGAAAAAAACCCCATCCCTGCTTTGGTTTAAAGAAAGGGGCTGGGGGAATTGGAGAAAAAAGCCCTGCAAGTTTCTATGACAACTGGCACAGTGAGAGCCCACACTGCAACTGCACTTAACACGTTAAAAGCTGCACAGAAACAATGAAATCCAAAACTTTACTCTACAGAAGGGCTAAGAGGGCCAGTCCCAGCCAGAGAGCAGGCACACAGCAAGGGGCTGGTCCAGTGGTGCCATGGCCTGGGCACCCAGAGCAGGGTGAGTTCAGCCAGCACTGAGAACTCCTTCTGCTGTCCCCTGGGCTCCAGGGACCACTAAAACCAAGCAGTCCTTGTCTTGACCTCTCTTGAGCCAAGATATTTAATTTTGGTTATCAAGAGCATCTGTGTTCTGAAAAATCATGGATCCAGAAGTTTGGGTTGGAGAGGCCCTTAAAGATCATTCTGTTCCACCCCCTGCCATGAGCACGACCCAGAGGGTGGTTGGGCACTGAACAGGCTCCCCAGGGCCTGGTCACAGTCCCAAGGCTGACAGAGCTTGAGGAGCATTTAGACAATGCTCTGAGGGACTCTTGGGGATGGGCCTGTGCAGGGCTGAGGGTTGGACTCGAGGATCCTTGTGGGTCCCTTCCAGCTCAGCATATTCTGTGATTCTGATTCTATGGCCTACCAGACACATAATGCAGTGCTGCCCTCCCAGGCTGTCTGGGTAAGAGCAGGACAGCCAGACCCTTAGCACAGGGCCCTGCCACTTCACTGGGTATGAACTGGCACCAGTTTTCCAGCTTCACAAGCAAATAGCAATATTAGCCTGGGCAAAGAGCCCAGATGCCACAGGGCAAACCAGTGGGGTGATGGCTCCTCCATGCCCGAGCTTCTGCCAGATCCCTGCCAGCACTGCTCCTCATCAGGGCTGTGTCCTGCTCCCTCTGCAGCCACAGAGGAACAGCCACAGGACTCATCCAAAGCCACCTCCTGCCATGCCATGAGATACCTCTGACTGTTCATGCCCATTTTTGCTAATCCTCACCTCCCTGCTACTCCCACTGCTCAATCCTGCTTCTCCTAACACTCCACTCCCAGGCTTCTCATGGTCAACTTTGCTCTCCATTCCCAGACTGAAATTCATCGAATGACCACGTTTCTCCAAAGTGCCTTTTCAGGATTCCCTTCCTTTCCCAGCGCTCCATGAGGATTAAAGCTCCTTCACCTGCCTGGAGCTCAGACTCTGAATCCACTGTCCAAACTTCAGGGGAAATACTGTTTAAGTTTGCTGTACAGTCTCACTGGCTCAGCCCTCCTGCTCAGATACCCTGCCCAGCCCTGGAATCTTCTTGAATTATGTTGTGTGTAAAGGAGTTCACTCCCAAATCTCAACTGCCTTAGCCAGGATTTGGGGTTGGAAGCAAGGAGCCCATGGTCATGACCCCTTCTGGGTGGCTCCACTCCCCTTCAGCTGCCAACCTGCACCCACCCCACAGACCCCAACACCTCTCTTCCACCCTCCACCACTCTGGTCATCCCATCCCAGAGATGCTGGTGGTGGCATTTCATCCTTTCCTCCAACTGAAGCTGGGAGAAGCATTCTCCAACCCTGTGGAGGTGGGTTTGGGGCAGTTTCTGGCAGTGTTGGGTATCCATGGCTTCAGTACAGAGAGGTGGACTTGGCATTGCTTCCCGTACTCCACTACTCCCTGGCATCATCGGCATCATCTCTTCCTCCCTACTTTCCATGTGTGTCCTCCTCCCACTGCTCAGCATTTGGAACCTGAGCTACCTGCTGAGCATCCCAGAGTGACTCTCAGCCACCGCAGAAGTAGTCAAACATAGCCTGTGTGTGTGTGTGATTATCATCATTACCAGAGCAATAATGTCTGAGTGAAGGAGGCAACGAAATGAACACCCAGCTCAGAACACATCGCGCTTATTATGATGGCCCTTAATGCTTCCAAAATGTAAATACTGATTTCTGGATGCTTAAAACCACCACGGTTTTACAAGATAATGATTCAGCAAGGAAACACTTTCATCTGAGTGCTGGCACAGAAAGGTTTGAGTCTGGGAGATGAAATGTTCCGCTGTAAGAGGAGGGTGACAAGGAATTAGCTGCAGAGACAGCTCAGTGTAATGACTGCGAGGCAAAACAAACAGGAGCTGCTGCTTTCTGGGAGGTGGTTTCAAAGGTTCCTCGTGTGTTTACACATCTGAGGCTGGAGGACAGAAGGCAGGGGCAGCCTTTAATCTGAGATGGAGACAGATCCACCTGAAAGGGCTGTAGGATTCTGCCGGAGCAGGAACAGGCTTCGAGACAGCAGGGCTCTCCAGCACGGCCACATCATCCCAAGGGATGGGAGGAGCAGATCAATGGAGAGCATTTTGTGTCACTACAGCTGTGTCTCTCTTGACACCTCAAAGTGCCTGGCAGATATTCACTGCTCCCAAGTGACAGCTCTCCTGACAGCTGAGCATCGCTCTCGGCACAGGAGACAGCGCGGGGAGGGACACAGGCAGCTCCCACTGCAAATCAGTGACACTTTAATTAAGCCCAGGTATTTCAGTCTGCATTTGCCAGGGGTTTTTTGAGTGTTATTACTACCAACAGTTCTTCCTGGTTTGAAGAAACTGAGTTCCAGTTGATGCCTGACATTGAAGAGCAAATTTGTGCCTGGGGGAATTAGCAAACACACCGGACAACCTCAGTTCCTGTCAAGACACTTCCACTCAGCCCTGCTAGGAGTTATTACCTCCTGTCCCAGGAGAGCCTATTCCTGTCTCTGAGCAAGGTGTCCCTTGCTCCTCAGCTACTGCCTCCTTGCTCGGGAAACTGCCTTGACAGAGCAGTCAAGGCCTTCTGTTAGAAGTTTGGAAGAATCTTTGGAAGCCTGGATATTCTAACAGTTGTATGAGCATCTTCCAAAACTGGAGTGAGAGAGGAGTGAGCAGTTCAGGGGCTGGACTCATCCCACCTGATGTTTCTAGCCTGATCCTTACAACTCTGGTCAGATCCCAGATGGAACAGGGCAGCAGCCAGGGTTGCAATGGGGGATGCCCAAACTGCATCAGATGAGAATTATTAGGGTGGGATGTATTAACCTGACATCTGAACAACCTGCTTTGGAAACACAGGAAAGCATCTGTCCCTGTTCACATGGAATGGCTGGAGCAGCTGGGGTAGGTACCTGTGCAGATTTTGACTCACAGCTGGACCTGGGGCCATTCCCAACACACCAGGCTCCTCTCCCAGATGTTTCTGCTGTGGGAGCTCTTTGTGTGCCTGTTCTTCCTTGGCTGGTCTCTACCCCTTTCAGTTCTCAAGGGATGTAGCTTTTCTTAAGATTAATTCTTCAGCCTTCTTGATTTGGGCTGTGTCCCTCCGTTTAACATGGAAAGAGGGAACATCACCTTCCAGACTAAAAGCCTGGAGTCCCAAGTCCCGACACAGGCCAGCTCCTGCAGGAACATCCATAAGCATGGTCACTGAAGCCCTTGGAAGCAGAAGTCCCTCTCCCAGAGTGGGCAGCAGCAGCGTCTCAGCTCCAGTGGCTCCATCCTGGGCACCTCTGAATTCCCATAGTGGAGATCCACCTTCATTACACCTTTCAGTGTGCTTTCCACTCCATATTTGGGGCAACCTAGCAGGAGATCTGTACCTTAAAATCTCAGGGATGACTGGGTGGAGGGGAAGAGCCATCAAAGGCAGGTGGCTGAGGGTGGACACCTCTCCATGCCCTTGATGTGCACTGGGATATTCCAGGCACTTAGGGAACACCCAGCTGCTGGCTGAGACACACTGATGGTAACTGTGGGGTGAGGACAGCATTTCCATTTCTGAAGGGAAGAGGCAAAAAGGGAGGGAAGTCAGGGTGACACAAAGAAACTCAGCTGATGCCCAGGGAGGAGGAGGAGGAGGAGGACACCTAATCAGAGAAAGCTGAACATGGCAGGAATGGAGCAAGAGTCACTACCAGCACAGGTGCTGACAAAGCCCACTGCTGAGATTTCTGGCATGTGTGTCTTTCATTTTCTATTTCCACAACCTATACCTGCTGTGAGAGCCCCAAAGCCCTGACCTGAGAGCCCCAAAGCCCTGACCTGAGAGCAAGGCTGCTCTGACCCCACTCCCACAGCTCAGGGCTTTGGTGGCAGGTGAACCACTGCCTTGGAAGCCAGAAAAGGAAAAGTAGAGGCACAGTCGAGTTTGCTCTGGCACATGGGAGCTGGAGGACCAGACACCCACTGCCAGACTGCTCTCAGATCATCAGCCTTGCCACACAGATGTGTCCATGAGCCAGCACAGCTCAGCTCAGCTCTGGGAACCAGCTGCTTCCCATGCTCTGGCTGCTCACCACCACCTTGCCCAGGGCTCGGGGAACTGAATCCGGGCTGTAGAGCTGCTGCAGGAGAGCTGAGCTCTCCCAAGCTCTTGGCAAGTCCATCAGACCTCCAGCTCCAGCCCTGCCAGAGAGTGAAGGGTCCATAAAGCACCTGGTCCAGCCTTGCAGATGGGTTGCAATGGCAACAGTGCCCGTGGCAGCCAGCGGATCAAAAAGCCAAATGGGTTGGGGGCAGTGGTACCCGGCCACATCATGGCCACAAACTTACCAGTCACAACCCCAAAACAGCCACTGAAGAGCACAAATAGGATGGGCATTAACCAGTGTTAGGATTAGCCAGGTCACAGCTGGTATCACAAGCTGCTGAGCCAAACCACGGAGGTCTCACGGCCTCGTGGCACAGAGGAACAAGCTCCCATAAGACACTCTGTATCTCCAAGACCTCCTGCACCAGCATCCACCACTCTGACCCAACAGCTCCACACCTTCAGCGAGACGGGAAGCCCATGTTCTCCCACTCAAGGTAGGGAAACATTCTTCACTTCTCAGAGAAGATGAGTTATAAATGTAGCACCACAAATTGTTGCAACCTACCGCCAAAACCACCCCGCAGGAAATCCGAACAGTCAAAGCTTTTTACATATTTTCTCCAAATCTCTTGCTTAAAGCATCCCCAAAGCTTCAGCTGGAATAGACACACTGAAGATACTTCAATCTGTTCTAAGCCTGCTTGTCAAAACACAGACTCTTCACATGCACACAGCAGCACTACAGAAAGGAGCACTGAAATCCTGGACAGCTGTTGGGAGAGGTCACAGAAACACGACAATGAATCCTTTGCCAAATGTGTTGTGTTCATTTCATTGTTGCATCCACAATGACTCCATAACCTCCTGCTATATTCCTCTGATCTCCCAGAAAGCCATACAGGATTAAACAGCCTGGGAAATGGCTCTGGCTGTATTTTCAGAAGTCTGTGGTCTTGGAAAGCTGATGAGCTGCACTGCCTTGGGGTGAATGGGCAGAGGAGCTCCCTGAAATCAGACTTTTCAGTACAGACCTAGGGACAAGCATCGAGTTTTAAAAACCTTTGGTGGCATAAAGAGGGACCAGCAGATAAATGAAGAACATGCACACACACACACTTGCTCTCCCATCAAAGGCAGTGAGAAGCCAGGTCTGTACAATGCTCTATGACACAGCCTGTCACTCCTGGACACACTCCCTCTGATGCCAGGCCTAACTCAGACCAATGATGCTGCCATGCTGCTCCCACTGCCGGGATACAGCACTGCAGGAACCCTTTGGAAAGCAGCAAAGGGCAACAGGATAGTGATTTTTGGAGAAGAAATTTCCTCAGCCCAATTTCTTCTGAATTTTCCAAACCCATGCTCCTCTGACAATCCTGCCTGTCAGAGTACTGTCCTGCAACTCCAAATCCACCTGTGGCTTCTTTGTCAGAAGAAAGGTGATAAACTAAAGACCTTCAGGTCCACAGTCAGAGGAGGAGCAACAAAAGGTCCCACACACAACATGCTCAGCAGCACAACACCCAATTCGGTGTCAGGGCAGAACTCAGCCCCTCAGCAGGGAGAGTCTGCCACTATCCAAAAACTGATGGTAACAAGCCCATCCTTCCAGCAGCACAACCCTCTTGCCTTGAAGGTGCCATGCTGGGGCAAGGCTCTGTTACCTGGTGCATGCACTAATTAACCAACTGCTCATGTCAGTGGGGTGCTTTGCAGTGACTTTGCTCATGTCCACAACTCCAAAGAGCCTCTTCCCCTCCTCTCAGCCTGTGGCCGATCACACTGTACGGAACACAACGGATGGAAGACGACAGGCATCAACGGCAGAGCGCGGCTGTGGGGGACGTGCGTCAAGAGCGGCCCATTGTGACACGGAATGAAGCCCTTTGATTCTCCAACGCAGCTCAGCTGTGCAAACCAGGAGCAGAGGGACCCAGAGGTGGGAAAGGTCAGCCCTGCTCCCGGCTCTGTCCCTCAGGCTCAGCCAAGCTGTCACGGTTCCTTCTGACCTGATTGAGCCATTTGCATATGCCCCGAAGCCAGGATGACTGACAGCCCTTCCACTGTTATCCTCACTTGTGTAATTGCAGCAGCTATTCTTGTACACAGAAATGTCTAATCTTAGCCAGGCACGGAGCTGCTGGGGAATATGGACCAGCCGGGAATTTCCATGCAATTACTCACCACTGCTACTGGCACTTACTTTGGCTGGTAGAAGTCCTTCTTGTCCGCTGACCCCAGGCTCTGCAAGACACAAAAAGACAGTTGTATTTATTTTTAAACCATTTGCCAAGCAAGTACCATTGATAAGGATGTGTGGGGAGCAGAGAAAGGCCATGTCTATTCTTCTTCTGCTCTGTGGGTCTGGGTGGGCTGGAGAGGAGAGCTTGGACCTCCAGCCACCCAACAGCTGTAGCAAAAGCCCATGGCAGCCAAGGATGGAAAACCAGAGTTAAAGCAGAGGTGAGGGGATGCATTAGATCTGAACCCAATGCATTCAGACCTGTCTGTGACTCCTGCCACCTGCAGAAGTGTGGCACCTTGTGTCAGGAGGGGACTGATGTCCTTTTAAGTCTGCCCAGCTGAAAAGAGGACAAAGTGCAGGGTTTTGTGGAGGAACCAAGTCACTACCACTGCAGAGACCCTCTGGCAGGGCAGGGGCTGAGCCCCAGACCCACAGTTCCCTCCAGGAGCATGACCACAAAATCCTTCTGCCAAGAAAACAACATCAGACCCCAAGCACTCGCAAAACTGGGAAGCAGAGGCAGCTCCAATGTTTGCTCAAGTTGCCATGTGCCATCAACTCCACCTCCAGCACTATCTGGTAGAAGTTTGAGAGCACCACAGATGGGCTGCCAGGGTGTCAGGGTCCCCTGGAAGACCCCAGCCCAGCTGATCCTCTCCATGTGGACCCTGGGGGGGGTGGGCACTCCACAGACCCCACTTCAGGTGCAAGGTAGGGCATGTGCACAACATACACAGAGAGCACAGGCACAGCACTGGGACAGCAGGTGTGCCCCCACACATGTCCCAGTCTGTCCCCCAACAAACCTTGTCCTGGAGACACCTGCAGTGTCCTGACCCTGCTCCAAGGCCCCCCTCTCTGAGAACAGGAGGGTCCCAGCACCGTGGGATGAGCAGGGACAGGCTGTGCCTGGCACAGCGAGATGCTCATGGCCCTGGCACAGACAGACACAGACCCACCGAACCTGGGTGTCAGCAAAGCCGTCGCACCTCCTCAGCCCTCTCCTCCTCTTCCTCCTCGTCTCGGGGGTTATCCTTGTCCTTGCCCCGTGCTGGCCGGGGCACGGTGGGCAGCAGCGTGTGCCAGGGTGGTGCAGGCTCGCGGGAAGCCCGCTCGGGCTCCGGGGAGGCTGTTGTAGTTTGGCTCTGTGGTTGCCAGGCAATGCCGAGCTCCGGCTGGAAACAGCGGGAGCAGCGGGGCCGAATGCTAATCAGGAGCGATCCCAGCGCTTCCCCTCGCCAGCCAAAGCCATCGGGAGCGCCCAGCCCGGGGCTGAACAGCCGGCAGGGAGAGGACAGCCCCAGCTTCTAAAGCAAGCAGGGATCCACTGTCACCAAACTGTCCCCCAAAAAGGAGCTCTGGCCAAGCCAGTGAGATGGGGACATGGTTTGGTGGTGGCCAAGCCTTGCCTTGGCACAGAGATGTTGGTCGGTCACTGACACAGTGGGGAGGCTGCAACCACCCCCCCAGCACGGGCTGTGTGGGTCTGGGTGTGGGTCACCCTGCAAACAGCCTTCTCAACACTATTGAAAGAACACCTGGAAAACCTGCCCCCTGCACAGCCAGACCCTCCAGCCAGCCGTGGCTGAGGTCCATGGGAAAAGCTCCAGTCAATGCCATAGACAGTGGAAAACTAAGGGGTTTGATACCTGGGATAAAACAATGAGGCACTAACTGTGCAGAGACATTAACCCTTCACACACAATAAACTGGGCAGTGATCGTAGTAATGATGGGCCAAAGTTACTGATTGTTAAAGCTTAGTGAGAAAATAGCAAATAAGGAGGAAAAGCAGAATTCCAGCAACGTGTCCAAGGAATTTGGACTGGAGCAAGAGCAGGAACAGGGTTATTGCCCCTGCACAGCCTTTTGCCTCCTTACTCTCTTCCCAGAAGAGAACAAGACAGTGCCCAGGAGGCAGATGGAGTTACACAGGTCCATCCCACCACACTGAATTCCTCTCTCCCAAACAACCACAAAACCAAGGTGGCCATGGATCCAGAGGTCTCCAGGAGAGTGTCAGGAATCCCTGGTGAATGGAAGGGAGTTTGTGGGAGGCCTTTCCAAGGGAAGGGATATCACAACATCCTGGTAAGAACTGGTTCAGAGCACCGAGAGAGCTCAGAGCAGAATCTGGGAAGACCCTCCCAATCAGGGGTTCACTGATAGCTTGAAGAGATTAATGAGGAATCACGTAGGGAATGGGTGATGGGAGGCTGAGGGCAGGACTGAGCCTGCTGGGATGTCACACACGAAGGGACAGCATGGGCTGGGACAGTGCCACCAGCCACCACCTCAGCCCCACTGCCCTGCAGTCTCAGCATCCCCCAGAGGAGAAGATTTGGGAAAGGTAGCCAAGGGAAGGGCAGGATGGAAGGAAGCTGTGTGGGGCAAAGGGAACACACAGCATGGATCTTAGGGAAAATGTCCTGGCACTGGGATTGAACAGGGTTTCCAGTGGGAGGGATAGAGGAGGTTTTACAATGCTCTCCAAGGAAACCAGTACAGAAGGGGCAGCTCCTGGCCTTACTTTGAGCTGGGAGTGGCTTTTCTTTCCCTGCCTCTGCCTGAAAATCCGGGAACTGAAAGAAGCAGATGAGCAAAAGGTGGCCTGATGTTTTCCCATGCCTTCTGGGAGGAAAGATCAGTTCCTCCTGAACTGAGAGGGCTTTTATCTATGCAAGTAAACAATAAAAGCTCAAATGCTGGCCTCTGTGTGTGCACTGCTCTTGGATGGTCTCCAGGCTTCCAGAGCACTGTCTGCCCGTGGCTCCTGTGCAGCAAGGCATAGATGGCAACTCCAGAGAGGCATGGCTGCAGTGGGATGGCTCAGCTCCCAAAGAAAGGTGGGAGGCCCAGAGGCTCCCAGAGAGCCCCTGCTGATGCTCAGGATGCTGGGCAGCCTCTGGCCTCCCTGGGATGGGGAGAGTGGAGTATTGCCTGCTTCGGAGAGTCCCCTGTGAGCCCCAAGCCCTCAGCGTGAGTCACCTCCAGTGGGACCTGCTGCTTCTCACTTGCTCACTTCATTGATGACTCAGGGTTTAGAAAGCACAGTTTAAATCCCTTAATGAAATAATGGAGAGAGTCATTTTTATCAGCCTGTCTTTTTAAAACAAATACCTCAAGCAAAGCTTGAGCCCATCTCCACCCTTTCCTCCCAGAGACTGTGGGCATGGGCAGCACGGAGGCACCTGGTGGGGCAGGACCAGTCCCTGCTGCCCTGGCACACGGCCCTGGGCAAAGCAGATACCAAAAGCTACCAGCTTACCCCCTCCTTCCCTCTGCTGTTCATGCTCCTGCTGCCAGCAGGGCCAGGAGAGGCAAGTGGGACATCAGGGTGCTGCCCCAGATAATGGACATGCCAGCCCTGGAAGTGCTCAAGGCCAGACTGGATGGGGCTTGGAGCAACCTCATCTAGTGGAAGGTGTCCCTGCCCATGGAATGGCACAGAATGAGAATGTCTTTAAGGTCTCTTCCAACCCAAAGCATTCCATGGCTCTATGATTCTGTGGCCCCAGAGCCTGGCAGTGCCCTCAGTGCCTCTGTCCCTGCCCGTGTGCCTCTGAGCACCCGCCCTTTGGGATGTGGCTGGGCATCATCTTGGGTCAATTTTCTCTGGAGGAAAACCAACCACAGGAGCAGAGACAGCAGCAGAAGGGGACACTGATGCCAAGCCCACAGCTCCTGGGTACCAGGATGTTGTCTGCCAAGGACCAGGGCTTGCCTGCTGATATGGTTAAGAAAGTGTTGTCTTGAGGTCGTTGTCATTTCCATCACTATCCTCTGCCTCTCCCCACACAAGAACACGTGAGCTGGGCTCCCACTGCCCTCACTCTGGTTTAGGGATCTCTCTGTGTGATGCTCAGAGCCCTCTGCTCTGGCAGGAAAGCCCAACATCAATGCTGGAAGTGCAGCCTCACAGAAATCCTGTGAGGGAAAGGGAAGGCAGCAGGACACCAGCTTTCTTGGGGGTTTTAGAAAATCACAGAACAGGCTGGAAGGGACCTTAAAAGCTCATCTCACAACAGGCCCCTGCCATGGGCAGGGACACCTTCCACTAGACCAGGTTGCTCCAAGTCCCATCCAACCTGGCCTTGGATACTTCCAAGGATGGGGCAGCCACAGCTTCTCTGCCCAACCTGTGCCAGGGCCTGCCCACCCTCACAGGGATGAATTGCTTCCCAATATCCCATGTAACTCTGCTCTCTGGCAGTGGGAAGACATTCCTCCTTGTTCTTTCACTTCAGGTCCTTGTCCCAGGTCCCTCTCCAGCTCTCCTGGAGCCTCTTTAGGCACTGGAAGGGGCTTGAGATCTTCCTGGAGCCTTCTCTTCTCCAGGCTGAACACCCTTGGCTCTCCCAGCCTGGCTCCAGGGCAGAGGTACAACTAAACCAAGCCGAGCTGAGAGGCCAGACTAGATCTACCAGCCATAAGGACCCATGCTGAGGTTCTCAAAAATCACCTCTGCCAGGGTGTAAAAATGCAGCCTCCCAAAGCAGCAGCACAACACCCAGCAGCTTCTGGGCCTGTGCTAGGGCTTGTCCAGTGCATCAAAACCAGTGGACCAGGGAGATGTCTCGTCTTCCTGGTGGCGTTCCCAGCACTGCCCTTCCCAACCCTCCTGTGGCACAGGGTGATTGCAGGGACACGCCGGTGACAGCCCAGCTCCCTTCAGCACTCAGAAACAGGCTCCTTGTGCACCTGAGTCTTTATGCAAAGTGTTAAAGACATTTTTGGGGGTTCATCTCCATCTAAAATGCATGACTTTCCTATGATTTTCCAAGGGCTTTGCAAACCTGTTGGCACTAGTCCAGAGGAGGACACAGGCTGGAGCCCCTCTGCTCTGGAGCCAGGCTGGGAGAGCTGGAAGTATTTAGACAGAAGAGAAGGCTCTGGGGAGACCTGAGAGCCCCTTCCAGTGCCTAAAGAGGCTCCAAGAGAGCTTGAGAGGGACTTTGGACAAGGACTTGAAGTGCCAGGACAAGGGGGAATGTCTTCCCACTATCTGAGGGCAGGGATAGATGGGATATTGGGAAGAAATTCTTCCCTGTGAGGGTGGGCAGGCCCTGGCACAGGTTGGGCAGAGAAGCTGTGGCTGCCC
>JAOXXN010000205.1:718071-729170 GCA_026770055.1 Myrmophylax atrothorax
CAGCCCATTCCAAGGCCTGAGCACTCTCTCTGCAAAGAATTTTTTTCTGATCTCCAACTTAAATTTCCCCTGGCAGATATTGCAGTTTTCCTTTTTAGAGCTACGTTTTGGCTTGTTGGGTTACAGAGTCTGTCTCTGCTTGTTCTGGAAGAGCCTCCAGTTCTTCTGGAACCTGTCAAAGATCTGTGTTAATAATTTGAGTTGCTACCTCCACCTCTGGGGTCCCAGCACAGGAAGGAGCAAGTCCAGAAAAGTCACTAAGCTGATGTGAGGAATGTGAGGAAAGGCTGAGAGAGTTGGGATTGTTCAGCCTGGAGAGGAGAAGGCTCCAGTGTGACCTAATTGTGGTCTTCCAGTGCCTGAAGGAGCCAACAAGAAAGATGGAGACAGACCATTTACAAGGGCCTGGAGTGACAGGACAAAGGGGAATGGTTTCAAACTGACAAAGGGCAGGGTTAGATGGGATCTTGAGAAGGAATTCTTGGCTGTGAGAGTGGTGAGGTCCTGGCACAGGTTGCCTGGAGAAGCTGTGGCTGCCCCATCCCTGGAAGTGTCCAAGGCCAAGTTGGATGGGGCTTGGAGCAAACTGGGCTAGTGGAAGGTGTCCCTGCCATGACAGGGGGTGGAACTGGATGGGGCTTTAAGGTCCCTTCCAACCCAAGCCAGTCTGTGATTCCATGATGTTCCAGACACAGCCAAAGAGGAGCTAGTGCAGGATCATAGCAGTCCTCCCCTCTCCTGAGGCAGGGTATCTCATCATGTCCCAGCTCTGGGCACATCCCAGTAGGGCTGGCACACTTTGGGAGCAGGGGAGCCTTTACAGGACTGGCTTGGAAGCTTTGGGGACCATTATCAAATTCCCTGAGTTTCCCATTGTGTTTGCACCCAGCTCGCTCACCTGCAGGGTCAAAGTGGTCCTGATCCCAAATTAACTCTTTTCACAGAGAACTGAGTGTTAGCCTTGCTCAGGTAATATCCCAGGACAGTTTTATTCCTAGCTTTGCTCTGGAGAAATGGGGAGGGATGAGATGTTCTGTGTTTCTTTTTCAGCCCAGTGTTTCCTGGCCTCTTTGAATTTTGCTCTCGTTACACTGGGGCCTCCCTGCAGGGAGCAACACAACTGAACAACAAGGTAAGGGGGCTGAGGTGCTGATCTTTTAGAACACAGATGGAGTCTTGGAAAGGCCTCCTTAGGAGGAGGAACAGCCAAAAGGGTGTCTGTGGGCCACAGGTGGAAGTGGTGCAGAGAAGGAGAGGGTACAGGGTTGTTGTTACCACATTGTCACCTTAAACTCACTTCTCTTTCCTTTCTTAGATCTGTGACATTGCCATAAACTGGGCAGGAGGCCTCCATCATGCCAAAAAATTTGAGGTAATGAGTTAAATCTGTGGATTCCTCTTGTTTGGGGGGCCCAGGCTCTGTGTTGATGCCATTCTAAAGCTGCTTCTCTCTCTTGCAGGCTTCTGGGTTTTGTTACGTTAATGACATCGTTATTGGCATCCTGGAGCTGCTCAAGTAAGGACAGGGGGCAAGGGCTGACCTGTCCTGCCTGGTTTGTGCTTTCCCTCTGCTGCTTCACTGTTCTTGCTCTGTTTCCCCATCTCATTTGCCTTTCTGGAATCCAGGAAGCTCAAAAACTTGATTTTTTCCTGGCTTCATTAGGCACAAGAAAGCATTTGAGAACTGGAATATCTGCCTGCAGTTTTGCTGCATGAAGCTTAAGGGATACAGAAGAGTTCCTCAATCCCGTTTTTCATCCATCTGTAAAACACTCATTTCTGGGTCTCCTGAGCCTCAGTCTTTTTGCCACAGTGAGCCTTTTGTAGGTAAATGCATGTTATGGCTCACTGGAGACAGAGAAATTACTCAAATCTTCCTTGAGTTGCTTGAGTGTGTCAAGAATAGGACTTGAGCTACTCATGGGTGATCAAAGGACACTTGTTCTCACTAGGAAAGGGTCAGGTTATTTTGGTTTTTAGAGAAGGAAGGAAGAGTAACAGAAACACCTTCAATTTCTTGAATTATTGTATGATTTTTCTTACTTGTTTTTTGTACACTCAAGTGCCCTCCTTGTTACTCAATTTGAGACAAGTTGTTTTGGAATTAAAAAGGATTTGGAGTTGAACAGAGAACAGTTACATGGCTGGGGACAAATTTACTCCCAAAGTCAGATTTTGGGGATGTGCTGGGATTTCTTGTACCTCCTTCCTCTCTGCCTGTCATCCCTGCTCCATGTTTGAAACCTCAGGATTTCGCTGTTATCTCTGCACACCCATTTTCTAGTGTCACACAAGTCCAATACACCAGAGACCTCAAATACAGCCCAGTTGCTCCTCATGGAAGATGATAATATGTCCCTATCCTTTTGTTCCCCGTTTCCAGGAACCATTTCTGCTGCAGGAGTCTGTGTTTTGAGTTTGCTTCCCACTGGGGTTGAGCAGCAGTGTCTCTGCTATTAGCAGGCCCCTTTCTCCCTTTCCCAGTGTGGAAAGGCTGTGTCCACACATCCCCCTTTTCTCCTTGCTGTCATTTGTCTGTGGGATGAATAATGTAGGAAATTTCAATAGTTTATATGTCTCTGGAAGACCATCAACCAGTTTGCTCAGATCCCTGCAGACACTTTAAAGCCCTGGTTCCAAGGCACAAACCACACACTGCTCCTCTGTTTTGCTATTCTCTTGAGTATTTCCAGGGTCCTCCCCACTCCCTGAGGGTTTTGGCATGCATCCCCTGGTCTTTGGGGATTGACCAGGTGCAGCATTTCCTTGGGAAAAGCTGGAGAAACTCTCTCCAGCTGAGCAGGCAGCTCTGGAGCTGGTAATGGGTGGCTCAGGGCTGTGTCTCAGTGCTCCACAGCAGCAGTTTGACCATCACCCTGGAGCATTACTGGGGATGATCTCCCTTCTTCACCCTCTCTCTGTGTCTCTGGCTGCTTCTGCAGTAAATTTAATCCAGTCTGGAATTTTTGGTGCTTCCCAGCTGGGGCACAATGCTCCAGTACTCTGGCATGGGGAGGAAATGAATGTTCCCACCTCCTCCTTGCCTTTCATTTCCTGATATGATTAAAATCATTGCAGCTCTTAAAGATTAAGAAGGGGGATGTTGGAAACAAAACTCTGCAACTTTCTAAACCCCAGGTGGTTAAAGCAAGTTATTTTCATGATGTACTTTGCATGGCCCCATCTGAAACTTTTTTTTTTTAATACCGATTTTTAAGTACATCAAAAGAAAACATTTCAAATATTGATTTCCAAGCACAACAAAAGCAAGTGTTTTTGTGTGTTTGACTGTATACAAATGCCTCATGTCCAAAGCATTTGGTATGCTTAGGTGGGTGCTGGTTTTCCTCCTGTATTCCATAGGTATCATCCACGTGTCCTGTATATCGATATCGATATCCATCACGGAGACGGAGTGCAGGAGGCCTTTTACTTGACAGACCGTGTCATGACAGTGTCATTTCACAAATATGGGAACTATTTCTTTCCTGGTACAGGTATGTGTTTTCCTTTATAGTGTGAACATGGCCTCACTTCAGAGTCCTTTGCTGGAGTAGAAAAGTGTAAATCACAAATTAGAGCTGCAGGGAGAAACGGTGGGAGAAAGCGATTAGAGAAGAACTGAACTGTAGTTAGTTATAAGAAGGAGTGGTCCTAACTAGGTTAAGAGACTAAGCCCAGGCCTGATCTGGCCTTTCCACCCCTGTGAAGTCTCAGAGCTGTTGTGACTCCCCTGTTTTCCAGGTGACATGTATGAGGTGGGTGCTGAGAGTGGCCGTTACTACTGTCTGAACGTGCCTCTACGAGATGGCATTGATGACCAGAGTAGGTGTTCTCTGCCCTTTTCCATTGCCCAGGTGTTTCCTGGTCCTCTGTTCCAGAGCCATGACAGATCTACCTTTCTTTCCATAGGTTACAAACACCTCTTCCAGCCAGTCATTAACCAGGTGGTAGATTACTACCAGCCCACCTGCATAGTGCTGCAGGTAAGGAAGCAAAGCTCTGCACACATGTCCCTTTCAGAGGCTGTGGGTTGGAACAGTCTGGTCAGAGATGGACCTGCAACATGGTTCTTTTACTTGGTTACTCAAAGGCAAGTTTAAGGTATACAATACCAGATGGAGCTTAAACAGGCAATTTGCTTTATTTTAACAATAAAGGCAAGCAAAAGGGGAAAGAGAGGCAGGGAAAAGAGAGATAGGAAAGATGAAAGGCTATATAAAAAGCACAGAAAACACCACCAGTGAGAAACTGGGTGCAGTCAGTGAGCCATCAGCAGTCAGGGAAGGGATCACTAGAGAAAACATGGTCATTGGCAACTGAGGAAAAAGCAGGAACCAATGGAGCAGGCAGGAGGGACACAGGAAGGCAGGACCAGCAGGATGGATTGACGAGGGGTGGGTGCTTGGGTCACCTTAGTCTTGTAGGTTTATCTGCTCATAGGAGCCTGCAGAAAAGTCCTACAGAACACTTCATGGCATGGGAGGGGCACTACCATAAGAAGGGAGGCTTCCTCTTACTCGTCTGCCTCAAATTTTGTTTAGAAGAGAAGAAAGGATACCTTGCCTTAGTTATTAAATTTTGTAAGGGTAAACTTTTGCTAGCTCCTTCTGTTACCTGAGCAGTAGCTCGCTGGGTCACCCCATCAGGGGGTGGGGTTCCTGTAAATCCCTTTCTCTATTTCATAAAAGCAGAAAGAGGAAAGAGTTGAAGTTTTTCCAGAGTTGCTTCATCTCAAATTAGTGATTTTTATATTAGCTATGCTTATACATGTACAAAGTAAATAACTATGTGAACATAACTAACATATTATAACCACAGTTATCAGTAAACTGAATCATAACCCAAATCAGAGGTTTCTTCATTCACAGTTCTGAAAAGAAAAGTTCTGCCTGGCCCCTTTTAGGGCCAGAATTAAAATGCAGGAGCAATCCATCATGAGCCGATCTCGTGTTCCCTGTTGTGAGCATCCTTTGCTCTCCAGGTGGATGCATTTAAGGGAGCATCGGTACTGCTGCAACTGTAGGCAGTTCAACCAGCACAGGTTGTCCAGGGAGGAGGGAAGGATTTCAGTTACACTCAGGTTTTGATACTGTTGGTATCAAAGAGGGAGGCTGTGGATAGAAAGCTGTGAGCCTTAGACAGCCATTTGTTCCCCACGAGTCATTCACTATTCTTGCAGTGTCCCACAATCATCTAGTCCAATTAGATTTTGGATGAGCTGAGTTTTCCCACCAATGCAGGAAAATGTGGCAGCTTTTGCTTCCTTTTCTGCTGTCAGTCCCTCTCTGGGGGTCCCTCAAGATGCCTGTTAGCAGCCTAGAATCTCCCCTGGATTGGTGAGGGCAGCAATGCAGAGAGCTGAGCTCGGTGCCAATGTGTAAACTAAGTTCCCTTCATTTTCTGCACGGTCCTTTGACTCTGGTGGGTGCTCCAAGGGGTCTGCAAGGAGCGTAGCTGGCATTTTGCAAGTGCTTCAGCCGATCAGAATTGCTTGGCTGATGTAAAATGGCTGCTGCTGCTTCTGTGAATTTAAAACGGTTAAAACAAGCCGTTGCCTGAGGCGAATAGAGAAGCCAAGTCGGCTTAATTGGCTCATTGGCAGCTAAGTGGGCTATTGAGAACGGACTGAGTAGGTCGTTAGAGGCTGTTTATCGCGGTGGGCAATGTAAAAACAAACTGGCTAGTTAGAGACTTACAGCTATCCCTGTGTCCCATGCTGTCCCTCGGGTTGGTGTATGCCTGGAAAGCAATGCCAAAATTCTTTTTCTTGTTCTGTTCCCAAGTGTGGTGCTGATTCTCTGGGTTGTGACCGTTTGGGTTGTTTTAACCTCAGTATAAGAGGCCATGGGTAAGTACAGCAGTGCTGCACAGAGAAAGATCATTAAGGGCTCTAGTGAGTCTCTGCTGTGAGATTCGAGCTTTGGTTTTGGCCTTCAAGCAGTTTTTGGGGGGTCTTTAATATTTGTGTGACAGGAGTGGGTTTGAGAATGAGGCATTGTACAAAGTGCTGCAGAGCAGAGATTCAGAGCAATACATGGTCCATAGGAGGCCACGGAGATGCTCCAAGGGCTGGACCTCTCTGCTCTGGAGACAGGCTGGGAGAGCTGGGGTGGTTCAGCCTGGAGAAGGGAAGGCTCTGAGAGCCCCTTCCAGTGCATAAAGGGGCTCCAGGAGAGCTGGAGGAGGGACTTTGAGGGACATGACAAGGAGGAATGTCTTCCCACTGTCAGAGGGCAGGGATAGATGGGATACTGGGGAGAAATTCTTCCCTGTGAGGGTGGGCAGGCCCTGGCACAGGTTGGGCAGAGAAGCTGTGGCTGCCCCATCCCTGGGAGTGTCCAAGGCCAGGTCAGATGGGACTTGGAGCAGCCTGGGCTAGTGGGAGGTGTCCCTGCCCATGGCAAGGGGTTGGAATGAGATGGGATTTAAGGTCCCTTCCAACGCAAACAATTTCTTGATTCTCTGAATCTGGGCCAACACATGTCCCTGAATTTGTTCACTTAATATCACTATTTAAGCACTAACTAAATAATTTTGCTATTTAAAGTCTACATTTAAAATCTCCAGTTACACAACACAGATAACCCATCAGGCCAGCTTCCCCAGGCAAGCTCATCTCCAGAGCCAGCCTTGCTGCTCCCTGGTCAGAATTAGCACAACATGCTGCAGACAGAAATGATGAGTGATACAAAGGAGTGTGTTGAATTCCGAAATTCAGCCAAGCTGGGGAGATAACAGACGCTGGGTTGGAAACCAGGATGCTCACGGAGGGGCTAAGACAGATACCTCTGTATTATTTATTTATTCCCGCCAGCAGACATCAATCCTGTTGTACTTTTTCCTCTCCTAAATGTTGCCAAGCATAATCTCAGCTCATCTTTTTTTCTGGGCTGTGTCCCTGGGAGAATGAAGTTATTAGTGAGGCTGAAGAAGCCTCATGCAATTATTTAGAAACTACACCAAAATAATCCCCGAAGACCGGCGGCTGCTCACAGGTGGCAGCTCTCAAAGTCATTCCAATAAAATCTGGCTCAGTAACTCCCAGAGTAATCAATGCCCACACAAACAAACCAGAGAAAAACGGAGGGATGAGTTATTTTTCCATGCTAGAAGAGGATTCTGCAAAACAAACTTAGGGGCCATGTCTGGCAGCAGGCTGTGCCCTGCCATCCTGACCTGCTCACCTGCCTCAGCATCCCTGAGCCAGGCTCCTGAGCTGGGCTGGGCACATTCCAGCATCATTTGGGCACACAGGCAGAAGGTGCTTGGCTCCCAGGGCAGGACAGGGTTGGGGCACCGAGGCTGCCCAGCCTGTCCTCCCCATCCTGGCTTCTCCCCAGGGATCATGGTGGTTCTGCTCCCAGGCACAGCCATTCCTCAAGCTCTGTGTATCTGCAACATGCTGCAGTTATGAGTAATCGGGAGGTGATGCCTGACTGTCGGAAGGGGAAGAAAACTCAGAGCCTGGGATGCAAGTGGCTATTTGGAAGGAGGAGGAAGGCAATGCCAGCCCTAAGCCCAGTCACCAGCACACCCTGAGCATGGGCTGGAGCAGCCCAGGGCTGGGCACATCATGCTCCCCATCTCCCTCCACCCGCTGCCATAGGCTTGGCCAAGAAACCAAAGGGCTGTAGGAATTCTGGCACACACTGCCATCCCACCTGCCCCCAGCACTGGACCCTTCAAACAGCCCCAGCACTGCCAGGGGCCTGGGCTAATATAGCCCTTGAGCACCCCCAAAACATGAATGGAGGCCAAATGAACCCTCAAATCCTCAAACCTGAATTTCAGGCTGGATGAACCAGGTTGCTTAAACAGAAATAATGGAGGTAACTCCTGCCTCTGATATGGCTCCTAACCTGGAGGGAGCTCCGGGCCACCCGGCTGGTGGCAGCTCCACACCCCCAAAACCCAGCCTGGATGGAGAGACGATTCCACCTGGGTGCTGAAGTATGGGGGGATCAAGGAGTAGAGAAGAGGAGTGTCTGATAAGGGTTCACACAGCAAAACAAAATGTGGTGGCAGGGAAAGGGTCAGGTGGGGCAGGCAGTGCTGCTCAGGTGGGAAGGGCTGGCTTGAGGGCAGGAGGGAGAAGGACACATTCCCCTGGGAATAAGGAAAGGGTCTTTGGTGGAAGATGGCATTTCAGCAAGGCCAAAGCACTGGAGGACCATGGGGAGCTGTGTGAGCCACCAGCATGCACCAGCCCCAGCCTCTCACCACTGTGATCTTGCCTCCTGCCTCAACTACAAAGGCTCCAAAGAGGGGATGGTGATTCGCCACAGACCCAACCCAGTCAGGGGAGGATGACAATGGCTCCAACATGTTCATTCTTCAGCAGCTACCTCATTCCAGGCAGCTCTGGAGCAGGAGCCTGACCCAGCTGTCACGCCCACCTGCAACCAGCACTGACCCTGTGCACACACACAGGGTATTGATGCACATCCAAGCGGGGCTTTGAGTCCAATGGAAGGTAAAAAACAAGCTGGAAACTAGAGAAAAGAGGTTTGGGACCATTGAGGGGGGAAGGAGAAGGGAAACATGGCTATGCATGCACAGTACACTGAAGTAATCCAGAGAAAGGAACCAAAGCCCTGCAGACACACCCCAGCAGAGCAGCTCAACCCACACTTGAGAGCTGAAGGAGCTCCAGGCAGCTGTCCCTGCCAGAGACACCACAGACCTATTGAGCAAGAAGTGCCATGTTTCAGTGGCTCCCTGGTGCCACAGCCTTGCTTAGACACCGACCTGACCCCAGCACTTCACAATGCCAGGAGCTGAGAACCACACTCAGGGGCTGAATGCTTGTCTCTGATTGCTCATCCATCCTCACATCTAGGATCCAGGAGGGCAGACCTTGGTGTTTTTTGAGGGGCTGAGACAAAAATTTAAACTGTGTTCTACGGAAAATGGGGTTCATCTTCCCCCAGAGGGTGGTTGGGCACTGAACAGGCTCCCCAGGGCAGTGGGCACAGCCCCAAGGCTGGCAGAGCTCAAAGAGCATTTGCACGATGCTTTCGGGGACATGGTGGGATTCCTGAGGTATTCTGTGCAGGGCCAGGAGTTGGACTTGATCTTTGTGGGTGCCTTCCAGCTCAGGGTATCATGATTTTGTGGTGTCTCCGAGCCCCAGGACAACAGGATGGGCTCTCCAGGACAGCAGCCCTGTTACCAGCCCCTCACTCCAGGGCATGTCTTTGCAGCTCAGCCTGGCCCTGCCAACAGGTTGTTGTCTTCAGGGCCAGGCCAAGCTGCAGCAGTGCCAAATTCCCCAACATCATTAATTCTGCTTCCTCCTCCTCATCCTCACAGGTACACTGCACAGTGCAGCATCAACCCCCATACACTTGTGTTGGACCAAGGAGGAAGGGAGCCAGGCCCCGGTGCTGGCACAGCTCCAGTGATCCCACACCTCCCACATCACCTTCCACCCATCAATGAAAGCCACACAACTGGGCTGGCTGCAACACAGACCCTCGCGGTGACGTTGGGCTCCTCATCGGCCGGGTAGGCAGGACCAACTCTGTCCCCACCTGCCTTCCTGCGGAGAAAAAGCAACTCTGCCAAGGAGCATCTGCCAACACCCCTCATTAAACAAGTCCATTTGCACTCTGTCCCTGCCTTCCCACTCCCTGGCAGCCCCTCCCAGCCCCGCTTTCCCCAGCTGAGCCTCTTCCCGGCTCACCCGCAACCCCCTCGCAGCTCACACCACGCTAAGGCTGACCCGAGCTCCAAAGCATTTCTTTCCCGACAGCTCATCCAAGAAACTTTGTTTCCCCCACTGCTATTGTAGCCCTGCACGCCTGCAGGAATTCAGCCATGCACAGCCAGCCACGCACACACGCACAGGCTCCGTGGCACAGTCTCCTGTGGAAGGAGCTCCCGGAGCGGCGCCGGGGCCAGCACAGCCAGACCCTGCACTTGCTGCTCCACGCAGCTCCTCCGGATGAAAGAACTTGTCAAATTGCTGGCGAAACCACCGGAGCTTGTAAACCTGCCAGCTCAACAGCACCCAGCGACACGCACGCACGGGCGTGGGCACCTGCGCTCCGTGTTTGCAGCAATCCAACCCTGCGGAGAGTCGGGGAGGGCGCGGGAGGTGCCGGGGGAGCCGCAGCCACCCCTGGGCTGCACCGTCACCCATCGCCAGTGCCATCCATGGGCTGCACGGTCACCCATCGCCAGTGCCATCCCTGGGCTGCACGGTCACCCATCGCCAGTGCCACCCATGGCTGTATGGTCACCCATCGCCAGTGCCACCCACGGGCTGCACGGTCACCCAACACCAGTGCCACCCCTGGGCTGCACACCCTCTGCTCTCCACCTTATTTCTCCTTCTTTCTCGTGATTACAGCCTGCAAACTATTACAGCAACTCAGAGCACGTCGGGAAGGAGCTGTGCTTGGGCTTAAGTGTTTGCAGGATCAGGGCTGAGCTGTGGAGCTGAACATGCTGCTATTTATAGCGCGAAGCCCCGAGCATGGCACGCGCTGGAGGGGAGCGTGGCTGGGTTTGTGTTCCTGCTAAAACCTGGTGGGTTTTCTTATTTTGCCTCATTTTGGGGATGTCAGCTGTCTGATCTCATAATTGCATTCATGTGCTGCCCGGTATTTACAAATTTTTGTGTTATTTTTTAATCTTTGGGTACGCCAGCTCATGGAATCAGAGAGTGGTTTGGGTTGGAAGGGACCTTAAAGCTCACCTTGTTCTACCTCCTTGCCACAGGCAAGGACACCTTCCACTAGACCAGGTTGCTTCAAGCTGTGTCCAACCTGGCCTTGAATGCTTCCACCCTCCTACATGTTTATACTGGTTTATAGGTGAAGTTCTATATTTCATCACCAATAGAAAAAAAATAAAAAAAGCCATGAAAAGAGGCTGGCTCTGAGTAGTCAGCTCACAGCTCCCAGGGCCTGCAGCTAATTACACCCTGTCCTCCGGCGTGTACTTCACACGCGCCCGCAGCCTGGCTGGGTGTCAGGCAGCCTGACAGCAGCTCTGCTGCCAACCCTGCTAATTATAGTGTGGGGAGACAACGAGGGTGCCCTCCCTCCCCACCCCACCCGTGCCATGCCGCCCCGCCCCGACCCCCCCCA
>JAOXXN010000205.1:735421-758901 GCA_026770055.1 Myrmophylax atrothorax
GGACATGGACACCACGGAGACAGGTGATGTGCTGACTCCTGCTGATCCCCCAGTAAAACCCCTGCCAACTCCAGCCAAGTAAGACCACTGTGAGGGAGGGCAGCTGAGCCCAGCAGCCACGGGCAAGGGGACAGGCACGCGAAGAAGCAGCTCTTACGTTCAGGCAGGGCATCCTCCCGTGGCAGGTGAGGGACGTTGGCAGGGCTGTGCCCAAACGCAGCAGCCGCTCAGGTGGCAGGTGACACATTCTGTGTGCAAAAGGCACATCTCCAACCTGCTGGGGCTTTTAGGGCTGGGCAGGGCTCGTGCTCCTCCTCCTGCCACCCACAGCTCATCCCTGTTGAACCTACTCCTGGGTCCCCACCCTGTGGCTCCTGCCCATGTCCTCACGCTCACCCCATCCCGCCAGCTTCTGCCCAGCTCCACTGGGCATGGGGAACCCTCCAAAACTAGGTAGGTACTGGGCCAAATCCACACCCTACTCAGCCCTGGCTCGGATCCACGACAGCTCAGGGCCAGCTGCCACAATGCTGCTGGAGAGATCCCTCCTCCAGCGTGTTCCTCATCCAGCACAGGGATTCTTTCACAGTCTGGGTACTGGTCACCTCTGCACCCCAAAAGGCAGCAGCCCCCCAGGCTACTCACTGAGCCCATCTGTCCTTCTGTCCTTCAGCACAGCCAGTGCCACAATGTCCTCAGAAACCACGTGAAAAAAATACCTCCCCTGAATTCATTTTAGCTTTTTCCCACCAAATCTCTTGGGTTACCCCCTAGTCTGATGTGAAGTCACTCACCATCTCTGTAGTGCTGAGAGCTGCACAGAGGGCCCTGCTTCTTCGCTTTCCTTCTCCTCTTCCTTTTCCTTCTCCTCTCCTCCTTGTCCTCCTCCCCTCCCTCCTGCCTGGGCTCTCCCTGCCGAGAGGGCAGTAGCCTATTCCGAGATTCCCATCCGGCCGCCCACAGCCTCTCCCAACAATTACAGGGCTCTGTGGCTGTCCCAGGTAAGCAGCAATGACAGACCTCGAGGCAACTTCCATGGAAATGTCTGTTTAGAGGCAGATTTACCTGCCCCTGCCACCTCCTGCCTGCAGAGGAGCATCCTGCACACCCTGATAGCGTGATGATCCCGAAAAACTGGGTGGAGGGCAGCAAAATGACATCAACCTGTCCCTAGAAATCAAGGGTATAGGTATTTCCCAGGGATCCTGCATCATTCCAGCATCCCCATCCCCAATCTCATGGCTCCTTTCCAGCATGGACAGATCTGTGGGGCTGGAGTGGCCACCCCAAAAGCTGGAACCAGCCCAGGCCTTGCATGAACCCACCATTTGCAAAGATAAAGTGATCCTTTAATGCCACATCCAAAAGTTACTGGTGACAACCCTCAGGACAATGCTTGCAGGGACACTCGGGGTGTGGGTGCTGGGACACTGGGATGGGCAGAGCAGGGTACACACACCTGAGCCCAGGGTACAGCTGGACCCTAGAGAGGTACAGCCCAGTGGGGTTGGTGGCAGGGGGGGACATGATTCATGTACTGTGGCTCTCATGAAACCCTCACTTCACCTCTGACCTCTTGGGTGCCATCACCATGAAAGCCCAGAACCCCCATCAAAAGGGCAGAGCTGGGAAGTCCCAATTCCAGCAGACACCAAGCCTACACTGCTGACAGAAACTGCTTGCACAGGCCAAGGCAAGCTCACAGCTCACCCCCCTGCAAACCACTCCATACTCCACAAGGAATAAATGACCTTGTTCCCCCTGTCCCACAGGAGCTAAAGAACCCATCAGCCCTCCCCTTGCCTTACCCTGGTGTGACTCCCAGCCCTGCCCAGCAGCACCAGCCCTGCTGGATTAATTCTTAGTGCAAACTCACCCCAGCTTCTCTCTGCTCTCAAGACAGCAGCCTCTGACTTCAGGAAGGGCTTGTGCCCTCCACAGGGTTCCCTGTTTCCCACAGTCTGTCCCCTCACACCTCCCTGCCAAGGAGGACAACCAGTACCCCCAGTCCTGTCCATCCTCTCCAAGGAGCTCCTGAGTCACTTGCCATTGTTCTGCCAGTGTATTTTAGGGGCACGTGGCACACAGGCACCTCAGGGAGGATGCAGGAACCTCTGGTCCAGCACAAGCTTGTGGCAAGAGAACAGCAGCCTAATCTCACTGGTCACAGGTGCCCACTGAGCACCTTTCATTGATGAAGAGAATCACTTTCAAGTAGATTAAAGCACAGGTCTTCAGGAAGGCTGAGGAGGTAAAAGGCAGAGGAAGAACTGACTGAACTGGGATAAAGACGCTCCTGCATCCAACAGCCAACACCTCGACAGGAGTTTGGGTTAAAGCCTCTGATCTTCACTGGGGTTTCATCCCTGGGTACTGTGTAGTCACATGGCCTGGGACAGTTGCTGCCCAAACCCAGTTTAAACCTAAATAACATTAAAAAGATATTCCAGAGATTAAATGACCTGGCAAACCACAGGCACAGACAGGGATGGCAAACTAATGGTCGGTGTCACAAGAGGGGTGTGACCACGTGGCTCTCCTGGCACTCAGCCCACGTGCCTCAGTTTCCCCAGGTACAGCAACACCCACTTCCTGCAGGGCAGCAGAGGTCAGGTACATACACAGAATCCTGGGATCACAGAGTAGTTTGGGTTGGAAGGGACCTTAAAGCTCATCTCATTCCAAGGCCCTGCCATCCACTAGACCAGGTTGATCCAAGCCCTGTCCAACCTGGCCTCGGACACTCCCAGGGATGGGGCAGCCACAGCTTCTCTGGGCACCTGTGCCAGGGCCTCCCCTCCCTCAGAGGGAAGAATTTGTTCTCAATATCTAGTCTAAACTTACTCTCTCTCAGTTCAAAGCCATTCTCCCTTGTCCTATTGCTACATACCCTTACAAATATATATATACACACACACCCACACACATATTACATATATAATATTTGTATTTCATGTTTAACAGTGCCATTTCCAGGACTGCTCCCATGGGAAGCACAGCCCTGTGCTACTTTGGCTGGGGCTGGGAGGCACAGGCAGGAGGAAGGCAAGCCATGGCCCTGGGGGTCTGCTGCAATCAGGCAGCATTTCAGCTGCTGGGAGGGAAGAAATTAAAGAAATAAATCGTATTTTGTTCATGCTTGGCGAACACTCTCCAGAGAGTCATGATGAAACTGTGCATATGTTTTTGCAGGCAGGAGACAGCGGTGTGGGAGTCACAGGCTGGTCCCAGCGGGGCACAGGGGTGTGGGTGCTCTCAGCAGGAGCAGGACGGATGCTGTGGGGCTGGGAGGGGTGAAGACAGGGATGTCAGAGCACAAGGACCTTTGGGGATGTGGGGTAAAGCACTGGATTTGCTGTGCAAGAAAAGCTGGGCTGAGATGGGATGGTGGAAGAGGAGTTGGGGGAGGAGAGGGAAGGGGCAGCCTGAGCTGCACAGCCAGCACGGAGAGGGGCAGCAGAAAAGCCCTTCACAGAGTAGACCCTGCCCGAGTGCCAGGGTGGCACTGCTGTGGCTGAGGGACCACCTGGTCCCCAGCCTGCCCCGTGCCCTCTGGAACCATCCAGGTGGGAGCATCCTGACACCTCGGGATTCCTAAAACATCAGAGCGGGCACAGCCACCCGCTGCAAAAAATGAATTGGGAAAGGCAGTTTTGGGGCAAAAGGGCCTTTTTTGGAGAGGAGGGGACAGGAGGGGGAAAAAAAAGAAAAACAAGACAAAAAAACTGCTGTGTAAGAGATGAAGGCGGGGGGGAAATGTTGCAAAGAAATCCCTGGGGAATTGTGGAGAAGAAGAAAGAGCGTAAGCATGCCAGGCGAGCCGGGGCGAGAGCCAGGGAGCAGGAAGCGCCTAACTAGGATGGAGACAGAGATACTACAGAACCGTGGTGACGTCATGGCCGAGCCGCAGCGGTTTCCAAAACAACTCCAAACTCCAGAGCCCGGAGAGGGAGCGAGCAAGGCGGGAGAAGTGGAGACGAGCTGGGGCTCGGAGCGAGCTGGAACAGAAGCTGCGGGAGGCTGCGGAGCTGAGCCTGCCCCGGCTCCCCGGCGGCTCGCACTGGCGGGACGGGCTCTGGGGAGCCGCCACGGAGACAGAGGTTATTGTAGAGCCAGGCAGCATCAGAAAGGAAATTCCTGAGGGTGTTTTCCTAATTGACACGTACAATGAAGTTACAGTCCCCCAAAGCCCCTTGCTGCAAGGAGGTGAATGCTGGATGCTCCCAAAAGCAGAGCCAAGGAGTGAGCAACAGCAGAGCCAGCGACCCAGAGGAAATAAATCTGCACTAAATGGGAACCACACACGGAGAGCTGTCCCGATGGCAGCGGGCGGCTCTGCCCCAGCCTGCTCGGATTAGAGGTTGTGTGGCCGTGCCCGCCGCGGGGAGCCCGGCCAAGGTGGCTGGGGCGGCTCAGGGCTCTGGGCACAGGGTGGAGAACAAACCGAGGGAAGGCAGAGCAAACCCCCGGGGTCATGCTGTGATGCTCCTTGCCCAGGGCTTGTGATGTGGGGCCCCAGCCCACCCCACGGCCCAGAGCTGGCTGAGGATGAGGATCCCTGTGGATGAGGGAGAGTGACTCAATGGCCACAGGGACTCTCAACAGGGACTTTTCTTGGCTCTGTGGACAACCTGGTGACCAAGCAGCTCCTCACCCACAGAAGGCAGTGAATTCATGCTTTTTTTCAGGCAGAGAGCTTGTTTCAGGCAGGAAGAGTCTGGCACAGACCTCTGCATCCTCTTGGAGTCTGTACAGGACCCAGCCATCAAGGACAAACAGCCCAACTTCTAGGAAGTCCTTCTGGAAGAGATTTGTCTGCCAGGACAGTGCCAGACAGATGGGAGAATCCCATCCTGATGCCTTCATTTGCATCTCCACTTGCAATACTGCCAGAGCTCAGGGACTGGTATTGCCAATGCTCCATGGCTGGAATGCCTGTGGAAATGCCTGTGGACCCTTTGGTGAGGGTGACCTGAGCACACACTCACACCACCTCAGTCCAACTCAGCCTGGTCAGTCCCAACCCTCCTGCCATGGTGTGTTCCTGTGGGCCCCACATCCCCATCCTTCTGATGGCCCCAAAGGCAGCCAAGATATCCAGACTGGTGCTCCTGGCACAACACATGTGGCATGGGGTTGTTTCCTATGTGTGTCCTCCAAGATCAGAGCTAGCTAGCACTTCACAAACTGCTCTCCCATCATTCCTCTTATGCCTGCAAGTTTGGGGAAGCTTTGACTTTTCCTGTCTCCCCCCTGCCAGGTGTGTTCCTGCCATGGGCTGCAGGCAGTTGTGCAGGTTGTCTGCTGCCTGTCTGGCCAGAGCCAGGCCCAAGGCAGCCCCCGGGTTCTCCCACACCTTTGCTCTCCCAGCTTCATCTCCTGCCAAGCTGGACCCCAGGATGCTCTCATGATCCCAGAACTGTGTTAATTGGCAAAGCTGTAACTGGGGCTGTCCTGGGGCTGGGGCTGATCCTGGGAGTGTGATATCCTGCAGCCAGCCCTGGATCCTGCTGGGACACAAGCCTGCCCACTGTAACCACCACATGTGATGAACCTGCTTGGACTCAGTGCTGTCCTACTGATCTCATGGCTTTTCCTGAGGGATGCAGCGTGCAGGGAACACTGCCAAGGAGGAGGGGTGTCAGGACACACCTGCAGGCTGCTGGATGGTCTGGAGTGGGGAAAGGGGCTCCCAGCCTTGTGCCACACATCAAGAGGGTTGTGCAGGGCACAGTCAGCACTCTGCCTCCAAAGCTGTGACAAGCAGCAGGAGGGCACACACAGCACTCAGAAGGTTTGGCCACGGACCCACCGTGCAAACTTCATCCCTGTGCCCAGGGAAATCCTCGTGAAGGCAGCCAGACCCCTGAGCAAGAGAGGGGATTGCCAGGATGGAGCAATACAGGACCATCAGGAGATGCCCTCAGTGCCAGCATGGCCGTGTTCCCTCTGCACAACCTGAGTGGCTCAGAGCTGGCAGCACCTGGAGCAGGTTGGCCACCAGCAGCAGCCCCTGCCTGTCACCCTCCCCGCAGGCCCCTTCCCGGCCCCCTGGTTAAATCCCACCACGGCTGCTTTCCTGCCCGGGGGCGAGGAGAGCCTGACTCACCCACTAGAAGGAATTAATGAGCGAGCAGAGGAGCCGGGCTCATCCCAAGCACCCGGCAGCGTGAATCACCGCTCCGACTGCCGCGTGTATTGTTCCAGCGCTGAGTCAGTGCCGCTGCGCAGGTTAACGAGGGGAGGAATGAAAAGTTATGGCCTGTGAAATGCAGCAGCACTGAGAAATTAAAAAAGAAGTGCTGCTGTAAGCAAGCTAATAAGGCTACCCACGGAGTCCCAGAAAAGCAGCGCTCTGGGCTCCAGCTCCCCCCACCAGAGATCCAACCCTCCAGCCCCCGTCGCAGGCAGGCTCACAGCCCCCAGCACGGGCAGCAAGCTTGGCAGCACCAGTTTGCTTTCTGCTTAAAAGCTGCCACCTCTGTATTTATCATTTTTTATGTACAGTGTTAATTGGATGATGTGGTCTGATTGTTCCTCCCACCCTGGCTGGGCTGCACGTGCACTGCACACACACACAGCCCATGCCTTCCCCATCCCTGGAAGTGTCCAAGGCCAGGCTGGAAGGGGCTTGGAGCAACCTGGGCTAGTGGAAGGGAGGGAGGTGGAATGGGATGGGCCTTTTCAACACAAACCATTCTGTGATTCTATTCACAGTGTTCCCAAGCTCACAGCCCTGATCTGTTGCTTCCTCCAAAAGTACAAGATGAGATTTTGAAGGATGAGGAAAACAGTAACTCCTGGAGCAAGTTATCAAGGCAGGGGTGTCCAATTCTGGGCCCCCACTGCAAGAGAGACACTGAGGGGCTGGAGCATGTCCAGGGCAGGGAATGGAGCTGAGGAAGGGGCTGGAGCAGCTGAGGGAGCTGGAGGGGCTCAGCCTGGAGAAAAGGAGGCTCAGGGGGGACCTTTTCACTCTCTGCAACTCCCTGACAGGAGGGGGGAGCCAGAGGGGGTCAGGCTCTGCTCCTGGGGAACAAGGGACAGGACAAGAGAAAACAGCCTCAAGCCATGCCAGGGGAGGTTCAGGCTGGATATCAGGAGGAATTTCTTCATGCAAAGGGTTGTCAGGCACTGGAAGGGGCTGCCCAGGGCAGTGGTGGAGTCCCCGTTCCTGAAGGTGTTCAAGGAATGGCTAGACATGGCACTCAGTGCTCTGGGCTGGTTGACAAGGTGGGGATTGGTCACAGGTTGGACTTGATGATCTGAAGGTCTTTTACAACCTAAAGGATTCTGTGAACCCCACTTCTCAAACCCTGCAGCTCCTCTCCAGCTGCCAAGCTGCCAGACCGCTCTGTCTTTCCCAGGCAAGGAGAAAGTCCTGCCCACTCTTCCCAAGTGTCCCAGCCCTGATTTCCCACCACAGAACTGCTCCTGCCATACAGCAATGCCTCACCAATGTGCACAGCAACCACATGCTGGGCCTTGCAAAATAAATCACATTTCACCTCAAAATGAAGCAAGAGCCTCCTGCACTCAAACTGCCACAACATCCTGCTTTCTGAGCATCTCAGCTTCTTTGAGGGTCCTCGTTCACCCACAGGCCTCTTGGCAGCCTGGAAAGTACTTAGCTGATACACAGGACACAAAAGATTGGACAAACAAGGGACCAGAACCTGGCTGCATGGAGCACAGAGGTGGAAATCAGCTTGGGAAAAAGGGTCAGCTGCTGGTCTGTCCTTAAACATGGAATTACAAACATCAGCTCTGCCCTAAGTGCCTCCTTCTGATCATATCACCCCCAAATGAGTCTCATCCTCCTCTGACACCACTTAATGACTGGGCTTTGAAGATGCTGCATGGCAGCAAGTTCTGCAGGTTAATGCCTGCTGGGTAAGGGAGCACTTCCCTGCAGCAATGCTTGCCTCCTTCCTCCCAGACTTCTGTAATGTCCTTCTGCCCAAGGGAAAGACCAAGTGCTCAAAGGACACACTGCGGCTCATGGCATCACCCTACAACCATCAACTCCACCACCCTCAGACTCCAGTGCAGCTGTGGGAGCCCTGAGTGCTGCCAGCAGCCCACCTTCTCCCCCCTGTGACCACGGTCACCCCTCTGGCTGACCAAGGGGGTGGTGGGCAGGTCCCACAGGAACACAGCATGAAGCCCACTTGTCCATCATCCAACCCAGTGTCATCCAATCTTCAACCACACTAATCTCTATGAACCATCAAGTCAAAACAAAACAAAATCCGATCAAAAATCCTGGTGAGCACCAGGTTACGTCTGTTTGCTCCTACAAGGATCTAATTCAGGTCTAATAGGACAGTTATTATTATATATTAAATGAGTGGCAATTGATTATTAAGGGCGTATTCATTGGACCCGAGCAGATGGGTAATCAGATACCTGGCTATTACATAGCTGTGAAACCACACTGAATATGCTTCTAATGACCAACTGATATTTACTTAACATTCAATATCCATCACTAGGAAAGGTCTCTCTAGATTTAATAAGCCTCTGTTATTTTATGTTTAATTAAATACCATCCACTATTAAAAACATATTTAACTGAGGTCGAAACCAGTAAAAACTGTATCTTATAACACAGCTGCTAAACCTCAAATATCTTCTTAATGATTAATTGGGATTTAGCACATGATCGCTGTCCTACCGAGAGCGGATGGAAAGCGGAAGCCCAACGATTGAGGGACCAAAGTGCTTTGCTTCTGCAAACAATTCTGCTGGTTAAATACTTTGGCTAATAAAAGTAAAACAGAGCAGTGGGAGCCTCAGTTCCTACGTCACCCGACTTTGGAAAACTCAGCATGCACCACAGTCACTTCCACAGGGCCAGGCAATTCGCATGGCGGTGCAGGGAGCTGGGACCACTGTCCTACTGTGGCACCACAGGAACATCCCTGCAGGCCAGCACACCACCAGAGCTCTGCAGGGCTGCTGTGCCCCAGCTGTGATGCAGAAGTTCCGGAGCAGTGGGCTGAGGCATTCCAGGCAGGATTGTGAATGACATTCCATCTGCTTGGGCTGACCAGCTGTGGTTGTTCAGTGGTCCGTCCACCCACCAGCTTCTCCAGCAGTGTCTGAAGAAGCTGGAGACAGATTTCATAGAATCATGGAATGGTTTGGGTTGAAAGGACCTTAAAAGCTCATATTGTTCCAACTCCCTGCCATGGGCAGGGACACCTTCCACTAGACCAGGTTGCTCCAAATCCCATCCAACCTGGCCTTGGACACTTCCAGGGATGGGGTAGCCACAGATTCACTGGGAAACCTGTTTGCCATGACAGTCCAAAACAAAGAGACCAGCACCACACACCATGTGTCACCTTCACCACTGGGCAGCTGATGGGGTAAAAGGACCTCTTGGTAAGGGGCAATAAGCTTGAGCAGGGAGCAGGGAGAAGTCCAAAGCATGTCTGTGCTTGGGAAAAAGCCATTCCACCTCAGTGACCTCCTGCAAGAGGATTTATTTTTATTGTTTTTGTTTTGAAAGGCCTTGAAAGCAAAATCTGATACTAGCAAAGTATTAAATATAGCAGCACATACCCACACAGATTGCACAAGAAAACAACTTAAGAATAGAAACAGCAAGAATGTCTATAAATCCTGCGAAAAATACCAGGAGATGAAAGCCAAGAGGGTCTTTCTTTCTGTTTTTCCCCTCCCAGCCTCAGGAATGTTGGGGAAATTGGGGTTAGACAGTGGGCTGCATGCTTTGGTCCTGGGAAATGAGTCAGGAGCCTGGAACGTGCATTCAGAACCAGGAATGCCAGGGCAACCCTGGGCTATGAGCTCATGGGCTTCCTCAGGGGCACCCTGGTGTGTCAGACCTGTGTTTGTGGGGCACTGAGGGAGCGTCACAAGGGAGCTGCTGGATGGGGCTGGAGGCAACCAAAGCTCTTCCCCAAAGTCATGCCCCAAAAGAGTAAATCATCACCCTGCCATGAATGGCATACCAAAGGAATAAGAAAACGTTCCTGATGTCTGACAAGACAGAGCTGTGCATGAGGGGGGCTCTAAATACCAACCTGGAGAAGACATCTTTGGAGGAAAACCTTGGTGCTATTCAGTGTTTCTGAAAACAAGAGTCTTTGGGATGGTTCAGGTAGGAAAGGCCTTACAGCCCATCTCATTCCAACCCCTGCCATGGGCAGGGACACCTTCCACCAGCCCAGGTTGCTCCAAGTCCTTTCCAACCTGGCCTTGGACACTTTCAGGAATGGGACAGCGACAGCTTCTCTGGGGAAGAAGAACAAGTCTTTGTCTTCACCAGAGAAGTCCAAGAGAGTCCAAGCACCAGAGATCCAAGCACTTTAACCAGAAGGAAGCAGTTCAGAGCAGACCCAGGTGGTTGCCTCTGAAAGAGGCTGCCTCCACAAATGCTCCCAGGAGAGTACATGAATGAGAAGAATCTCTTGGGAGGACACCAGTGGAATAACCACACTATCAAAAATACTCCTTCAACTCCCAAATTTGAGAACCAGGAGGAAAGTCCAGCTGGATGTCATTTCCTCCTCCAAGCACTGCCATGTATGTATTTGCATATATAGAGATACACAAACTACCTCCTTACCCTCCCATGAACAACCCACACCACCAGGGTAAGCAGCCACAGCAGATACCATCTGGGCTGCTTCAAAGCCAGGCAGCTGATTAAGAAAATAGCAGAGGTGCCTGTCTGAGGGGTATGGTGATTAAGGATGTCTCCATCTCCAAATCAGCCTTGGAGACTTCACTGGAATATTGACTCGTGCCCCACAATGCCATGGAAGGAGCTGCACACCTGATGTGTCATTCTGGGGAAGTCAGAGGATGTGAAGAATGAGGAGGAAGCCTCTGGAGATGCCTCCCTTGTCCATTGGAGGAGAGTGAGACACCTGCTCCTGACATATCCATCTCTACCGGACAGAGCTGGACTTTTCTCTTTCACCTCAGACAGAAACTACCACTCATCTTTGAGTGACTTAATCTCACTTTTGATCGACTCTTCACAAGAGTCTCACAACCCACAACTACATTTTGGTATCTCCAAAAGACTCCCACAGGGTATGGGAGTTCTCAGGATCTGCTCCAGCACAAACATAAGGGTTTGCCTTCTTCAAATATCCTATTTGTATCCTTGCAACTCCATGGTTCCCACGAAACTGGCTTAGGAGCAGCTTTTCCAGCAGCACAGTCCTCCAGCTGAGGCTCCAGGCCACATCCTGTTGAGTGTGAGTGTTGCCAGGAGAACACTGCAGCAAGCTGACCACAGGAGAAGGGCCTGGGTGGCCATCATGGACGTGTGGGACAAGGAAATGAAGATGGGCTGAAGGAGCCTCCACAAAGATCCTGTTGCAAGTTTCATTCCATAACAACAAGCACATTCCTTGCCCAAAGCTGAGATGGGGTGGCCAAGCCTTTCATGGAGTCTGACAACTAAACATACACAGGGATCACAACAGAGCCAAATCCCACTTCTACTCCTGATGGAGGTTTCTCATGTCACTTGAGAAACATCAGCAGGCACAGACTTGACATCTTCCTTTCCGTGTCTGCAGCAGAGGCATCTTCTCCAGTCAACGGCAAGATGGGGGTATCTCCAAATATCTTCTTCTCCTGCTTCATGAGCCAACAACACTCTGGTGAGGCCCATTTCCCTCCACCATTTAACAAAGGGACTCCACACACTCAGCCTGCACCACCACATCACTATTTGGACAGGCTAATCCCACCTCTCCTCTTCCCATGCCTCAGCTTCCTCCGCAGCAGAAGCCCATGGGTGCCATCCCAACCCAACCACAGCAACACAGCGAGCCTTAATCCATCCCAGCCTGCAAACCACCCTGATCCTCCACCGCTGTGCAGATCCCAGGCTGGTATTTGTTTAACCCCAGTGTGCAGACAGGGGCAGGCACCCAAACCCACAGCCCCACCAGCTTCCCAGAGCCACCTCGGCCCCACCAGGGGCAGCAGATGGATCGGCTGCTGCGAAACAACAACTTCCTTCTTTCTTTTTGCTGGAGTTAACTGGGGTTTAGGCTGGGATTTGGGTTACATTTGTGGGCAGCCTTTCTGGAGACAACCACCCGCCTGATGCTGGGGGAGTACGAGATGCCTGAAACCACGGGCAGCTTGGGTGTGTTTGGATTCCGATCTCCCCATCATTCAAAATCCTTGGGAAAACTAATAGATGTCACTGGGGTGAAATTCTTGGTTTGGAAATCAGTGTTAGGCTGGAGGTGGGTGGCTGTCCAGCCAGCAGGCAGGAGGCTGGGCTCCCTCCCTGGGCTCTCCAGCGCTCCCCCGAGCAGGAGCGTGCACGGATACAGCGAGTGCGTTGCCTCCGAGCTCTCCAGGGGCTCCCAGGCCAAGGCAGCACACCCGGAGCCTGCCCTCCACCACAACCTGACACCGCTCCGGAATGTGGAACATTGCAAGCGATACTTTAATTCCACAGTCACTCAACAGTAGCTCCAGCCATGGGAAATGCTGGGAAAGGCGCATGCTTGGGAGCGCTCGCACGGAGCACATCCAGTCCCAGCCTAATCCACCGGGCTGGGAACCACCAGGATACCTTGATCAGAACTTCCAGCCCCAGCAAGTCCCCCCACTTGCCTGTCCTTGAATCAGCAAGGAACGCTGTGAGGCATCGGCCAGATCCAGAGCCATGGGGCAGCTCCTGCCAGCTCCCTGACGGTGTCACAGGAGGGGACATTGGCAGTGGGGCCACTGTCTGCAGTGCCGTCCTGCCACCCCACACCTCAATGGTGGCACAGCTGTCCTGCCACCCCACACCTCAATGGTGGCACAGCTGTCCTGACACCCCACACCTCAATGGTGGCACAGCTGTCCTGTCACCTAAGTAGCCACAGTGCCATCCTGCCACCCCACACCCCAAAGGCCACAGTGCCATCCTGTTGCCCCGCACCTCAATGGCCACAGTGCCATCCTGCCACCCCACATCTCAATGGCAGCACAGCTGTCCTGCCACCCCACATCTCGATGGCAGCACAGCTGTCCTGTCACCTCACACCTTGATGGCCACAGGTCCCTCTCCTCCAGCCTCGGCACTGCAAATAACCCCATTGCCCCCTCCACCCAGCAAACTGGTGTGCTGAATGGTTTTGTCCAGATCTCCACTTTCCCCATAAGGAACGATCCAAAGCACATCCTGCACCCCCCAGCATGGGGTCCTGGCACTTAAGTCCTCACTGACTCCTGGCCACCTCCAGCTGCTGCCCCATGTCTAGTGCTGACAGGTGGGCACTGTGGGAGGCTGTGTCCCCTGTCCCACCGTGGGGATGTGCCCAGACACAGCACCTAAGGAGCCAACAAAACCTGCAGGACTCACCCTCTGGGTGCTCTGCTCCCCCCAGGAGCTCACTGTGCTTTTATCCTGCCCTGCACCTTCAGCCACCCCTGCAGGGGGACAAGACATCACCAAGAGATCCCTGGGGACCATGAAGAGTCAGGATAGACCCAACAAAGAGGATATGGCAAACTCAGAAGAGCCATATCAGGAGCTCAGTGACTACCATGGCTGGATTTATTACCAGGAGGGAGGATGTGAACTTCAAAAGAGTTTGCAGTTAAGATTTAACACCACTTAGTGCTCAGCCAAAGGCATTGGAGAGGAGAGGCTCAGCACATTGGGATGAAGCTGCTCTCGTCTTTCAGGAACTTCCTGCTCTGGTTTCAGGTCTTCCTTCCTTCCTCTCGACCTGTCCCCTCTCAAGCGGATGGGTTTGGAGATCAAAGAATGACACAATTTGCTTCTCCGTTACTGAAAAGGGGCTCTCAGGTCCCTGCTGTCCTTCTCCAAAAGCTCTCAGTGCCATGCAAGAAGCAGAGGGGTGGGCACCCCAGGGTGGGCACCACATCCCACAGCTCAGGAGACCTTCCTGGGCCCTTGCCTATGCTCCTGCCTCCCCCTGCCTGCTCCCCCACCACAGGCAGCAGGTCCTGTTCCCATCTTCAAGCTCCTACTCCCCTCCAGCAATGCACAGTGAGAGCTGTCCCACAGCATGTCCCTGCTGTCCCCCAACATGTCACACCATGGAGAGTCAAGTACAATGTGTGACACAGCCTAGACCTCCAACATGAGATCCCTCTGCATGTCACAGCCTACCTGGATGGACACACACTGTGCCTGCAGGGCAGCAGAAGGATTCAGTGCTTCTCCTGCCCTGGGTGACACAGCTACTGTAACCTTAAACCTCACCTGCCCCAGGGATGTGCCACAGGCGACCTGCATTGAATTAAGGTTATCATGATGGAAAAAGTCCACAGTATTTGGTGTAAAATTCTCCTCTACCCTCTGGCACTGAATCAGCCCCTCAGCTGGAGGCTCTGCACCTCAAACACACAGGGCTCTGGACCAGGGACAACTGCTGCTCCCTCTGTCCTGCTCCCCAGTGTCTCTGTGCCTGGTCACACTCCAGAAAAACAGGTTTCTTGTGTCCTGTGCCAAAATACTGGTTCTTCAACAGAAAAGACTCAGTGGGATATCTCAGGCTCTGCACGAGCTCTCATCAATCCTGCATGGAGCTGATTTCTGAGCATTTAGTAAAATCAGAGAATCACAGATTATCCCAAGTGGGAATCATCCAGTCCAACTCCTGGCCCTGCACAGACACCCCAGCAATCCAACCATGTCACTGAGAGCATTGTCCAAACACTCCTGGAGCTCTGGCAGCCTTGGGGCTGTGCCCACTGCCCTGGGGAGCCTGGTCAGTGCCTGACCACTCTCTGGGGGAAGGACCTTCCCTAATGTCCAGTCTCGACCTTTCCTAATGTCCAGTCTCAACCTCCCTGAGACAGCTCCAGCCATTCCCTGCATCCTGTCCCTTGTCATGAGAGTGAAAAGATCAGTACCTGCCCCCTGCTTTCCATCATGAGGATATTGAAGACTCCAATGAGGTCTCCTGCAGGATCCTACACTATCCCTGGCTCAAGCCATGATTTAAGCCATGACTTACTTCTCCTGGGCAGCGCTGAGCAGCTGCACCACACGGTCATACTTCTTGTTGGTGTTCTCCACCTTGTTCTTGACCAGGGTGGCACTGCCAGTGTTGGGCACGGACTCGATGAAGGCCTCACACTCCTGGATCTTCCTCATTTTCTCAGGTTCAATGCGACGGACCTCATTGGTGATGTTCTACAGGGCAATAAAGTGTTTAGAGCAACTGAACCAGGACCTGGTGGCTACAAAGGAGGTGGCCCTTGGCTGTCTAGGGTGAGGAGGAAGGTCAGGGCTGAGGGCTTGTGTTACATACAAGGTGCTTTTCAGCCCTGCAGGGGACAGAAGCATATTTTTGGTTGACTTTCTGTTGACTTGTCTCTCCTGGGGCAAGGAAACTCCCTTAACAAGGAAACTCCAGCTGGGGAGTGGTTCTGTCAGAGATGTGCTGGATTCATCTGGACTGCTGGGCTCTGACGGTTGAATCCTTGCCTGGACATGGAAGTGCTGCAGGCAGTTGGAGCAATTTGCTTTCACTTGTGGTGGCACTTGCATTTTGACACAGCCCTTGGCAGGTGATGTAACAAGGACCTGAACTTGCTCCTAAACCAGGGAGGTTTGTGGCATGGAGCCTGGCTTAATTAGGGGTCTGGAGGAGAGGAAAGGAGCCAGGTGCTACAGCACTGGAGCCTAGAGGAGCAGGTCCACATGGAGAAACAGTGCCCTGGACCAGAGGTGTTTCCCTGCTTCTCTATGAGCTGCTGATGGTGGTGGCAGAGCCTGAGGGCTCCCCTTTTCCTCACAGCCATCACCTGCAGCCATCACTTTTTCCCCATCCATCTCAGCTGGACCAGAAGGGCAAAGGTTTTTGGTTTCTGAGGCTGCTCCATGTCCACTGGAGGAAGCAGTCAGCTGTGAGCATCGCTCCATCCATACTCCTGGGTTCAAGGAGGGCTTTCAGCACCCAGAATATTGAGGACCACCCCGGAGACCCTTTGGGAGCACCATCGCTGATTCACACCATTCCTCTGCCTCCACATCCTGTACCTTCAGGTCCTTGGAGCGCTCGGTGCTGTCCTGCACTGCGCGGCTCTGCTCCAGCGGCGGGCGGAGGTTTGCTGTTATTGCCTTCTCCTGCTTGTCCAGGTCACTGTTGACTTTCTCCAGCCCTGCCAGGAGCTGGCGGCCCCGAACTGATGCAGCATCTGGATCGTGAGGGGAGATCAGGTTAAAGCTGGTTGGAAGCTGGTTCTGGGCTCAGTCTCACTGGTGAGTGCCAAACCCACGTCCCGCCGCACTCCCTGAGCCCTCGCTGTGTGCCCACAGCCTCCTACTCTGCCCCTGCACCCACCCCAGCACTCTTGTTCCCAGGACCCTTAGGAGATGGAAACATGTCCCTAAGATGTTCCACCAGCCTTTCTGTGCCTGGGAAGGAGTGAGCTCCCAGCTGCCCTCCTGATCCACACCTCCAATGCTGTCTGCCTTGAGCCCCTCGTAGCGCTGCTGGAGGATGTTCTTGCAGTTGTTTGTCTTCTCCTTCACGGCCACGTAGTGCTGGGCAATTCTGCCAAACAGGACAGTGGGAGGTCAGGCAGGCCCTCAGCCCCTCCATCACCCCATCACCCATCCCAGGGCTGCTCCAGGAGAGGGCAAATGGGAAAGAGGCACCTTCATGCCATGTTGTCAAAGGGTAGAGCAGTGTCTTCATCAGGGCAGGGGAGAGGCAGCAAAGGCAGGTACGTGCTGAGGGAGGGGTGGGCAGCTCCCCCTGCCATAACAGCCCCCAGGGAAGGGGGGACCTGGACGGCTCCAAGCAGGCCCTGCTTTGCCAGGTGAGACCTTGTGAGCAAGCAAGAAGGGGCAGGAGTCCCTCCTGGAGGAAGCCTGAGGCTTCCAGATGGCACAGCCTCACTGGGGGAATTGGGGCAGAGCCCCTGGGGGTGCCAGATGTGGGGGGCAAGGGGTGCAGCGCTGGTGGCATGGCCTGGGGCTGGTGAGGGCAGGGGCAAAGGCTGGGGCCACTGCGGGGTCTGGCACACAGACTGGGGGGCACGTACTGGTCTGCCAGTGCGATTGCCTCTGGGTCGGGCGGGGGGATCATGAAGCAGACCCCCGGCGCGCTGATCGTGTCTCCTGCGCTGTCGGCCACTTCCCACAGGTCTCCGCTGTTCCTCTGCAGGGTGTACTGAGCTCCTCGGCTGATCTGGCCCTGGGGAACGGGAACCGGTCACAGCGGCACGGCAGGACATGCCACCCCTCTCTGCTCCACGCTGGGAGGCAGGACCGGCACAACCCCCAATCCCTCCTCCCGGCTGCTCCCAGTGTCTGCCGCCTGCCAGAAACTCGTGTGCCTGCTCCTCCCTCCCCGCAGCCTCCAGGCATTAAGCCGTGGCTCTTGCGACAGCCACGGAGGGCAAATTCCCACTCGGGCAGAGATGAGGAGGCGTTTCCACGGCGGAGCTCTGGCTTTCCTTTTCTGAGAGGCAGGAGCTGAGTCAGCTGGAGCTGCTGGCTCCTGTCCCAGCCCCGCCACTCCCGTGGTATCTGTGGCTCCGCTGTCCCATCCCTCTGGCCAACTGCTCTGTGATGGTGGGGATGGCAGGATGTGGACTGGGAATGGCTGGTGTTGGGGGGTGTTTCTTGGGTCAGAAACAGGCCAGGACATTGCACTGTCCCTGCACAAGGAGAGTGGGAAGGTGACAGAGCTGGGCTGTCCAACCTCCTCAGGGGGTGTGACAGGCACTGAGGCTCCATTCCCGTGGCCCCTCCTGCCCTGCTCCTCAGCTTCAGGACCTGCCTTCCCTCCGGGACGAGCACAACCTTCGCCTTGTTCCCGTTGTGGGAGACATCACTGCCTGGGCTCTGGGAAACCCTGCCCCGTGCCCCGTGCCCCGAGGGGCGGTGCCCGCACCCTGCCCGCGCGGTGGGGATGGCCGTACCTGCTCGCCCTCGTACTCGCACAGCGCCTCCACGGGCACGGGCTGCGGCGGGGCCTCCCGCCGGTACCGCAGCGGCAGCACCTGCTGGCTGCGCTCCTGCAGCGACTGCACCACCGCCTCGTACTTCTCCAGGGCCTTCTCCTGGTCCTGGCACAGGGCAACAACCACAACCAGTGAGCAAACACGGGAAGAACGAACTCCTGGGCTCCCCCAGCCAGGGAGGAGCTCAGAGCAATCCAACCAGGACAGACACTGCAGCTTCTCTAGTGTTTATCCGACTGAAAGCGGCTCCTGGGGCTGCTCTGCAGCCCTGTGTTCCTGCCCCCTCCTGCCTCTTTTTGCAGCCAGGCTGAGGACTGGGACTGTGCCCATCCATTGCCATGTCTGGGCACTACCCAGCAGGCAGTGACAGGGTACCTTGGAGTGTGGGCTGTGCCTGCATGGCTGTGGCTGGTGGATAGCCCCATTCCCAGCTCTGATTTCAGCCCTGGGAAAAGGCTCTCCAGCAGCTGCTCTATTTCCAGCTGTTGAGGTATCCCAAAATGTTGAGTGGGATGGAGCACCTCAGAGGAGAAAGACAGCTCTCAGGGGAGAGCTGTCAGCTGTGCTGGAACACGTGCACCAGCTGGGCCTGCTGCTGCACGCTCAGGCTTGGGCTCGGGCTCAGCACAGCCCTTCCCACGTGGGCGATCTCCAGCCTGGCTCCCAGCAGCACAGCAAGTTCCACAACCTCCTCTGGCAGCAGGTCTAATTATGCTGCTGCCCTTAACGAGCACTAACTCAATGAGAGAACAAATAAAAACCAGCCCAGTGAGCAATTACGTTGCCAGGGGAGAGGCAATCTCTAGCCAGAGGGGAAGGAAGAGCCAGGGGAAGGCCAGGAAGAGAGAGGCGGCGGCACAGCCATGGAAAAAGCTGGGCCAGGTGCCCACACTGGTAGGGATGTCCCTGCCCCGGTGCCATGGGGACAGTGGCTCCTGCTCCTGCCTCCCCTGCAGTCCTGCCTGCACCAGCACTCACATCTAGCTCCCGTAGGAGAGTCTCCAGCTGATATCTGTCCTTGAACTCCGGGCTGAATTTTTGGTCCAGGTCTGTGTCCACCTTCTTCAAGAGCTCCTGGGCGTCCTTAGTGTCCTTCTGAAACTGCAGAAAGGGAAAGTCTACTGTGAGAGAGGGTCCTGCTGAAACATGGAGCAGACCCACCCCTGCACTGTGGTTCCCAAACAGCCTCCAGGAGCTCTGCCAGGCATCTGGACACCCAGAACATGCAGAGAAAGGCAAGGAAACACTATTTCCATGCTCAGGACATCAGAGTGAGGGAAAAGACAGCAAGGAGCAGCTTATTCCAGGGTCCTCTCCTGCAGAGTTGTTAAGTCCCACCTTTCCCTGCTCTCACTGGGACAGCATCACAGCAGTGTGTGGTGTCTCCAGTGCCAGTGCCAAGCAGAAGGCAGAGCCAAGCCCTTCCACACACAAACCACCCCCTGGGGCAGTTATTCTGGCAGGTACCCACAGAAGGCACTGCCTGGGCTGGGCACTAGGGTTCAGCTTTGCCAAGAGACTCCTCACGTCCTGAACACGCCCAGGCTGTGGGAGAGGAATCCAGCCCGACCTGCTCCCCTGCAGAGCCTCCCTGGCTGTCAGATGCCATTTATCCAGCAGACATCTGTCTGCCCAGCACAGCCCTTGTGCCGGGCTCCCCGGGGGGCAGCTCTGCTTGGGGCAGGTGAGATTTCCTTCCATGGACCTGTTCTGCTTCCCAGTGGAGCAGGCAAGGTCTGCCCGTGCCTTGTTTTGGGGGTGAGGTACCTCCACTGTCCTGCAGACAAAGATGCCGACACCACATTGTGGCTCGTGAACCTCAGCATTGGAGTGGAAACTTTCTGCAGGTCATGCTTTGTCCAAGCAATCACTGACCTTTGGTGCCTGAGCAATTATGACCTGTGTTCTATCAGCTCAGGATGCTCTTAAAAGCCCTGTTTTAAGAGGACTCAATCTCTTCTACCCTGTTTCCAGAACAGCAGGAAGTTTCGCATTCTGGGGTCTCCTGTAACCCAGCACCTGCTTTCCATGCTCCAACAACTCGATGCCCCCAGGGAGCTGGTACCTTGTGGAAGTCCTCCATGAACTTCAGGTGGCTCTCCTCACAGATCAGCAGGTTGAGGTACTCCTTCCAGTCGGCGTGCACGGCCTCGATATGAGCCTGCAACATGGGGTGGGAGGGGATGTTAATGGGACCCCCATGGCAAGGGGGAGCCTGAAATGCCCACCTGGAAGTGCCAGTTGCCAGCCTGAGTTCCTTGGCTGCCTCTGGAGCCACCCAGATGTTCTCAGGACAAAGCTAGGATGAGAATACCCAAAGTTGGGGTGCTCCAATGGGAATGTGGGGCTGGGTGGAAGGAGGTGGCAAACCCTTATGTCCATCTTCCCATCAAACAGGGAAGAATTCCACCATAATTTATCTTTTGTAGGTGGGCACAGGGTAATTACCACAGGAATGAGGAAGATGGGAAGGGCTCTTTAGGTTTATCTTTGCTCCTCCCATGCCGTTTACACTCTTGCAGGTGAAGGAGGCTTTTCCCCACTTGGCATCTCAGGAACCAAAGTCACGAGTTGTGTTGGCAGCAGGTCCCACTCTGGAGAAGGGCTGGGTGGGTGCCCCTGTGCCCTGGGGGTGGGAGCTGGGCCCCAGCCCCGGTGCTCACCTCGATGGCGTTTTTCCCGGGGTGATTCTGGGCGAGCAGCTGGTCTCCATCCGCATGCAGCTTGTTGATGGCCTCCTCCTTCTCCTCCAGCTTCCGGTGGATGAAGTTCTGGATGGAGAGAGGTGGAGTAGTGATCCTCATGCAAGAGGGGACCCTGGCTGTGTCCTGGGACTGAACAACACTGAAAGGGCTCAAACAGCTCTACAAAGCAAAGTGTGATGTTCCCTCACTGCAGTTTTCACTTTTCCTTCCCCTGCAGATGTAGCTAAAGATGTGATCCTTGCCAAGCCAGCGCTGAGATAAGGGAGAGGAGGATGAGGAACCTGCCATCACATTATCCTTGGCAGAGGTGAGGATTAACCTTACCATCCACATACCATCAGCTGGACATCTCAAAGTGTTTCATGATGCACTGGGGGAAACAGGCATTGGGGAGGAACAGTTCCTGCCCCCATCCAGCCCTGCCCTGCTCCCCTGGCCCCATGCCCACCCCCCTGCTGCACAGCCCCCAGCCAGGCTGGGCTGCCAGGGAGTTCACGAACCTCGTACTGGCGGCGCCGGCTGGGATAGTCCAGGTTGTGGTCACTCCAGTCATAGTGGGTCCTGTCCTTGGCCTGCTGATCCAGCCAGTAGAGTTTGTTGGTGCAGCGCTGCATGTAATCCTGCAGCGAGGTCAGATCCTGCTGCCGCTGCTGGGAGCCAGCCTGGGAAGGGGCACAGGGGAGAGCTCAGCACAAAGCTCCTCTCCATGGACCCCCAGGGGTGCCGAGAGACCCCCCACAAGAGGTTCTGCCCCCAGGGTCCCAGAGTCTCTTACCAGCAGCTTCTGGTACTTGGCTTGGAAGTCGCTCATGTATTCCTGGTAACAGAAAAGAAGCAAGGCAAGGTTTAGGAGTTAGGCAAGAGTTAGGGGCGGCCTCTGGAGAGTGGTGGCCTGGCAGGGGCTCGAGAGTGGAGGGGAATGTGGGTTTCTGATGGAGCAGGATGTGAGTTACAGGATTTGCCTCATTGTAAAACTCAAACTGGTGTACAATGCTGAGCTCTGAGGTTGGGTTGGATCTGGGCACTCACCCAACCTCCTCCAGGCTGAGGCAGCTTGGACAGTGGGGTGCCCTCCTTCATCCATGCCTCAGGAAAGGGACAACCAGAGAGACAGCAGGGAGAGGGGTAGGAGAGCTGACCTTGCTGCCTTCCTTGGCCATGTGTGGCCCGATGGCCATGACCTCGTTGTGGAAGATGTTGTGCTCTTCAACTTGGCTGTTGACCAGCGGCAGGTCGGTCCCAAAGCCTTTGCTGCTCAACATGTCCTGCAGCACACAGGAGTTGGGGTTAGCCATAGGGAGTGGGGTGAGGGGGCGAAGACCTGGGAAACTCCTCTTGGAGGTAGCCATGGAGCTGGGTTTGGATGGGCTCCAGTGCCTGCAGCCTCTGGGTGCCCAGGAGCACATGGGTGAAATTGGCTGTGCTGGCGGGCAGTCGTGGGAAAGCCAGTTTGGGAGTTTAACCCTTTTCTGGCTGCAAAAATGTAAGGAGTGGGATAAAATAATAAATAAGGGTTGTGGGGTAGAGCCCAAAGCAAGTGGTGACTGGGGACAGTGAGGCAAGGCCAGCTCAAGAGCTGATTCCTCATGCCACAGCACCTGGCTTTGCCCCAGCACCTCTGCCCCTCCCCTGCCTCCTTCCCATGCTGTTTGCTGCTCCCAGTGTAAAACTGCCCAAGAGCCTGTTTCTCCATGGGGAGCTGCACCAGGTCCTGCCCAGCTACTGGCCAGGCAGTGTCACTGATGGTCCCCTTGGTACCTGTTTCTCCTCGATCACTGTTGTCCAGTTGACCTGGGGCTCGATGTGCTGCAGGGGGAAGCTGTAGATTTGCTCATGTTTTGCACGCAGGTTTGTCACTCGTTCCTTCAGCTGCCGGATGCTGTGGGAGGGGAAAGATGAGCATGGGATGCAGGATGTGGGCATGGGCTGGCATTAGCATTGGTGGGTGTACATGAGGCTCTCCCAGGCCCCCATGAAGGGAGGGGATTGTCCTTAGGGGACCCCGGAGAGCCCAGGTGGGCTGGCAGCAGCCACGCTGTGCAGTGGCTGGGGAGGGAGAGGGCAGAGATTCCTGTGCTCCCATGCTCTGCTCACATGGTGTGGACTCGGGGCAGCTGGACCTGGCGAGAATATGGGACACAGTGGACAGGTGCCACCCCACCATCAGCAGGTTCATCCCTCCTCACTCTACATGTGCCCCAGGATGGCTGTGGGATACACACCTTAATGGTAACTGGGATGCAGAGGAGCTCATAGCGAACCCACCACTGCAGGCAGGGGCAGAGCAGAGCCCCTGGGGAGGAGTGTGTTCCCTGAAAGGCTCTGGGGACAGGTGTCCCCAGTGTACTCACTCCTCTGTGATCATGTCCCCCTGGGGGTGTTTCATATGCCGGGCGATGGCCGCATCCCCATCCAGCACATAGAGCAGCTTGTCAGACTCCGAGAGCCTCTGCGCCGTCAGGTCCTTGTACTGTGCCAGCTGGCCTGCCTTGATCTTGTGCAGGTCCTGGGGAGGGCACAGGAGGGGTCACCAGGGGAAAACAAGTGGTATCCAAGATGTCATCCTGCCCTGCTATCCCTGGGCACTGCAGAAGGGCAGGAGCTCAGCTGTCTCCGATCCTCCCATGATGTATTTTGCTTCCCCCTGGCCTATCACAGAATCCTGGAATGGTTTGGTTGGAAGGGACCTTAAAGACCACCCAGTTCCAATCCTGCTGCCATAGGCAAGGACACCTTCCACTAGACCAGGTGGCTCCAAGCCCTGTCCAACCTGGCCTGGGACACTTGATCCAACTGGTTTGTTGCAAACTAAACCCCTCCCCATCTCAG
>JAOXXN010000205.1:759001-772520 GCA_026770055.1 Myrmophylax atrothorax
CCCGTCCCAGCATGGGGCAGCTGCAACACTGGGACCCGTCCCTGTGGAGCCAGATGGATGTAGATGCTGTGCTGGGGTCCAAGAACTGCACTGCAGTGGGCAGGAGAATGGGATTTGATTCTTCCATTGTGTGAGCACAGTGTGGTTTGAAGCTTGATGTGCAGTTTATTATGATGCAGGAAGGTGTCACTGGGACTGATATCTGGAGCTGGGGCTTGCATAGAAATTGGTCTCCCAGGCTGGCAGGACTGTCCCTCTGCCCACTCTGATGTCCCACCCACAGCCCTGGGTGCAGCCTGGCACTTGGGGAGGCTCAAAAAACACTTGTCCCCCAACTGGTTTGATTTTTTTTTCTAAAACTTACATTTTGTAAGCACATCAGCCTCAGCCCCTATCACTTCTAGGCAGAGGATAATCCAGATCAAATGAATAATTCTACAGAGTGATTTAAGGAAAAGCAGGTAATTCTGCAGAGATACCACTGAGTTGAAACCGAGGGTTTGGTCCAGATCTCTGCCACAAAGCCCTGCAAGATCTCAGGCCCTCAGAAAGCAAATTCCTCCTGTGTTTTGTGCTGAGTTTAGGCAAGCAAAGCTGGAAGTGAGGGGCAGTGCACAGGTCCCAGTGGCAGCAGAGAGTGGTTTGAGCTGGGCAGATGCTCAGCCCTGTTTCATGCTCAGTCCCTGCCCTTTTCACAGAATCACACGGGGTCCTGAGTGGGAAGGGACCCACAAGGACCATCCAGTCCAACCCCTGGCCCTGCACAGACACCCCAGCAATCCAACCATGTCACTGAGAGCGTTGTCCAAACACTCCTGGAGCTCTGGCAGCCTTGGGGCTGTGCCCACTGCCCTGGGGAGCCTGGGCAGTGCCCAACCACCCTCTGGGGGAAGAACCTCTCCCTAATATCCAACCAAACCTCCATGACACAGCTCCAGCTGTTGCCTCGGGTCCTGTCACTGGTCACAGAGAGCACAGATTTGAGTTGCCCCTTCTGAGGAAGCTGCAGACCCCAATGTGGTCTGACCTCAGTCTCCTCCAGCTGATAACAACAGGTGACCTCAGCCCCTCACTTTGTCAGATGATGTCCCTGCACCATGGGAGGCAACATGCAGAGCTGAAGGTTCCCATCCCCTGCAGTACCAACACTCACATGACATCTCCAAGGGTCCCAACTAGTACAAGCTCTGGCACTGGTCAGTGTGCCCAACACAGCACATCCATCCCTCCAGGAACCACTGACTCCAAGGTCATCCTTTGGAAGGTTTAGGTCCCTCTCACATCCATGGGGGAACATCTCCCTCCTGCCTGAGCGCTCCTCCACATAGCTCTGGTTTCCTTGGAAGGTTTGACCCAAGGCAAAATGCCTCGAAACCACAAGTCAAAACAGAGCCCTGGCTATTTTAGGGAGTGTGTTGCAGTGGGCAGTGGGGAGAGCACTGGTCCCCCACTGCCACCTGTACTGGTCTCAGCTCCCACAGAGCCCTGTTTGCCACCTGGAGTGAGCAACCTCCACCCTGCCTGTAGGGTGCCTTCCCAGCAACAACCCCTCTTTCCACGGAGCTCCTGTGAGCCAGGACAGGGCTTTCTGCTCTGCCTCAGTGAGGCAAGGAGGGAGAAGCCCCTTTTGCCTCCTCGCCAGAGCATCATGCCGTGCGCTGGAAGAGGGTAACCCGAGCTGTGGTTTCCCGACATTCCTTGTGGCTCCAGCTCCCCAGCCAAAACAAAACCAACATTTTCCTTTTTTTTTTTTATTCCCTCTTCTCCTTGAGGCCAAACAGGAGGGGAGGGGGTCCCCCACAGCACTTAGCCGAAGTCACGTTGGCTGGAAAGCAAGCAGCTAATCCCAGCTGGTTCCCTATTCCCAGCCACGTTCCCGCAGTCCCCTCCCCGCAGCAGCCCCTGGGCAAGCAGGGCACGTGGTGTGACACTGTGGGGCAATGCCATGGGGCTGGGGCACACAGTGAGCACGGGGGGACACTCTGTCTGCTCCTGGCTCGTGGAAATCAGTGCTGCTCCGAGAGGAGCTGGGGAAGCTCTTAAGAAACGTCTCCAAGCACAGCAAGGGAAGGCAGAGACGACTCGGCCTCAGCAATAACATCAGTCCTGTTCGTGTGACCTCACGGCCACAGCAGTAGCTGTGGGGCCTTCCAAGGAACATGGAAAATGACCCAGGGCCATCCCTACGTGGTGTTCTGAGCACGGCAAGTGCTGCCTGGGAAGAAAGGAGGAAACTGCACCTCAGGGTTGCAGAGTGAGCCCAGCTTGTGTCACCCCAATGAGCTGGTGGCATCCCCATGTGCCACCTTCACAGTACTTACACAGAGGCCCCTGCTAAGGACATCATCCCACAGCAGGGCAGGTAGCCATGGGATGGGGTGTCTGGAGGGGGGACAGCATCTCTGCTGTCACCAAGTGCCCAAATCCACCATCCCATGCCATCCCACTATGCTACAGGGCACAATAAAGTGCAGCTGGGAGGCAGGTTGGGACAAGGGGCCATGCTGAGCCCTGTTCCCAAGCAGGGAAGGTGACAGGGAGCAGCAAGGAGACCCAGCTGGCAGGGATGGCTGGGCTTTACCTGGACTGGCTGCTCAATACCCCCAGACCAATCTCTTGCTCCCTTTCCTCAACAGCAGCTCCAGAGCTGCACGTCCCAAACAACTCAGAGCTGGCTTGGGAAGCTGTGTGGTTTGCTAAAGCAGAGCTCAAAGCCTGTAAGCCCATGTCATAAGGCACTGTGCAAAGCACCAGCTTGGGTAGGGCAAAGGAGATGCTGCTGAGCTGGGCTGCCCCTGGCACTGAGCAATGAGCTTAGTGGGCATGTCATGCTGAGGGACTGTGGGGATGGCAGGAGTAGAAGGGTGAGCACGGTGCCCCCATGATGGCAGGTCTTTTTTGGACCCATAGACAGCAGATAGTGCTGTGAAAACTGGCTTTCATCACCCCAGGGGAAACCCTGGCACTGCTGCTCTGGCAGCCAAGTGTGAGTGGGCTGAGCAGGGTGAGAGGGTTGAGTAGGGTGCCAGTGCATCAGCCATCGTGTGGCCACAGGCCCAGGGCAGTGCCCATCCCCTGTGCTGGCACTGCTGAGGCACCTCCAGTCCTGGGGTCAGTTCCGGGCCCCTCATGACAAGAAAGACATGGAGGGGCTGGAGCATGTCCAGGGAAGGGAACAGAGCTGGGGAAGGGGCTAGAGCAGCAGGAGCAGCTGAGGGAGCTGTGGGGGCTCAGCCTGGAGAAAAGGAGGCTCAGGGGGGACCTTCTCGCTCTCTGCAACTCCCTGAACAGGGGGGTCGAGCTGGGGGTGGGTCAGGCTCTGCTCTCAGGGAGCAAGGGGCAGGATGAGAGGAAACAGCCTCAAGTTATGTTGGTGAAGTTTAGGGTGGACATTGAGAAAATTTCTTCATGGAAAGGGTGCTCAGGCACTGGCACAGCTGCCCAGGACAGTGGTGGAGTCCCCATCCCTGGAAGTGTTCAAAAGACGTGTGGATGTGGCACTTGGAGACACGGTTTGGTGGTGGCCCTAGCAGTGCTGGGGGAATGGCTGGACCATTTATCTTAAAGCTCTTTTCCAACCTTAATGGTTCTAGGACTCTATGATTCGGTGCTTACTGACTTACAAAACAACTGCTGCCTGCTGGCATGGGCCATTCCTCAGTGCTGCCAGAGAGCTGGGTCCATAGTGAGGGGAAAAATGGAACATGATGGGAAAAATCCCTCCATGCTGTGAAAAAAATGACATTGGCCGTCAAGGAAGAAGAAACTTCTTCTCCTGCCCTCGTGAGCAGGAGATGTCACCAAGGACAGGGCAGGTGTACGTACCAGTCTGAGGTGGGAAGTGGTCCCAACTGGGTCAGCACAGATGAGAGGCAGAGGCACTTCCCAGGTGGGGAACATCCACTCTGGAAATGCTAAACGCTGCTCCTCAGTCACCAGGACAGGAGGAGAAATCAGAGATGTGTCAAATTCAACAGCAAGCAATGCCCTGTCATTTCATGTGACTACACTGATAAACTCCTAACTAATTTGTGGTAAAATGTGCCTCACTCTGCACCCCTCAGCCAGGCTAACAACACATGGGGAGGGACAAGGTGCCCATTGTCCTTGTCCCTGTGCCTGGGGTTGTTCAGGGAGCAATCCTAGGATGAGGGACACCCCAGGGCTGGCTTTGAACATCCCCAGCCCTGACCACGGGACCAGAGCTCTCCCCCAGAGGCTCCCACTGCAAGCTGCAGATGAGGGAAAGAGTTAACGCTTCCCCCAGTTTCTGACAGTGTTATTCAATATATTATTGACGTTGCAAAGTCGTCACGTTCCAAGCCAGCAGTCCATGAGTATTAGGGGGAAAATAGAGGCACGCAGGGAGAGACACACACGGCGGAGCCGTGGGCCCCTCCGAGCTACGGTTACGTTACTGCACAGAAACTCCTTTCCCAGACTCATTTTCCTCCCCCTTTTGGGGCAAAACCAACTTGTCTGTTATTTGCATTTAATGCCACAGTGAATCCCTAAATCCAGCTCAGGGAAGGGATTACTGAGGGGGGAGGGATGGCTGCACTGGGGGTTTTTTTCTCAGGCTTCAACAGTTCTGATGCTCCGTGGTTGAAACGAGGACCAGGAAAGAGGTCCTGGGGACCAGAACCCCTTCATAGCTGTTTTCCCAAACCTGTGTACCCAGACAGGGATCTCTCAGGCACACCTCCAGCAGTGCCCACCTCCCCAGCTCTCCTGGCTGCAGTGTCTGTCCCCAGCCAAGCTCGTGTGCTCAGCCTGGCACTGCTGCCCAGCACAACGTTCCCAGCTCTTGATTGCTGTGGTTCTCACGGAGCCAGGGATGGCAGCTGTCAGTGCCAAGTTCACAGAATCATGGAAAGGCTGGTGTTGGAAGGAACCTTAAAGATCATCCAGTTCCAACCCCCCTACCATGGGTTGGGACCCTTCCACTAGACCAGGTTGCTTCAAGCCCCAGTTTTCTCAAAGGTCGAACCTGGCCTTGAACACTTCCAGGGATGGGGCAGCCACAGCTGCTCTGGACAACCTGTGCCAGGGCCTGCCCTCCCTCACAGGGAAGAATTCCCTCCCAAGATCCCATCTAACCCTGCCCTCTGGCCCTGGGAAGACATTCCTCCCTGTTCTGTCACTTCAGGCCCTTGTCCCAAGTCCCTCTCCAGCTCTTCTGGAGCCCCTTTAAGCACTGGAAGAGGCTCCAAAGTCTCCCTGGAGCATTCTCCTCTCCATGTTGAACAGTCCCAGTCCTCTCAGACTATCTCCAGAGCAGAGGGGCTCCAGCCTTTGGAGCATCTCTGTGGCCCTTGGAACCATTAAAAGCAGAACATCAACATCACAACTGTTCACAGGAACAGCTTTATTTCCTGTTTCTTCCTCCAGCCCACACCTCACCCTGCAGTCCAGGTCCTATGGGTGGTGCTTCTCTGGGGAGGTCAAGCCCAGCAACACTAAAAGAAAATTAAAAAATAATTTAAGGAGTTTCATCCCTATGGCCAGCACTGAGGAGTGGAATCCCAATCCTCAGACCTTGTCCTGACATGAAGCAGGAGCATCCCAAGGGCTTCAGGCTCCGCCTGTGAGTATCTCCACCCTGCCAAGCCCCAGATTGCATCATGTCCCCCTGCCCACCCCAGCAGCCCAGGTGAGCTGGGGAACGATGGCAGGCAGGGGACGGTGCCCTGCCCATGGCATGGCAGGCAGGAGCCCGGCAGCACCTGCCCACCCCAGGGTCTGCCACGCACAGGGCAGAGGGGGCAGGACGCCGAGAGGGAGCTCGCCAGGCACACTCCCTCCCTGCTCGTATTTTATTTCATCTCCTGATGGGTGAAATGTGTCCTTAATTTGTTGGGAAAGAAAAAGCGAGTGAGCTTCATTCTCACACCCATAACGAAGACAACACGCAAAGCGCTTTAAAAGCCGGCGCCACACATACTACGCGCTGCCTTGTTCTAATTAACCATGTCTTTGCTCGTTAGCCGGGGCCGTGTGCGCTCCGGGCGGCGCTGCCTGTGGGGCGAGGGTCCCGCGGTGCCCAGTCCTGCCCGGCGGCCGAGAGGACCCGCTGGGCACTGCCTGGCCCGGGGCTGAGCAGCGCCTCGGGGCTCCAGGGCCGAGCACAGGCGAAGGAGCACATCCAAGCCCTTCCCAGACGATCCGTCCCCAGAGGGCTGTTTCTGGCTTTGCTGGCGTTTGAGAAAGAGGGGTGCATCTGGTTTCAATCTCCCCCCTCGCGGTAGCTGTCACCATGGGTTTGGTGTCAGGGTAAAAGATGCCTTCGCACAGCCCCGTGCCAAAGCAGCAGGCATGGAAACCCCGGGCTGCAGCAACCCCCCGATGGCCCGGGCTACCCTGGGCTCTGCACCTCAGCCCGGTGGGCAGGGAAGGGCCATCACCCCGTCCCATTGCTCACGGGGCGGGCAGCTGGCAGCGAGCACAGGAGCCGAGGGACCTGGCCTTAGGGAGCAGCAGAGGGCTCTGGTCCCTGCGGGCCGTGGGTGGGCACGCTGTGGGCACCGTGCCGGGCCAGGCAGTGCAAACCCTCCCAGCGCTGCTCGCCTGCCCCGGAGCACGCTCAAGCCGCGGGTCTGTGCTCCAGTTGCCTCTTCCCTTCTCCCAGAAAACACAGGGAACCACAAGAACCACAAGAATGCATCTTGTCCACAGCGCAGAGCCTGTGTCTGTGAAGGGCACGGCGCTGCCGGAGGAGCGGCCGCGCTGCTCAGCCCGGCTCGAGCTGCCTGGAGAGCCGCCAGCCCTTGGGAGCAGCTGTCACATCAAAGCGAACACTGAAAGCCATCACACTGACAGCGGAGCGCCTTTGACGCGGCTCCGGTTTTGACGTCGCTCCGTGCTGGTTCAGTTCGATGGTTTCCCCCTCGCCCCCCGCAGCCGCTGCCCCGCCCGGTGTTCACGCCAGCCGGGACGCTCCTCCTCCACCTCCTCCTCCTCCTCCTCCTCCTCCTCCTCCTCCTCCTCATCTGCGGCACTCTGACATCATGCTGCTGTGCCACAGTGACGTCACAGGCTCGCATCCACCGCCTTCCCAAGCATGGGAGGAAGGGGAGAACGAGGGAGAAAAGGCAGAAGATGGTGTGGAGATACAGAATCATGGAATCATTAAGGCTGGAAACGCCCTCTACGATCATCAAGACCAACCACTAACCAAGCACTGCCAAGCCCACCACTGACTCGTCCCCAAATGCCACATCCACATGTTTTTTGAACACTTCCAGGGACAGTGACTCCACCAGGGATGTCACCAGAGACTGGAGTAGAGCAGCACACAGGTTGTCCAAGCAGGGACTTAACTCACCCCAACCCCAGGGTGCACAGTCAGCCCCATGAAGGGGGTTGGAAGCCAAATCAGCATTCCCAAACGGGCTGAATCAGGACCAGGACAAACAAGGCCAGTAACTGCCAACAGGCAAATACAGGAGCTGCGTCTCATGAAAGGCTCTGCTCACAATAAAAAGCTCAGCGTGGCAAGATTTATGGCACTTCCTGGGCTGGCATCCCCTCTCCCTGCTACAGTCACTGGGGAATGAGCCATTCCCCCAGGCTGCCACCTCCACAGCAAGCCTGGAAATGGCTGATGGGCTGGGAAGCAGCTCCTGCGTGTTGCAGTGTCCTGGCAAGTTTGGTAGCAAAGGGCTCCAAAGCTGCAAACCCCCTCTGAGCCGGCCAGTTCCTTTGCTTGGGCTGAGCAGCTGCAGTGGGGTGGGGGATCCCGAAGGGCCTGAGGCTTCCACATCAATGTCATTGTATCTGAGGATGGAGAAGCAAAGGCAGGAGCCCGGCACACCACGCTCTGCTCCGTTACCAGCTGGAGTCCTGGAGGGTAAGGAAAGGTCACCCTGCCCAGAGGTTCCCACAGGAACACTGAGCCCCAGATTTCAGTGGGCACAGGGTCAAACCCTCCCTTCCAAACCCGGGCACGGTGCTGGCAGTTCTGATGGAAAATCTGAGCCAGACCAGCCCTACGGTGGCAGAGTTGGCCAGAGGGTGGCACGACTCCGGCGCTGGACTGGCTCCTCTGACTCCCAAGGACTTCCATTTTGCCCTCGGCAGGGTTTGCTGCCTCACCCATCAGCCAGGAGAGTTCTCTGGATCTCAGCAATGACCAGCACAGCCCTAAAGGCTGGGAACAAGCCTGGCCATGCCGTGTCCCGGCCAAGCCTGCAGACACACAGGCTTGGAGGTGCCAACTGCCCCCAGTCCCGCTTAATAAGGTGTTAACTCCCGGCCTAATTGGCACCACTTAACATGTCAACACCCTTCACCTCGCTCCTGCTGAACAAGGAGAAGATTTGAACCGGCACGGCTCGGCTCGCCTGTGTTTTCTCTCCATCGCTCCAGTGTCAGAGCCCAGCGTTTCCCCATCTCCTCCGGTCTCTCTCCCCAAGCAGGGAGCTTTGTCGAGCATCTCCCCAACAACCCGTCGCGTTCCGCCCTCCCTCCCTGCCTCCCTCTTTCTCCACACACCCACGCGCACAAAGGGAACCTCACTCGCAACATCCTAAGGTTGCATGGGGGAAAAAAGCGCAGGAAATTAAAAAGGTTCATGTAACAACATTAACAAAGCTGCAATGCAGAGCTATATAAAATTTCTTATACAATAACGTGTCAGCCAGGCCCCTCGCCTGAAGGGCAGGACCACAGCGGAGCCTGTACCTGCACAGCATGAGATCACACACGTTTGCCATGATCACAGCTGTGCCCTTCCAGCTTTTCCCAGGATTTTCCTGAATCTGGCCATTACCATGTTTCACATCTACTCACATCGCTCCATCTTTTGCTTTTTAAGGCACTGAAGATGAAAAAACAACCAAATCAGTCTCTGAGTTTAGTCCTCTGCTCCATTCACACAGACAGTTTCAGCAATTTATTTCCGAGGCTGCTGTAATAAATGCCTCTTGCTCATGTCCTATCAAACCAGCAGCACAGAACTCTCCAGAAAAGGGACATTCCTGCATTATTTTTCTTTAAAAAGGCTACTTCCTAAAGCATACAAAGCAGCTCTTCCCCACTGCACTGGGATACAGTTCCCATCCCTGCAAAGGCGAGCAGGAGAGAGGAGATGGGCTCACAACGCTGAGAACAAGTACCAACAGAGTACCTGCCTGGCCTGCCCTGGGGCTCACCCAACACCTCCGATATTCAGCAGAGCAGAACATTCACCTGGACTCCACACTAGTCCAACCCTACCACAGTTCTCTTTCCAAGCACTCCCCTGCAGGGTCCCAAGGGATGCGCTGATTCCACTCTGGAGCTCTTGCAGACCCTTGGATTCTGGGTGGAATCTCATTTTGGGTGATCAGGCTCTCTCCTCATTCACCTCATTCCTTGACTTGGAATTAGGGATATCTGAGCAGTGGTATCCCCATCACCACCACCTCCGTGGTCTCCCTGTCTGGCACTGATTTTGAAGGTTGTCTGCAGCATTGTCTGTGCTTGGATGTGGCAGCAAATTCACCCCCTGCAGTTACAGGGCAGATGCCAGCATAGGCATGAGATTCCATGCAGATGCTCCCTCCCAAACCCAGGATGACCCTGGGAAGCAGAGGAACAGACTCCAGCCACCTCGCTACTAATTAGCAGGACACTGACCTATGTGCATTGGGTTCACCCTTTGGGGACACACCTGAGCTCTCCCCAAGTCCTCCCATGGAGCCAGATGGGTGTGGATGAGGGGCCACCACCCTCACTGTCACAGAGAGCTGTGGGCTGAGAGACCAGCCTGATGCCAGCCCAAGATACTCCGCTGCAAATGGACACCCACCAGACCCACAAGAGCTCATTTTCTGCAACTTACGGCCCTAATGGTTCCCCCACCCCTTCCTCACCAGGAAAAGAGCCAACAACTGAACAGGCCGAGCTCTGGAGAGTGTCCTTTGCCATGGGTGCAGACACCCCAGAGCCTGGCAGACCCTCTCATGGCCTGGGCTGAGTGGTTGAGATGAGCTGACCCTCCACTGTAGTCACAGACACCCTTACAGGGGCTGTTCTCATCACTGGCCTACTGGACACTGAATTATAAACAGAGAGCCAAGTCTCTTGGCCAAACACAGCCAAGTCTCCTTCCTCAGCTGTCCACCTTCCCTGACATCCTCCTGTGAGTGGAGAAAACACAGACAAAGGGACAGCAGGGAATTACCTTGCTCCAGACCCTGCTTTTCTGCCAGGACACCCCACTGGAGCAGAGCAAGGTGCTGATGGGTGCAGTTGCTCATCAACAGCCTGGTCCTTACACCAGCAAGGACACAGGAGCTCTCCAAGAATCCCACAGCGATGGTCCCAACCAAGCTCCTACCCCATCACAAATTAAAGGCTCAACTAGAATTGAGGAAGGGGATGGAGAACCTGCTACGTGGGAAATGCTGTGGGAGAGAGGAGGGAGGGCCTGGAGGAGATCAAGGAAAAGGAAGGGGGAAGTCAAAGTTTGGGAAAGCAGAAGCCAGACAGCCGAGAGCTTTCGCTCCATCACCAGCGTCGGGAGCCACAGCCCCGAGCGCTCAATGGGGTTGTGAACAGCGAAACCCGATCGGCTGTTAACCCAGGAATGCGTGGAAATGGCAACTGCACATAACTCCGGGGAATCCGCCAGCGGTGCCCCAGCACCCGGAATCGCACGGATAACCCGCGCGCCTCGCGCATGAGCTCATCCCGGGGCTAATGCTCTCACATGAGCCCAGCCGGCAGGAATTCACCGTGCGCTCAGCGGGCCGGGGGGGCTCGGGGGACACCCTTCTCCTCCTGTTCCCTTCCCCCTGCCCTCCTGCCACCATCCCACATTTCCCACGGATCGCGCGTTGCGCCCTAGGAGTGCGCGGGTCCCACGGCCCAGCGAGCTGCGCTCGGCACTGCAGCCTCCAGTTCTGGGGAACCCATAAAACACTGCAAAGTCAGAGGAAGGGAAGGGAGGGGAGAGGCTCCCACATTGCCAGCACTGAACCTGCTTCCTTCTGTTCCTCCAGCCTGCTGGGAAAGCGAATGGGAATGTTTTCTCTGTTTCACCCACGTCCCAGCTGCTGGTGGAGCTTCATGCCCCCAGCACGGCACAACGGCACCAGGAGGGACCACAATCCAGCCCCGGGAGCACATTAGACCCCATGAGGTGTTGTACCATTCCTCATGCCACTGCATCCATGAGGCTCATCTCCTGGCTTCTCCTTTCCTCTTTTACCTTGCGGAACGAAGCTGAAATCCATGGAGGTCCCCTCTGCCTGGGAACCAACCAACAACCCCATACAGCTTCCTTCTCCCAAGCAGCAAATGACCCACAGAAGAGCCATAAATATTAATTTCTTATTCTTTTCCTCCCTCTCCCAGATGCATCAGCCCAGATCCTGCTGAAACGGATGGTAAAAATCGCATGGAGCTGAGGCAGGACTTGGCCTTCGGTGGGGGATTAGCCGTGCTCTGCAGGGCAGACATCCAGGTGGTCACTGGAGCCAGCTTGGCTCACAGATGATACATTTGTCACCTGTCAGGCACTGACACCTCCTGCCCCTGGTGGCTTTTCTGGGGACCGACTACAAAGGAAAGTCAAATAGCTGCCCCTTCTACACCTCAACGTGCCTCCTCCAGAAAGCACCTTCTCTGTATCCACCTTTTGGTATAAACCAAGGGGAGACAAAGCCACCATGGGCAGAGAGAGAGCTCAGACCTACAAGGCCAGAGTTCAAGTTGCAGATAGTGGGGACGTGGGGCTGCCAGTGCTGAGAGGGTCCCTGTGCAGGGATTACTTGCAGGAGGCACAGCACTCATGCCCAAGGTCAGATAATTGGAGTTTTGGAAGCAATTCCAGGCTTTTTGAACTGCCTCCAGAGAAGCAGGATCTTCTCCCTTTGAGTTGGATGATCCAATCTTTCCACAAGTGCTTCACAACCGAATCCCTCCTCTCCAGCGGCTCAGCTCTGGAGCCTCTGATGTCACTCACCCTGGAAATGCCAGGGCAGGAACAACATGAGCCAGCCCAAAAATAGCTTAGCCATGACAAAGTGCAGCCTGGGCACGTGAGTTTGGGTCCCTAAGGTGTCCTGCTCTAGCTGGACAGGCCCCCAGAGAGGACTGGAGATGCAATTTAATGTGCCAGCAGAAGGACAGGTCACTTTAGACCTGGACAGCTCTGCTCAAAGAGGTGCCACATTGAGCTGTGGCATCTTAGAGATGCCCCAAACTCCCCTGGAGCTCCCAGCTTTCCTCCATCTGGGGCTGTGCCCTCCTGTGGGGCAGCACGACCCAGGAGCTGGCTTGGAGTTCAGAGGTGGGCAGAGAGATGGCAGTGGGAGGAGAAGGGACCGGGACTCAGATTGCAAAAGGAACAAGAAAATGAAAAATTAGGCCAAGAAAATGGAAAGCTGAGAGGTAGCACAACAGCGGGACAAAAATCCAAGGGGGGAGAGAAAGACAGCAGAGGAGACAGCCAGCCAGTGCAGGGCAGAGGGGTAGGAGCAGATGCAGAGTAGCTCCTACTTTTGACCCCTTCCAATCCTCCATCCCACCCCAGAGCGGGATTTCTGCTTGATCATCAGTGCACGGGACACGGAGAAACAGGAGATGCGTGTTCCTGCCGCAGGAGTTCCCAGCATTCCCCCAACGCTGCCCACACCGTGTCACCGCCAGGGAACTGCGATTTTTCCCCAAAGCCAGCCAAGAGCCCTGAGCGAAGCGTCGGCATGTGAGGCGGCCCCACGAGGAGGATGCCTTGGAGCCCGGGGAAACCGGACACCCGCCTGGCTGCCGAGGGACAGTGATTTATCCCTGTCCCGGGAGAACGGGGCCAGCGGGAGCGACGCCGTGGGGTGCGGGGAGCGGCACCAGCAGCACCCCGGGAGACCCCATGAGATCCCAAAGATCCCAAGAGATCTCCAAGCTGCTTCCAAGCTGCACACCAGAGCCGTGCCAGCCCCTGCGGTCCGTGCCAGGCGGGGTGGTTGTCACGGCTCCGCCTGACTCGCCCCGAGCCAGCCGCCGGCAGAGTTACCGGAGTGTCCGCGGCCAGGCTGGAGCCCAGGGAAGGACAAGGAGGAGGAGGAGGAGGCCGAGGGCTCACGGGGGACTCGCCGCTCCAGCGCGACACCTAAAGGGCTCCACACATGGGTGCACGAGGAGGATTTCGCTGCTGTATCCCAGTCCCGGCGCATCCCGCCGGCCCTGGGCACCGGTGCTGGACACCCACACGGGGCTGAAGCATCGCGGCTCCTGCCCGGGCTCGGAGGGGGTTTAGGTGGTGCTGGGCTTAAAATACCAGAGTGAGCGCACACGCCTCACCTGAATCAGCCCAGATTTTCAGCCCCGGGTGGGACCGGGGTGTGGGGGGTGCCGAGATGCTGCCACTGAACGGCAGCTCAGAGTCCCTAAAGGGGGGGGCGGGTTTGGGGCATCTCCCTCTCAGCTCTTTGCCCTCTCCAGCGGCTGCAGAGACAGCAGACACATCCAAACCTGGCCAAAGCATTCCAAAGTTCAGGGAGGAAGGTGTAGGATGCTTTGGAAGGTGAGGGGCAGG
>JAOXXN010000205.1:839327-856339 GCA_026770055.1 Myrmophylax atrothorax
AGTTTTTCCTGCTCTCCAACTTCAATTTGCCCTGGCAGAGCTTGAGCCCGTGCCCCCTTGTCCTATTGCTGAGTGCCTGTGGCAGGGGTTGGAACTGGATGGGCTTTAAGGTCCCTCCAACCAAAGCCAGTCTGTCATTCTGTGATAAATTCTATCTATTTGTTCTTTAAAGCAACCTAAAAATGCGCTGCAACTTCCCGGTTTTTCCACAAGCGTGGATTTGCAGCCAAGAAAAATAGATATAACAGAGAGAGCCACCCAAATTCTGCATACAGGGCAGGCAGCAGGGCCTGGAGCAGCCAGCGGGCACAAATGGCAGCTCCAGGGGTTTCCAAACACCCATGGAAGCCCCGGGGCACTCCAGGCAGCTGTACCCACCCCAAGAACTGCCTTGGGAGGGGATGAGGGCTGGGGCTCTGCTCCCCCCACACCGAAGTGCCTGTTAGAGCCAGTGAACCAGAAGGAGCTGTTTATTCCCTCCTGCATTCTCTCCCATCAAAAAAATACCAACTAGAAATATTTTGCATTAATTTGTATAATTGCCAAGTATTCCTACAGGGGAAAACATAGAATTTTTGTGAAAAACACCCTTTTTAATTATTAAATGAAGTATTCTAGTCTTCCCATCTGAAATATTCCCAGCAGCAGTGTCCTTTTTTCCCTTCCTCTTTGAAATGCTTCTTCCTGGATCCAGAGAGAGCCTCTTTTGTCAACACATCTCCTCTCCCCTTCCTCCCCAGCTCTGCCTGAGCCAGCTCAGCCCCACACGTGACTGCCCAGTGTCTCCTCAAACCCTGAAGGTTGCCCAGTGTCCCCAAACACCCTGAGGACCTCCCAATGTCTCCACACACCCTAAAGCTTGTCCAGGGTCCCAAACACACCCTGGGGGCTGCCCGGTGTCCCCAGACACCTTGGGGACCTCCCAGTGTCCCCACACACCCTAAAGCTTGTCCAGTGTCCCAAACACACCCTGGGGGCTGCCCGGTGTCTCCAGACACCCTGAGGACCTCCCAGTGTCCCCACACACCCTAAAGCTTGTCCAGTGTCCCAAACACACCCTGGGGGCTGCCCGGTGTCCCCAGACACCTTGGGGACCTCCCAGTGTCCCCACACCCCCCGGGAATGCCCTGCACAGGCAGGAGCAGACAGAGAAGGGCAGGCAGGGACAACCTCCACTCAACTCCCTTCCTTTTGCCAGCCCCCACTGTTATTAGAAGCTGTTAACATTCCCATCCGCTGTCTGGAATCACTTCCTTCCCCCTCTCCATGCAAAGCCCGGTGGTGTGGATTGCTGGGCCTTTTGTTTCCTACCTGCGCCCCCACCCAGCTGTGACTCAGAGCCCAAACAGTGGGGGATCAGCATCAAACAGGCTTTCGAGCAACTGTGACTCACAGGCCAAGGCTTTCTGCTGGAGGAGACATCTCCTGCAGTCACACTACGTGTGTAATTCCCCTTAATACCAGTATCGTTTCTCCTTCCTCCCACCACCCCATCCCAGTACCGCTGCAAAACCAAGGATGACCGGTCACCTCCTTCTGCCTAATCCAGGCAAGGATTAGCTGCAGTTCGTGCAGAAATTGGGCAGCTCCCAACCTCATCTCCCAGCCCAAAAACTGACTTTCAAAGGAGGCCAAAGCCAGGCAGAAAGGGAGAACACTGGGTGCAAACCACATCCCTTGGCTTTAGATGCAACATGGCCCCAGAAGATGACAAAAGAGAGCTTGGATATGCTTTTCCACTCATCAGATCCAGAAAGTTTTCCCAGCCAGCTCCCAGGCATGCAGGCACTTTCATGGGACAGATACCAAACACACCTCTATCTGCAACCACGGGAGCAGGTTTTTGAGGAACATCAAGAGCACATCTGGCTCTGTTCACATCAATTCCTCCTGTCCCAAGGAAGTGGAGCCAGGAACCCACTGCAACACCAGGAGCTCTGCAGAGCTGAGACCAGCAGCTGCTGGAATTGGGAATACACCCAGGTGTCCCCCAGTGCACAGAAACCTCCACAGAGAGGCAGGATGTGTCAGGAATTGGTGTTGAGGCCCCTTGCACGGACAGGTTTGATGGAGAGACGGATTTCTTCTCCGTGCTGCTCCCCAAGGCCGTTCCTGATAGATCACAGCCCTGGAGCTGCAAACAACAGGGAAGAACAAAGCTAAAAAGCTTCTTTAGGTTTAATATACAAAACCCAGGCAGCTCAATCAAGCAACAAAAGCTAAATGTCAGTTCCTCCCGTGGCACTGCCACTCTGCTCACAAAACAGCACCGCTCACGTCTGACAGCTTGTCATGGCTGTGAGACACCAGGGACGGGGCACACGCAGCGTGGGGAGAGGCTGGCACAGAGCAGAGGGGAGAGGGCTCGGTCCTGCAGCCCACCACGGACCACCAGCACGGAGGGTGAAGGGGCAGCTGCGAAACTCAAGAGCTGAAAGTCATCGGTGACCCAAGAGGCTCAACCCCAGCCCCAGGACAGCAGGGCAGGTGGGACAGGGCACAGAGTCAGGAATGGTTTGGGTTGGAAGGGACCTTAAAGTCCATCTTGTTCCAATGCCCTGCAATGGGCAGTGACACCTTCCACCCGCTCAAGTGAATCCAAGCCCTGTCCAACCTGGCCTTGGACACCTCCAGGGATGGCACAGCCACAGCTTCTCTGCCCAACCTGTGCCAGGGCCTGCCCACCCTCACAGGGAGGAATTTCCTCCTAACATGCAATCTAAATTTCTCCTTTTTTAGTTTCAAACCATTCCCCCTTATCCTTTCACTGTCTGCCCGTGTAAAAAGTCACTTTCCTTCTTTTTATAATCCCCCTTTAGGCACTGGAAGGGGCTCTCAGGTCTCCCCAGAGCCTTCTCTTCTCCAGGCTGAGCACCCCCAGCTCTCCCAGCCCGGCTCCAGAGCAGAGGGGCTCCAGCCCTCGCAGCATCACTCTAAACAAGCCTCAGCCAAGAGCACAGGAGCTGCCCCTGAGGACACCCCACCCAGCTGTGCAGCCTCAGCACATCCCGAGCCCAGCACGGTGCTCCCAACCAGCATCTCTCCAACCCAACAAGGCTGAAATTTTTGGCTCCTAAAGCTCTTTGTCATGTTTTTGCCCAGCCAAGCTGTGAAGGTGCTGAGTGTCCACTGTTCCAGTTAACAGGATTAAGAGGTGCTCAGCACCTCTGTGGAGCAGGGCACAGACTGAGTCACTAACACTGGATTTAGGATCTATTTCCAGCACCAGCACAGGCCACTTCCATGCAGTAGTGATGGACATTGATTTTTAAATAGGTTACAATGATCTGCTGCAGCAAAACTTTGAGTCCATGCACCCACACACGTTTTCCTGCTGGCATCTCAGCAGGCAAGGCAAGTGTCAGTGCTGGGAAGTTTGGAATGTAAGTGCCTTAAACACCTTATTGACTAATTCCAGGTGAAAACTTCTCACTTAACTCAAAACACTTCCAAGTTCCTCCCTTGTTTTCTCCTTTAAAATGCAGGCATCTTTCCATATGGACATGTCATTTAAGAGCAAAAAGGTTTCATTCAAAATGTGTCAAAAACCAAGCAGGAAGAGTCAGCCAAACTCTCAGCCTCAGAGAAGCCCCTTGAACATGCCCACCTGCCACCTTTACCTGTCTCATGCTGTGTGCAGCCAACACAGGAATTGTTCTTTCAATGCAGTTTCCCAGCCCCAAAACTTGCCAGTTCTTCTCTCCCCCATCACCACCATGTGCTTGAACACAGACGTGCTGCCACAGCTGAGGAGATATTTTTAAGCACCCAAAAACAACTAAGCACAATCCTGCCAGGAAAACATTCCCCACTGCCCCTCCCCACCTCAAAGCCCATCAAACTGCAGACCACAGAACATGGATCAGGATGTCAGTGTGGAAAACACTCACAAAGGAGGGGAGGTGGCAGCTCCCCATTGCAAAGAGCAGCTCTTGGGACAGGCTCTGGACCCACCTCTGCCCCTCTGTGAATGCAAAGATGGAGCATCACCTGGAGCACCATCCCTTCAGCTGGAGAGTTTCTAATGACATGGGCAAAAACAGGCCAGGCAAGCTGGAACTTTTATGTAATTTAATTCTTACATAATTTAATTCATTTTTAATTAACCCCAACTTCCAACTCGGGTGCTGAGAAAAAAGGCAGTGGATCCCTAAAAGTCCCACCCTGCCTGCTCCCTGCTCAGCACGAGCCAAGCCCCTCTCCTCCCTGTGCCCAAGTTTAGCTTCCTGGGCTTTCACCACAGGTCACCCCAAGCCAGAGAAAAGCTCCTCTCCTGGAGCCCTCTGAGGACATGGAATCTTCACCCCTCGAGCTTTCAGGGCTCACCAGCTCTGCTGCCCCCAAGGCTGAAGGTCTCCCCCAGGAGAAGGATGCAAGAACCAAACCCAGGCAGAAATTTCTCCTCCTCATGCCAAAGATGTCCTTTCTCCGTAACTAGGCAGTTATCCCAGGGGAGGACATCAAAGCCCCTCTGTGGGGATCGTATGGATACCACAGAGGAGAGGAGAGGTGGCAGCCCCCAAAGGGGGAACAGACATCAATGTTCTCAAGCCAGGTGAGTGGATCTATCCCAGAACAGGCCTGGACCAACAGAAAAAGCCATGGAATCAGCCCTTGAGTTCCTGCCTAGGGGAGAAAATGCCTCCCAAAAGCCACCCCTGGACAGGACTTGGGATTTTTAATGATTTTTAACTGGGATTTTTATTGATTGCTAAAAATTAGTTACTGTTGCAGCTCACCACTCCAGGGCTAGGACTGGCATTCTCAGTGGGTTCTGCTTGCCCCCACTGCAGCCAGGCTGAGACCAACTCCAAGGGTCTCCTTGAGAAATTCTCCAAACTCCAGAAACTCTTGTTGTCAGACAACAGCAGAGCCCAGAATCCCAGAATCCCTACAAGGCCCCCACGATGCCAGCCCAGGGCTCTGCCAGGCCACCACCCTGGCTGAAAACAGCAGGCTGGGAAGGTGCCAGCCTGCTCCCGAGAACTTCAGCTTGCCCTGGAGCCTCCCTGGCACAACAGAGCCAAGCAGAGCCATTTTCTCCGCTCAGTTCCAACACAACGGCCTTCTGTGATGTTCTGATCCACTTTCAAAGCTGCAGGAACCAAAAATCAATTGTCCAGACCTTTCATATTACAAAGAACTCACTAGCAAAAGCACTATTTCATATAATCTGCCTTTGCCTTTCACTTCTCCACGCCAGAGTGGATCCTCTCTGCCCTTCCTGCCAACACACAGGTGGGCACAGGCACCTCTAGGCTGGCACCATGAGGTAACACAAAGAACAAAGCCCCCAAAGCTCAGCAAGCCCCTCCACACCCTCCTGTGGTTCCCCCACAGGCACCTGCATCCAGTGCTGCAGAGAAGTGCCCACATCCCTGCCATGCTCCAGGCCCTCTTCCCGCCCAGAGCAGGGCAGCTCCGAGCCCGTCAGCTGCAGGATTTGCTTCACCCATCACTGCTCCTGCCAGACAGAGAAGTTGCTGCAAATACATCACCTGCTCTCCTGGCCTTGGCTTGGCTGGGCTTGGCTGGGCTGGGGTGTTAACCCACGCTGCCAGTCCCTGCCCCAGGACAGGTACAGGCTGTCACACCTTGTCACCCCATCCAGGGGTTCCCAGCCCTGGGGACCGGCTGTCTGGTTGATTTAACAACACGAGGCCTCTGTGCCACAGCTCCACAGCGGAGCATCCACCCTCCTGCTGGGCACAGCTGGCACGGCTCGGGCCAGAGAAGCCTCCAGCTGACAGAACACAAGTCCCAACAGGGCTCTGTGCCACAGGTGGTGGCAGAGCAGGAGGGAACATCGACGGCTGGAGAGCTCCTGCAGGAGCACGTCTGCCCAAAAAAGCAGCTGAATGAGATGATGCTCTTGCTGGGGCTCCTCTTCTGCCCACAGACTCTGAAGCCCAGCAGACTTACTCACCCCCCAGCGCTCACGTTGCTGTATCTGGAGGCGTAGTTTGGAAATGCAGCATTATTGAAACCTGTAACTGCACACCTGCTGATTCCTCTTATGTCCTATGAGAATGTGTGGGACCACTATATTTAGAATGTAATAACCCCAGTCAGTGCATCCTCTCCACTGAGTCTGCCTGTGTCTGATCCCTGTGGTCCCAAGGGATCACAGAGCTTTGGGAAGCACTGTGGGAGCCCAGCTGCCCCAGGTAAGACCAGGGCAGGGCTGTGGGCAGGGCTGCGGGCAGGGCTGCGGGCAGGGCTGTTAGGGTACAGGATCTCTGGCACATCCATGCACAAGGAAACACGGGAGCTGAGCATCTTATTTCCATGCCTAATTTGCCCACATTGGAGTGAGGAAATGAAATAAAAGCAAAAAGTTGTTCAATAGGGCTGGAAAAAGCACCATCTAGAGTAAGGACAGCATGAGACATGGCAGCAGATGCCTTCTGTTGGTTTCTGGATCACAGCTGGGAAGATTTCTTGGGGCTTCTCAGTGCACAGACATTGGTGGGGGTTGGAACAGGCAGAAGATTAAGTAGCTGGGGTGACAAGTGACACTGATTTCAAAGCATCCCATGCTTCAATCAACACTTCCTTTTACTTGCCTAATCAACCGTGTGCAATCAAGAGAATGGGCTCGGTATCCACAGGGGCACTCGAGCCCTGTCCCTGGGGGAGTTGGGGGCACCAGAAGCAGTGCCCACACACTCAGATCCAGCCTGGAGGAGCTGCCCTGGAGCAGCTGCAAGGCCCAAGGGACAAAGCAGGGCTGCAGCTCAAGGTTGGCCACACCTGGGAACATGGAGAAACTTCTGCTTGGGACAAGTTCATCCACCAGCCCCTCCTGGAGCCAAGCTCCGACAGGAAGAGGCCCCAGTGGTCACAGTGAGCCACGTTCCTGCATGAGAGGAGAACTCAGAGTCTGAATGGTTTGGGTCGGAAGGGACCTTAAAGCCCATCTCATTCCACCCAGATTCCACACAGAATCACAGAATTAGATGAGTTGGAAGAGACCCACAGGGATCATCGAGTCCAGCTCCTGGCCCTGCTCAGGACCATCCCCAAGAGTCACACCATGTGCCTGAGACCTTCCACTAGATCAGGCTGCTCAGAGCCCCACATCCATAACCAGTACATCCCCACAGAAAATTTGGTACATGAGCTACATGCCAGCAATGCCACTTTCATGGCTCATGTCCCAGAGCTCAGAAGGCACCATGACATCTTCCATTCCATAGGAAAACACCCAGCTCACCCTAAACCCCAAGGTCCAGGACTGCAGCACCCTGTGCATGGGGCATCAGTAGGCTGTGGGTCTCCCCATCTCCTTCGGGCCAGAAACATGGCATGTGCTCGGCTGCACCCAGATAACCCACCTTCCTCCCACCAGCACAGTAAAAACCTGAGGGCAGAAACCAGTGTTTCAGTCCACAGAGCCAAAAAGGAGCAGAACAAAGCTCCTGGCTCAGCCTCGAATGTTTCTGTGTTTCCGGAGAAACGAGCAAGCGGGGAAGAGGCGACTCTCCTTCAGCACCGAGGGAAGGGGGGAGACAGCACCATCTCAGCACATCTCACTGTCTCAGCAGCAAGCAGCAGGAGGGGCTCCAACTTCTTTTGAATCTGTAGATACTTTAATAACCTTTCCAGACTATGAGGTGCTCAACAGGGAACAGGCACAGGGAAGAAGGTGAGTGGACACCGTGGTGCTGTTTTTCACCCTGTGTGTCCCTATACAGAGCCACAGCCCTGCAGAAGCACCATGTGCAGGTCAGCAGGAGGCTTTGGGGACACACACTGCTCAGGCTGAGCCCACACGGAGGGGGAAAAGCCCAGAGCAGCACCAAGTGACAGTCGTGTCCTACGTCCTACAGGCTGCTGTAACATCCAAAGAGAAGCCACTCAGGCACAGAGCAATTTTCTTAATTGCAGTAACTGCGTTTACATGCAAAAGAAGGATGTGTGCACCCCCCCAACAGGACCCTGAGCACTCCAAAGGTAGCGGGATCCCAGGGGTTTTCCAGTCAGCCCAATTCTCCCCATCCCCAGTGTGTTCCCCTCATCAGTCCATACCTCAAACAAGCTGACAATGAACGGGGTGTCTGAGCCCCCACGCCACTGCACCCTGTCCCTGAGCAGAGCCCAGACCCTTCCCACCCCTCCTACGTGCCAGGAGACCCCACCAGCACCTCACACACACAGGTCCAACCTCACCTGAGAAGCCACTTCTCGCTGCCCGAGCAGCCGCGGATTTTGCACGGGGCAGAGGGAGGGAAGGGCAACTTTGGCGCAATAACCTTGCTCCTCTAACGTGCAGACACAGCAGCACAACGCAGAGAGCACAGACAGAGGCGGGTACAGGTGCACGTGGTCACCCAGCAGACACCCGAGATGTGACACCGACACCTGGGACGTGCCCTGGGCAGGGATGCAAAGTCACAGAAGCTGCTGGAGGAATCCTGCAGCAATGAGTCACTTGGGAGCCCCAGGCAGAAACGGTAACACTTCTGGAGCCCTTGGCTTGCTTCCAACCCTCTCCGCAGCCCCAGGAGAAGTCAAACGGGAAGCAAAGCACCAAGGACTACACCTCCCACCCCACAGCCCCTGGGCACACCCAGAGGCACCAGGACAGTCTGGTCACGGCCACCCCGTACCTGCACTCCACGACACTACAGCAACAGCTCCCGCTGCGCCGGCCCCACCGCCTGGAGCGCAGCTCCGGCCTCGACTTCCTCAGGCTGAAGTACTCCGTCAGCTTCCCGAACGAAGCCATGGCTCCCGCGGCGTCCGGGGGCGCGCCCGCCCGTGTCCCCGCGCCCCGCCGCGCCCTCGGGCATGCTACACCCCCTGTGCCCCCTCAGCCTGCGGCACCGGGGAGCGGACACCGAGCACGGGGCACCGGGGGGAGCGGACACCGAGCACGGGGCACCGGAGGGGAGCGGACACCCAGCACGGGGCACCGGGGAGCGGACACCCAGCACAGGGCAGCGGGGGGAGCGGACACCCAGCACAGGGCACCCGGGGGAGCAGACACCCAGCACAGGGCAGCGCGAGTCCAGCCAGGAATGCCTTGCACAGTCCACAGCGCGCTCCGCAGCGATCCCTCAGACTGGGAGGGTGCTCAGTCCTGTCCCGCTGAGGCAGCCGCAGGTGGCAGCCCAGAGTGGCCGGTGGCTGCACACGTTGTTGGTGCGATGCTGCAGAGCTGAGTTAAGCAGGAGAGGGGAAGAATGAATAGTGCCCGCTGGAAAAGATGCCTCAGGAGTGCTGGCACAGGTCTGTGAGCCCCCACGGCGAGTGGCACCGGGCAAGGGAGGGAGGTGCCCTCGGGGCAGGTGGTCCAGGGTGGCTGTGGTGGCCCTCGGATGAGGGAGGGGTTGCTGGTTGATCGGAGGCGATGAGAAACCCCAAGAAATCAGCTGTTCAGATGAATTTCCAAAGGGTCTGTTCTTACAGCGTGTGTCGACCAGGTGGAGAGGATCCTTGTCTGCTCTTCCTGCGACGGATCCCCACTTGCTCTTCCTGAGGCTATTCAGAGTCCGCCAGTTTTCCTCCCTCCCCGTTTTCCAAAGCAGAAGGCATCCTTAGCCTCCGGCAGCACCTACCTACCATGATTTTCCAGCCTGTCACCGAACACCTGAGTGCAAGGAGAGGGACAGACATTCAAAGCAAGCGAGGCTGATCCAGTCAGAGGTCACCTGCGGGCTCTGCTCCCCTCGCCCCAGCACAAAGCCTCTCCACAGCAGCCTGCAGACACAGGGATGCTGCGAACCCGACGGGAAATCCTCCTGCCAGCCCTCCCCTAGTCAGGAGCACTTGTCTCTGCATCCTCAGCGCCTGACGCCAGCTGGGCGGAGGAAAAACAAGGGCTTCAGAAAAAAACCCACCCAAACCTCACTCCAGCCCCACGGAGCAAAGCCAGATGAAGCCAGTGAAGTACATCCAGGGGAAGGGGTGTCTGACGGCAACTCCCAGCCATGCCAAGAGAGGCAACAAGGAAAACTGGTGTTAACTCAGCTGGCAGAGCCCCAGGTTACCTGCACGTCCTTTTATCACTCCGGTGTGGATGCCATGTTAAAAAATAAACAGCCCCCATTCACTGCTGTCTTCCTGCTCAGAGTCATCCCCTGCAAGCAGCCCGCTCACCACGAGGGATGGCCATCCACTGCTGAAAACCCTTCCCGAGCCCCGCTTCCCTCCTTCCCTTCACTTCCTTTTCCCACAGGCTTCTCGCTCGGAATTAAATGCCTGAGCAGCCTGGTGCGCCCCGCGGAGCACAACCCCGCAGCTCCCCGGCCACCCGGGCGGCCACCCCCGCCAGCTGCCTGTGACCCGCAGAGGCGCCGTCATCGTCCCCGCCCGCGCTTTTTGGGGGGATAATTTGTTTGCAGCATCTCTGCTCGCTGCCTCCCGCTCCGGGCGCGGACATCCAGCCCCGCACACGGAGCCAACCGGCGCAGACCGGCACACAAAGCGGGGGCTGCCGATGCTCCGGAGGGGCCCCACGGCCATGGGGGACCCGGCCGGCACCTCCACACGGTGTCCCGGCACGTTGTCCCTCCCGGTCACACACGGGGAGGGGAGAGCTGAGCCCCGCTCCCATCTTACAGCCGGTGAAATTCAAGCTGTTTACGCGCTGCCACCCCCCTTGTCTCGCACCTTCTCCCTCCGATGGGCTCCACCGCTGCCGGGGAGGGGTCCAGGGCACTTCCTAAAATCGCTGCCTTTGCGGAGAGGGCAGAGCATCCGCTGCTGGCTCCCTGCGGCGCGGCGGGAGCCGGGAACACGGACACCCCTCTTATCTCCCATCGGCTCCCCGTTACCGGGCGCCGTGAAATGCAACACGTCAAAGGAGGTCAGAGGAGCCCGAGGAGAGCGGAGGGGGCCGGCGGGAGGCAGCGGGAAGCAGCCGAGGGGGAGATCAGAGAAGGGGAGGCAGAAGGGGACAAACTCTTGTTTCCGTGCTATGGAAAAAAGCCCCAACGCCGGCTCTGGCGGAGGCGGCTGGGCTGAGGCACACGCACACCTTGGGAGGAGGACGGCAGAGTTACCTGGCACAGGTGATGTTATCTGCTCCTGAGCCATGCCAAGGCAACAGGAGAGGGGCTGGGTAGGGCAGCGGAAGGAGTGGAGAGGATGAGTGGAGTTAATTTGAATCCCTCTCTTCTCCTTTTCCTCCCACCACCTGACGCGAGGGCAGAGGAGCAGCAATGCTGCCCCAGGGATCCTCCGCTGGCATTTGCAAAGTAGGATTGTTTGGGGACAAAAGGGCGATTTGGAAGACTGTAGAAAAGCCAGCAGGAGGATTAGACAGACTGATAGACACAAAATCCAAGGAGGAGGCAAGCCTTCCTGAGCATTCCAGCTGCATGGGGCACAACCCTATGGCCAGGGACTTGCCAGGCTTCCCCAGCATTCCTGCTGCATGGGACACCCCAAATTTCTGTAACTCCCTCCTGGGAACATAGGCAGGAGCCACAGCTCTTGGCAGGGAGTCAGGCCTCCAACAGGGCTGCAAAGCTTAGTCCATGAGCCCAACAGGGGTGGCACTTGGAAAACGAACAGGAGGAACCTCTGCCTTGGTGAAACCCCACATCTGGATAAGCTGAGGATGGTGGGATTGAAAGTCATCATCATGGCTAGGCTTCACCAATGAAGATTTGGGAAGAACTCTATCCATGCTTGCTGCAAGCTATAAAGGCCAATGCAGGATTGAGGGTACTAATGCCTGAAAGCCCAGACAACTCCATAAACACTTCCATCTGTGCCCAAAATCTGATACTCCAGAGGGGTTTACTGCCCTACAGCCCCACCCAGTGCAACCCAGTCCACTGGACCAGACTGACTGGGACCCATCTGGCTGGAAGCACAACCAGTGCTGGGGCAGACACAGCACAAGCTCTCACATCTCTCCTTTGAGTTTCAGTCTCTGCTTTTCCTCTACTGGCTTAGGGCGAGGGAAGGACGGTCTCCTTTCCCCCAGGAGATGGAACAGCCTTCAGGCCCTTCCTTGCTCAAGGAATGGCTGGTGAGCCCCTCAGGCAGGGCTGTAACACCAGCTGGCTCCCAGAGGAGCTCGGTGCCTCTCATTAAGCAGCAGAGGCAATCTGGTGGGATACTGCTGAACCCTCCCTAATTTCACATTACCAGGCTGCTGTGCTGGGGTTCGTCGCTGCGTCCTCAGTGATGCCACAGCTACCCACTGCCACTTAGCAGTGCAATGAAATGCTTTATAAGTGAAACAGTAGTTTAATTTGCAGGAGACATAAACTGATTTTTAAGGGAAGCTGTGAAGGAGACATTAAAGCAGGAATCAGCACCCGTAGGGCACTGTGACTCTGTGTGCCAGGGGATGCAGAGCAAGGCTGCACACAGCACTGAGACACTGGCACAGGCATCTCACACCTCTGGCTGCAGCATTTGGGAGGAGAAAAATACCCTCACAAGTCAAACACAGCCTGGTTGCCTGGGTCCATCTCACACATTCCTGTACATCCAGTGGTTCAGGCCCTAGAGACCAACATTCCCCTTTTCAAACCCTCCAAACACAGCCAAGCCATCGCAGACATGGGAACCAGCACCAGTGCCAGCTTGCAAACAACCATGATGCTTTTCCAGGCTGAAATCATCACAACTACCTCTCAGCCACTCTGACACCCCAGGTGTCAACTGGGAAGCATCTCTGCCAGGTCCTGTGCCCGGTCAGCACAGTGAGACAAGCCAGATGGCCCTGGAAGGTGGCCCTTGCACCGTCCCCAGAGGATCCTGACAGCCTCCAGTCACTGTGCTCCTGAGCCTGGGCTGAGCAAACCAGATCTGGTTACACCTTTGTGGCTTCCCCAAGCAGCTGTTACTCCAATTACACTTCCTAAGTGTGGATAGGCAGAAGCAGGGAAGGAGGACAAGAGAAGGCAGAAGCAGGGAAGGAGGACAAGAGAGTTCTTCAGAGCTGACAGCGTCTCCCTCCACTCCTGCAGTGCCAGAAGACTCCAGCCCTATTTCTCCAGGATTCCAGTTTCACTCCACACCCAGACCACTCAACACCAGCTAAACTCTCCAGGCTTGGCTCTTCTGGGGAGCTGCATCCCTCAGAGCCACTGAGCAGCTGATGCAGAGCCCATCCTGCTCCTCCTTCAGCCGTGCCCCCAGCAGCCCCTCCCTCCCCCAGCACAGCACAGGGGATGCTCACCCGACCTCCCAGGGTGGGGGGGAAGCAGGTAAGACAGGGTTCAGCCATGCTGGGAGCAGCCACCCCACTTCTACAAGCAAAACCTTGGCTGGTTTAAGGCTCCCTTTCCACATGGCCTTTTCCCAGGCTGGCTGATACCTGAAGAGAAGCAACTGCTGCCTCCACTGAGGTCCTCCAGCAATGTGGAGGACATGCCCAGCAGGATGCTGGCCCAGACAGCAGGTGGGACATTAAGCAGTGATAACAGCAGAACAGTGTAGAAAAGCAGCCAGACTGGCCAAAGGAGGAGCCAGGGCCCACACAGCTCACCAGGAACAGAGCCTGGAGCAGAAGGCACTGCTGCCTGCTCATCCCAGGATGTCCTGTGCCCCAAAGGGGCCATTTCACAGTGGAAGAAGGACTGCGTGGGTCCTGGTATCCCAGTTCACATCTGCTGTCATCAGTCCTTCTCCCTGAGAGGGAAAAATACCTGCTGAGATCCCCAAAATATCTACTGAGATCCCCAAAATACCTGCCAAGATCCCTAAAATCTTCCCAATCTACCAAGAACATCTGTGTCCTCAGATGTTCCATCACAGAGGGAAGAGGATTTCCCATGAGTCTCCTCTTAGAGCCAGCTGGGGAGGAATGGCTTCTCCAAGTTACCTGAGAAGTCATCTGGAAGCTCCTTCAAAGGAGTTTGGGGCAGGAATTTTCCCAACTGCTGAGCACTGACCAGTGATGCCAGACCTCAGCTCCCTGTCAAACCTCACGAGGAGCCAACAACGAAGGATTTTGATAATCACCTCTATTTTTAAGTTCTGAGCACTAATTCTTGGGGTTTAGGAAAAAAACTTCTTCCACTCTGTTTTAAGTAACAGTGACTGCTAATCCAGTGCACCAGAGAGCCATCAAACGTTGTGGGATAGCTATAAAAATAAAATTGGAATACATTATTTCACAGGATGTTCAAAACCAGTTATCACCATGTGCACACAAAGAAACATGTTAAGTGCAAGTATGAACTGATTTATGAAATAGATGCACAAGAGACATTGGAATGAATCCAGAGGAGGCCATGGAGATGCTCTGAGAGCTGGAGCCCCTCTGCTCTGGAGCCAGGCTGGGGCAGCTGGGGGTGTTCACCTGGAGACAAGAAGGCTCCAGGGAGACCTGAGAGCCCCTGCCAGAGCCTAAAGGGGCTCCAGGAGAGCTGGAGAGGGACTTGGGACAAGGGATGGATGGACAGGACACAGGGAATGGCTTCCCACTGCCAGAGGGCAGGGTTAGATGGGATATTGGGAAGGAATTCTTCCCTGTGAGGGAACGTGGGTTAGTGGTGGGCTTGGCAGTGCTGGGGTAACAGTTGGACTTGATGATCCTGGAGGGCTTTTCCAATCTTAACAATTCCATCAGGAATGATAAAAATCATTTCATCATGATTCTAAATGTGCCTGTGCTCTGTGTAAACACGAGCCTACAGTGACACAACACACCACAGGTCCTTTCTGGTGCCCAAAGGCCCAGAGAAACACAGCCTTAGACTTCTGGAGCCACCTTTGGGGAACAGCACAGCCCTGGGAGGACACACACACTCTTACTGGCAGAGCTGTGAGGCCCTCCAGGAAGTGCTACATCTCAGTACAGCTGTAATAGAGCTCAGAGTATGTGAGAGACTCTATAATTTCAGCCTAAGCAGGCACTTTGCTGTAATTGTCAGCTCTGTGGCATTGCACACACATTGCTGAGCTGATACCTGCCATGAGCCAACTGCATCCATTTACTCATTTGCCTGGAGTATCTCTGCACTACAACTCGTTTAGCACAATTACCCCAATTCCAGCAGCAAATCCAGATGTGCTGTCCCAGTTACAGTTCTTGGGAACAGCACAGAATTACATAGGGAGAATCCTGAGCTATGAAGATGGTGGGGGGGTCTCAAGGGGAAGCCGGAGGATGAGCTGAGGGCACTTGGCTTGTTCAGCTGGAGGAGATGAAGCTGCAGACCTCATCAGGGTCTGCAGCTTCCTCATCAGGGTCAGCTCTGATCTCTACTCTCTGACAGGAGGCAAGGGAACAGCTGGAGCTGTGTCAGGGCAGGGTCAGGTTGGATATCAGGGAAATGTTCTTCCCCCAGAGGGTGGTGGGCACTGAGCTGGATCCCCAGGGCAGTGGGCACAGCCCCAAGGCTGCCAGAGCTCCAGGAGTGTTTGGACAACGGGACAGGGACAGGGTGGGATTGTTGGGGTGTCTGTGCAGGGCCAGGGGTTGGAGTCAATGATCCTTGTGGATCCCTCCTATGATTCTAAGAAATTCCCCTTCCCCGAGAAGCACCCAGGAAGCAGAGGCAGAACAGCCACCAAGAGCAGTCTGTGTGGCAGCACAGGGGCAGCCACAGCCCCCACCATGAGATGCCAAGGCAGATCTGGTCACCCACCTGCAGCAGCTCACCAGCATCTGTCCCTTCTGGGATCAGTGTGGGATGTCCACGCTTGTGAAACCCAATTCCCTTTTTAACCCCCCAGATGGATGGGAATTGCCAAGTTCTTTCATCCATTTCACCCCCCTTCAAAAGGCTCCCCCCGCACGCAGCTCTGTGCAGGTACATCACGTGGCACACAGGGACAATCAGCTCCCAAAGCACGGCCATCCCCAGTGTCTGCTCCCTGATGGCTGCACAAAAACCTGGCTCAGGTTTGCAGGGGAGAGATAAGGGCAGGAAAAATCAGCCAGCAGCACAGGCAGCCGAAGGAGTCACAGGAGCTTTTAGATACTTGCTAAGTGAAAAAAAGAGAGAGAAAATTGGTTGATCCCTCCTAAAAATAGTTTGTTGAGTTCAAAAGGACTGAAGAAAGTATAAAACATCAACAGTGAGGTGATGAAACACAGCAAAAGGAGAAACAAAGGATAATTTGAGGACATTTAAAGCTGGCAGAGCTGGTTTAGGGGCAAGGGGTGCTGCCTCTGCCCTACCATGCCCATACCTGGCCACCTTTGCTCTGCCCCCCCCCAGCTGGAGATCCTCTCAAAACTCATTTGATCCCCAATGGTCACAGCCCCAAGCCTGGCAGAGCTCAAGACGCCTTTGGACAAAGCTCTCAGGCACAGGGTAGGACTTCGGGGTGTCCTATGCAGGGCCAGGAGCTGGACTTGATGATCCTTTTGAGTTCCTTCCATCTCGGGATATTCTGTGATTCTATGATTCTTTGAAATCAAAAGGTGCAAAATCCCCAAATTCTGCCAATTCTGTCCAGTGGGACAAACTGGGACATGTGTAATCCCCACATCCCCAACCAGCCTGGGAACAGACACAGCTCAGCATTCCCCAGTTGTTCTTTTCCCCCTGAAGACCAACCCTGGCAAAACCCGAAGCAAAAATTGGAAAACTCATTAACATGATCAAGGATTTCAGAAAATGGAAAGAATAATCCTTGCAATTAGAGCCCAGCAACCTTCATCAGTCTTCAGAGAAAAATTATAATCAATATGGAGCAAGCAGTCTCCAGGCTTGGAGAGCCACAGGTCCCAATCAATACGGCTGCTGCATCCACAGCCAGCGGAGCTCCAGGAGGAGCAGCCCCTTCCCACACCCTCCTCCCCACAACCACAGTCAGACCTGTGGGTGCTGTTACAAGGGTTTCCTTGGCAAGCACACAGAGCCACAGAACCACAGATCACAGAACCACAGAATAACAGATGACAGACCACAGAATCACAGAGCCACAGAATGTGCCGAGTTGGAAGGGACCCACAAGGATCATCGAGTCCAACCCTCAGCCCTGCACAGGCCCATCCCCAAGAGTCACACTCTGTGCCCCAGAGCATCATCCAAACACTCCTGGAGCTCTGGCAGCCTTGGGGCCGTGCCCACTGCCCTGGGGAGCCT
>JAOXXN010000205.1:861043-872016 GCA_026770055.1 Myrmophylax atrothorax
GAAAGGTTTCCCCAGCCTCTTGGCCCTGCTGTCCCTGTGCTGGGTGCCTCTGCTCAGCTCACTGGCAGCAGCTTTCTGCCCTCTGGACTGACTCTTTTGTCACACCACGGTCACATCCACTGTCAGACCCCCAAACCCACCTCAGCCTCCACCTCCAGTGGCAGGTGCCAGCACCTCTGTGAGCCCCCAACCCACTATCCCCCTGTGCCAGATGGGGCCTGGGACATGCAGGGGACACCGTCATTCCCAAAGCCCCCAAAGGAAATTCTGGATGAAAGAAACTAAAACTTCACCAAAATCAGGAGCACTCACTGTTCCCTTCAGAGCCTTCCTAAGGAAGCTGGATCTGACCACAGCAGCCCTTTGGCAACATGTACAAAGCAAAAACTGAACACAAGTAGACACAGTTTAAAAGCAGAAGCTTCTAAGCATTTTTGTTTCGATGGGTTTCCCTGGTGCAGTGTGGCCTCATCTCCCCACAGCTCTGCCCTCAGCTCAGGACCAGCAGCACCTCCACAGGAGGCAGCAGTTTTGGGATGCTCAGCAAACCCCTGGGGTTCCTCCACATCAGCTGCTGTAGAGCTTGGACAGAGCAGGGCCACAGAGCGAGGGCCACCCCGTGCTGCTCTGCAGCATCCAAGCTGCAAAAAACAGTCTGGTACTTTTTCACTGTGGTATCTCCAGGCTCTGCCCAGCTGGGTGATGGTTCCAACTCAGCTGTGTCTTTCCAGCCACTGATTTTTCAAACAAAGCCTAGTTTTCCCTCCATCTGCAGTGAAACACGAGCACCAGGGGACCCCACTGCTGTGGGGACCATGGAGGAGCAGGCACTATCCTGCCACAGTCCATACCCTGGGCTCCTTGTTGGCCAGAGATTTGGTCCCAGATGGAGTGGGACTGAAGGGGTCAGGAGTTGATTTTCTACCTTGTGCTTGCAGCAGGTGCTGGGACAGGTGTCCCTGCCTGCCTGGGCAGGTGTCAGTGATGCTGCTCAGGGCCCACGGGGTGACCACGCAGGAATGCTGCTCAGCAGGACCATCCTCCCCATCCCCACACCAGCAGGTCAAAGCAGGAATGATGCACCAGGCAGGGAGCCTCTTGTCCTGCAGGAGGGACAGCCACCAGGACAACGTGACCCCCCCATGTCCTCCCCAGCGCACAGCTTGGCATCTCTGCCACCCCCAGGGATGCAGAGCAGGCACACATATGCCTCACAATCCAATCCTCACACACATCCAGGAGAACACATTTTAAAGGTCACTCTGCATCTCGTGCACGGAGTAGGAAAATTTGGAAACAAGCAGTGAAGGTGGGAAGTCCCAGAGGACCTCAGACAGGCTGATAGCAGAGGGGAGATGTGAGCTGCCACCAGAGCAGCCAGACCTGTCACAGCTCACGGATGAATGCACTGGGAACAGCACGAGCAGCCCCCCAGGGCTCAGGAAGCAGATTAAGTGATAACAGGGCAGCTCTGGCAATGGCAGCAGCTTTCATGGTACAGACACGAGTGGCAGGGCTGCACCAGGTGGCACCACTGGGGCACATCTGCCACGGCGGGTACCACTGTTGGGGCTCAGCCATGGCCCAAACCCCCTGAATCACCTCCAGTGAGCCCAGCCCTGGGGCAGGGTAAGGGGCAGGGCTCCTCTGGCCCGGGACTAGATCCTTCCACAGGAGCACGTGGAGGTGCTGAGAACTAAGACCTTTTCAAGGCACCAAAATGCAAATAAAGGTAGAGAACATGAAAATTGAAAATAAATAAATAAAACAAGGATGCAAATCATCTTTTTCATCAGCAGACAAGGATGCAAAAAATCTTTTTCATCAGCAGACAAGGATGCAAAAAATCTTTTTCATCAGCAGACAAGGATGCAAACCATCTTTTCCGTAAGCAGACAGGCCTCATGCAGCTACCGGAGCTGACCTGTGCAAGCCAGGCTTGATAACCCTTCCTCCAGGCTCCCAGCTCTGGTGACCAGTGACACCTCCCCTGGTGACCAGTGACAGGACCCAGGGAGTGGCCTGGAGTCGTGTCAGGAGAGAGTTAGGCTGGATCTCAGGAAAAGGTTCTTCCCTCAGAGAGGGCACTGCCCAGGCTCCCCAGGGCAGTGGGCACAGCCCCAAGGCTGCCAGAGCTCCAGGAGTGTTTGGACAATGGGACAGGGACAGGGTGGGATTGTTGGGGTGTCTGTGCAGGGCCAGGGGTTGGACTTGGATGATGCTTGTGGGTCGCTTCCAGCTCAGGACATTCCATAATTCTGGGCTATGTCTAAGGATGTCCCAGCCATGCTCAGGCCCCGTCTCTCAGGGAAGCTGCTGAACTCTGCCTGAGCTGCAGATGGGTCTTCATTACCTGCCTACTGTTGGCAGAGGAACAGAAGGGGAGATCACACCATATTAAGGTGCACCCCAGGCACCAGCTTTGAGCCTTTGATTTACTCTTTCACAGGTCACTGTCTCTGTAAATGTCTATCAAAGGCATTTGCCAGCACAGGCAACAGCTGCACTGGTGGTTGAGCATGAAAAATGAACGAGGCTTTCCTCCCAAATTACTCCTGCCTTGCAGAGAAGTCTGCCAGGGCAAAAAGCAGAGGAGAGGAAGGAGGAAAGGGTCAGAGCATGCAGCAAATGCAACATAAAATTCAAATGAGCAAAAGTAGGATGTGCCAACATAAGCCAGACCAGCACAGTCCCCTCTTCTCCCCTGTGCAGGAGCAGTTCAGGCAGCATCAGGCTCAGCAATGTGCCACCTGATTTCCAAAAGGCCTTTCATAAAAAAAGCTACCAAAAGTGACAGTCAGCAACCCTGAAACTCTTAAGAAATTGGGGCAAGCAGGGATTTTTGAGGATGGGAAGAAAAGAAATTGCAGGCAGAAGCAACCTGCTGGAACAGGGCTGTTGGTAGCAGCCCTGCAACACCACATCCCAATTCCTACAGTTTGTTTCACACTGTTCCAGCTGATGTGCCTGAAGCACACACGGCACAGAGAGGATCCTGCTGCCCTGGCACTTCAGCAAAGGACAGGGAGAAAGTAGAAGAGCTAAGAGGCCATTTGCCACCCCAGCTCCCTTCCAAAGGCTCCAACTGCACCAGCTCCAGCTACTCCAAAGGGGAAAAGCTCCAGGGCAACACTAGGGCTGTGCAAGAGCTCCCTAGGAAAAGCAGGGAGCCTGAGCTTGCTCCCTTAGCAGCTGGCTGGATTAAAGATTTAATGCAAAGCGTCCCTGTGGAAGAAATTACACAGGCTATTAAGAAAGATGCTCCTCCTCTGATGAAATGCAGCAATCACTGCAGCCACCCAGGCACATGGAGTGGGCTCTGTGGAGCAAAGGGAAGCTGCAGTGGCTCTCGTGAGCCCTGGCTGGGTGGAGGAACCAATGGGGAAAGCAGCAGCTCTATTAGCAGGAAAGCAAATGTGCAGACACAGCCTGCAGAGAGCGAGAAGGGCCTTGATGCCAAGGGAAGGGGCAAAGCAACGCTCAGCAGTGTTTCCCACTGGAATCCAGGGGCTCTCGAGACTGCAGCAACAGGACAAACAGCCCCAGGCCAGGGGCAGCAGGGGCCTTCACCCCCTCATGAGGTCTTGTTTCCCAGAAAAGAGTGGGTGACACACTAATGCCCCTGGAGAAGGCAGCACTGTGGCACTTCAGAAACCTGAAGTACTGGCTACTGTTTGTCCTGACAGGCAGGAATTAACCCTGGCTGCCTCACCCAGGACCCACAGGACCAGAGCAGCACAGGCTGTCACAGCAACAGCAACATCATATGCTAAAGAATCACGTGCCTTTTGGGAGATAACCCAGTTAGTACAGCACTATTCAGGGGGTGTATGTTCTGAGCAGCAGCGTTGTGCCACAGACAGCACCACTGGCTACGTTAAATTCAGCTCCAACATCCCCTTGGAGTGCTCAGCACCTTCACAACAGAGCCTGACCACTAAACCTTGGCCGAAGGAAGCAGATGCAGGGCAAGAATTCACATAGCAGAGCTCACATGAGCATCCACAGAGCCTTCTGCAGAGCAAAGCCATCCACACAGCACAAGGCACCTGGAGATGATGCCCAGGGAACCTGAGCTGCCACCCTGCACCCACCCAGTGGTGTCCACAGTTCCAGGGAGCACTCCCAGGTCCTGAGTGTGACCTGCATGCCTGGCACTGCTCTGCTGCTCTCAGGGCTCACAGCTGCCAATTCCCACTCCTTTCCAATGGAACCTGTTGGCTTGGATGCTGTGCCAGGCTCCACACCGCAGAGATCTGGGCACCTTTCCAAACACGGTGTGTGAGGGTGGGTTATACAAATCCTCCCCCAGCAGGTGTGGGCACCCATGGGCTAACACACCTGAAGACAGGTGCTTGAAGCAACTCCCTCCAACACCTTCACTGCCACAGTGAAAGTGCCACTGCTCCCTGGCAAGGCCATCCCTCAGCCTCAGCCTGGCTCTGGGAACATCCCATGCAGCGGAGGACACGCTGTGGTGTCAGTCCCCCCGGTCTGCCACAGGGCTGGGCTCAATTCCACAAACATGGCCCATCTTTCACTCATTTCCCCTCCGCTCTCCTGTCCCAGATCCTCCCAGCTTCCCACTGCAGGGTGGAGCTGAGCTGTTCACATTCTCTCCCAACCCCTCCCACCCCCTTTAAGCCCCTCATGGCTCAGGAGGTTGTGCAGAAGCCCCTGCAGGACCCAGCTGAAGCTGGACTTCTAGAAGGAAATAACAGCTGAAATTCAGCTGCTCTGGGTCCAAGCAAGGATGCCCAGAGATTTCCAGACTCCAGCAGCGAGAGGTGGGACAAATTGGAAGACAGAGCTGCCTGCAGAACACCTGAGAGGATGACTTGGTGTGAAATGCCAACTCCTGCAGCCAGTGTGGCACAAAGCCTGGGCTGGCCCTTTGGGGTGACAGCAGCTGCCCACCCATGTCCCTGGTGTGTCCCCAGCACCCAAAGCTCCCGGGGCTGCTGCAGGCAGAGCACTCCTTAGCTCTGTGTTTCTCTGCTGTGTGTTGCCTGTGAGTCCCATGAGAACACCCATTTTTGGGGGGTGAACCTCAGCCCCCAGGTGACTGCAGCGCCCCCAACCAGCCCCAGCAGCTGCACATCCTGCTCTGCCCACGGGATTTATTAGCTAAATGTGTCAGCTTCGAGCACTGGTGCTTTTGGCAGTTCCCTTCGGCCTGGGAGAGAACACAGACACATCCCACTGCTCAGCTGGTGAGCAGCTATTTGCAGGTTATTAATAAATCATTTACTGTTTATTGCAATGATTCTGCCCAAACACAAACAAAAAGCACTGTCACTCCCAGCAAAGCTTCCCCTTCACACAGGTCAGGGAAACACAAGGTTTGGGTCTCCCCTTTTGAGCAGGAGCTTTGCAGAAGCTCTGGGTGGCCCAGGCTCCTCCAGCTGTGACAGCTGTGCCTGTGCGATGGTGGCCAGGACAAACTCTGCCTCCTGCCAAAAGCCCTTGTGCAGAGGAACACACAGCAGCAAAATCACTCTCCTGAGAAGCTCGTGTTTTATCCAGGCACTTTTTGGCAGGGCTGGAGGGAGCCCAGCGTGGCTGGGAGTGTCTCCCCCACCTTCCCACACCTGCAGGGAAGGGTTGAATCCCTGAGTGATCCCACAGCGCTGCAGTTGGGTCCAAAAGCTGCTGACAGCCCCTTCCTCCCAAAGCACCACGAGGAAAGCAGAGGAGCGTGGAAGGGAAAGAAACTGCCAACCTGCCCTTACTTAGCTGTTGAACAGGGAATCTGCTTTCATCAGCACATCAAGAGCCTCTGGAGATCAAGGAAATATATTCCTTTATATGCTCTCCAGGGCACGGAGCTATTTGCAACGTGAAAAACAGTTGCTGTCACTGCACAGCTGAGGAATTATCCTGAGCACAACGGAACAAGTATCAGCCACACTGCAGCTTGTTGCATGCTCCCTCCAAAGTGGCCCTGGATGGAGCCTGGATGCAGGCACAGCCACAGGGATGACCAGCACCATCCCACCCACAGGGACAGGGCACAAGGATCCCCCAAAATGCCAGCACTGCCACAGATCTGCTGCTCACAGCCCTTCTGTGCAGGACTCCAGAGATCCCTGTGAAAGCCCTGGCCAAGGTGGAGGTGTCCACCCCAAAGAGGACCTTGGGGAACATCAGTCACAGGAACCTGCAGGAATGAAGAGCAGCAGCACAGGCTGAAATCATGTCATTGAAGACCACAAATCCAGAATTTGGTTTTCTGCTTAAACAGAATGAAAATAAGTAAAAGGACCAGAACAACACACACAAGTCCATCAATACCCACCTGCACAGAAGATGTGCCCAAGGAACACCTGGGGAAGGGCCAGCACCAGGCGAAGGAACCCTGAGCAGGTTTGCCTGCAGAGCTGGGAGCAGGCATTACCCTCCCTCCCATACTGCCTGAATAATTAATCCTCCGGAAATTAGGCAAGTCTTTAACTAAGCCAGCTCAGCAAACTGAGTGAGGAATTTCTAGGTCAGAAATACAAGGAGGGCTGAGAAATAAAAAAAAAAAAAAAGCCTCAGTGTTCTGCCTCCTGCCCCCTGTTCACTTCCAAGGGATTAGCACCTCTGCCCAGCCAGAACCAGCACCTCTGGAGCAAGAGCTGGCTGGGAATCACACCTTGTCATTTTGCCAATGCTGACATCTCTGCCACCTCAGCTGCCTCTGACAGGGGCAAAGAGCACAATTCTGTGCACAGCATCTCTCTCCGTCTCACAGCTCATGCCCACAGAGGAAAGCACCTCATGACAATTCTATTTGTTATGTCCCTTCCCCTTCAATGCCTTTGATGTCTTATCCAGCATCTTCTGCAGGGGGGTTTTCCCTCTTCCCAAGGCTGTAACCCACGGAGCACGCAGGAGAAGCCCCAGGAGTGTCACATGGCACAGCACCAGGGCAAGAGCAGCCTCTGTGAAGCCCCTCTCGGCCCACCCAGGTGGTACATCCATCGTGTGCCCTGGCACAAGGGGCAGGCAGGTGACCTTCCAGGGGACAGCAGCAGCTCCCACAGGGTGCTGCAGGACAGATGCCCCTTCAGTAGGAGCTGCATCCAATGCTCCAAAAGCACAAGGTCTGTCCTTTTCGGGAGACACTTGGGAAAGCAAAGTAGTAATTCTTTAAGAAGATGCACCTTCCATGAGGCAGATACAGAGATTTGGCCACCCAAAACCACCTGGGACTGTGAGAAGAGTACACAGAGTTGGGTTGGAAGGGGGATCCCGGGGGCAGGGCAGGTGGAGGGTTGGGCACAGGGGAGGATGAGCCAGCAGTGCACCCCACTCAGATGCTGGAGCCCTCTCGTGTCCCCCACCCCACACATGGGGTCACCAGCACAGGCTGAGGGGACACACCCTGCCCAGCAACAGTCTCCTGCTACTCCCTCCTCTCCTCCCACTCCCATCCAGGAGGCAGGGGGGGCTGTGTGGGGAATCAGACACAGGGTCAGCACTTGCACTTTCCTACTTCTCAGTGAAACAGCTCATTCCACAGGGCTCTGGTGGCAGCTGCCAGACCCCCAGCCATCCCCACACAGATGGGATGTGCAGGAGGGACACACAGAGGGATCAGAGTCCTGCCAGGAGCCTGGCATGGAGGGACCCCACAGAAACCTGCTCTGGCCTTTGCTCACACATTGGAACAGCCCTGACCACCATTACTACACCTGTAGGAACAGGCCCAGCCCTGAGGAGGTGTCCACAGCAGATCCACAGGGGAGGGTGGCAGGAGCTGGGCAAAGCAAACAGCCCGTGCTGCACCCCCTCCCATTTGCTGCTTTGTGCCACCTCTTCTCACACCAGTGACAAGGACCTCACTCCCCACAGGCAGACAGTTCCCAGCCTCTCCCTGACAACACACCTGCTTGTTTCTTCCTTCAGTTCAACCTGAAGGACCCTGCAGCCCGTACTTGCACTGGGAGAACAGCCTGCAAGCAGTTTCCACAGCTGCCACCAAGCCCCTGTCCCAGCCCCAGCACCCCCAGCTTGTCCCTGCACTCCTCACAGCCTGTTTTTCTGCCTTGTCCTTCTGCACTGTAAGGCAGATTGGGACACACAGAGCCCAGAGGAGGGCAGGGAGTCAGGGAGCAGCAGGCAAAGGCTTGGGCCCTCCAGCTGCTGGGCCACATCTCCCAGCTCTACCCCTCTGCCTTGTGGCAGGAGCACTGAAGTCTTGCTGGATGGGAATTATCCAGCACCCCCTTCTCTCAGCCACAGAGAGTGCACATGGCAAAGGCTGAGGTTGGTGCATCCCCAGCCAGCCAGGCCCATGTGCCCTTTGGGTGAATCCTCCTCCCCGCTCTGGGAGACAGGTCCCTGCAGGAGCAAAGGCACCACTGGGGACAGAAGGGCAGCAGGACTGGGCTCTGTGCCCCCAGGCACTGCCTGGCTGGGGGTGCTGGGGACCCAGAGCAGCCCCAGGTGGGGGTGCCATGGCCAGCCTGTCCCCCAGGGGAGGTGGGGGCAGCACAGACAATCCCAGCATTGAGCAGCCACTCGTCCTGGCCCATCTGCAGCTCCCAGAGCCCGGAGCAGACAAAGCCAACGTTGGGCCATGCCAAGCCTTGCCAAGGCAGGGACACAGACCCGCCTTTGTGTCTGCAAAGGCAAAGTTAGCTTTGGGGGAAGCACTGGAGAGCTCCAGCACTGGAGCCAGTGCTTTGGCTGCTTTCCACTGGGAGCTTTGTCACCCACGGGCACATGACAGCAGGAGTGCCCAATGCCCCCTTTCTCCTGCCTGCCCCACTCGTGGGACAAGCTGGGGCTCCCACTGCAGGTTCCCCCTCCTGCAAGGGCCTGCAGCACACTGAGTGTCCTTGAACACACACTCAGAGCAACAGGAAGACCAAGCCAAGAGGGGTTTCACAGAATCCCAGAATGGTTTGGGTTGGAAGGGACCTTAAAGCTCATCCAGTGCCACCCCCTGGCTCCCACCAGCCCAGGCTGCTCCAAGCCCCATCAAACCCGGCCTTGGACACTTCCAGGGATGACGCAGCCACAGCTTCTCTGCCCAACCTGTGCCAGGGTCTGCCCACCCTCACAGGGAAGAATTTATTCCCAATATCCCATCTAACCCTGCCCTCTGGCAGTTTGAAGCCATTTCCCTTTGTTCTGTCACTACATACCCTTACCAAAAGTCCCTCTCCACCTCCCATGTAGCCCCTCCTCTTGTAGGGTTTGGCATATACCAGATTAAATGCATTTATCATCCTTGTTCTTCTTTTGCCCCCAGACCAGCAGAGAGCCAGGGACTCAAAAGTGTTCCTTCAGAGGAGTAAACCAAGCAGGACCTGCACTCCTGCCCTCAGACCTGGCCCATCCTGTCCCTCCCCAGCACTTGCACCTCACATCCCTGCCAGCAATGATTTCCACATGCAGCAAAACAACCCCCCAAGGACAGGAGGTTTCATCCCACTTCCTTCATCCCCCAGCTCTGGGGTGAGAGCAGCCCTCCTGCCTTCTGTCCTCCCCCCTGCCCCCATCACACAGCAGCACATGCACTGGGTTCACTCCACTCCCCTGGGATCACTGCAGAGATCTCAGCACAGATGTCACAGGTGGGAAGCATTTGGCACTGACTTCTGCACAGCCAGGACAGCTCAGCCCAGCACAGGCTTCCCAAGGCATCCTCCCTGAAAAGGCAAGCCCTCCCTGCAACTTAATGTGAAAAACAAGACAAAATATAAAGGGAATCAGGAAGAATTGTTTTCCTTACCCAGCTGACATAATGGATGGAAACTCACTATGGGGCTGTCCTGTGCAGGGCCAGGAGCTGGACTGGGTGAGCCCTGTGGGTCCCTTTCAGCTCAGCATATTCTAGGACTCTGTGATTCTAAACACATGTATTTAACCACTGCTGCAGTGAAACCACAGCTGAGACAGTACCTGCTCCTCACCACTGGTACCAACCCTGCTGCTCACACCTTCCTCAGTCAAAGCCAGTTCAGGGTTCCAATAAAACCTACAACTGCCCAACAATCCCCATGCTCCCAGCACTTCCCAGGAGGGCTGTGGTGCCTGCAGCTGTTTGTCAGGCTGTATGAAAACACTGAAACACGGGGAAGGGCTGGAAGCCCCCAGCCCTGACTCTACTGCCCCTTGGCACAGCGAGGCACAGCCTCTCCCTGCAGTCTCTCCCATATTTCTCCCTGCAGTAGGAAAACAGAACTAGCCCAGGCTAGTGCATGCTCAGTTGGTTCAAACTTGGCTGTAATAATGCCAAGGCCATGGGTTCAATTCCCTTTGTGGGCCATTGACTTAAGAGTTGGACTCGATGATCCTTGTGGGTCCTTCCAACTCAGAATAGTCTGGGATTCTGTAATAAACTAATGCTGAATGCTCACACTGGAGGGCCAGGTGTCAGCTTGGCTTCCCCAGAACCAGCACATCTCTTCCACCAGCCTCCAGGGAGTGAGAGACAGGGAGTGTGGCCCAGCCCTGACTCCCCCTTTGGCAAGGTCCATCCTGCCCCTCACTGCAGGGCTTTCAGCAGCTCCCCCCGGGGCTCCAGGCAGCCAGGAGATCCTGTGCCAGCATGGAGATATCCCTGCTCCTGCACTGCCAGCCTGTGCCAGGGGAAGGGAGAGAGACAAAGAGAGCCTGCCCAGCAGTGGGCCAGACAGAGCCTGGGACACCCTCAGGTCATGAGGGAGCAGTGAGTGACACCAGAGCCTTGCACAGGAGAGCAGCCACATGCCCAGCACAGAACAGTCACTGCCCACCCAGAGAGGGCTGGTCCAGCACTGTCCCACCCAGCAGCTTCAGCTCATCCCATCCCTCAGGCCTGAGCAACAAGCCCAGTTTATGGGATCTTAATAGCCCCAAACTGAAGGATGGAAGGTTTAGATGGGATATTGGGAAGAAATTCCTCCCTGTGAAGGTGGGGAGACCCTGGCACAGGTTGGGCAGAGAAGCTGTGGCTGCCCCATCCCTGGAAGTGTCCAAGGCCAGGTTGGACAGGG
>JAOXXN010000205.1:927812-938892 GCA_026770055.1 Myrmophylax atrothorax
GCCTTCAGGACCTGTGGGATTTCTGGAGGACTCTTACAACTACTCTGCTCCATTGTTTGACTGTAACTCTGCTGCCCTGCCCTGCCCTGCCCTGCCCAACCCTGCCTGGGCACCTCTGCAAGCACCATGGCTGTGTGTTTGAGGCTGGTCCTGCTGCTGAACTCTTACATGAGCCAGCTAGAGATTTGCTGCAGTGAGGGTGCAGGTGGCTGTGTTTCTGGTGAGCTCAGTGCTCTGGTCCATTCTCCAGTCTTCTGGAAGGGTTTCCTACATTTCCTCTGAGAAATCTTGCCATAATTCAGCAGATTTCTCACTATGTGCTTTGTTCAGTTGGTGTTAAGCTTAAACCCTCCCTAAATCCAACTAGAGCCCCTTGTGCTGCCCTCAAGAATTCCTCCTCCATTTGGGAGCTGTCATTTCTCAGACACCAGTTAGTTACTTGCCCTTCAGCAAGTTGTAAAGACTTTATTCTCTTAATTTTCCCTTGTAAATTGAGCCTTTCAGCATTCTAATCACCCTGGTGTAATTTTATACTTTTCACTATTGCTTTCAACTCAGTGACAGTTTGAGAATAACCTTTGCACTAAAGAACTATAGGGAATGCATCTTGCCTGGGAACTTCTGTTCTTTCCTGTTCCATTAATCTTGCCACTTCTTTGCATAATGTATTTCTGAAATCTGCAGTTTGTAGCATGATTTAAAAGACACATTCACATGAGTTAGACAGTCAGGCACTGCAAAACTATTTTAAGCTTCCTCCTGATGGCACTCACTCCCTGCAGCAGATTTTGGGAGATTGGCTGAGGAGCTCTGGCTTTTTAATCCAGTCCTTAAGTAAAGGATATTATGGGGACTCTGCAGCCATGGGGGTGTTGAACTCTCTAAGTGAACTGCACTCTGGTAATGCTGTTATTTGTGTAATGCTTCATTAAAAAACGACTCTGGTATGAACTCCTGGCCAGCTTCCTGATGGTGCTGTCCTTAAAGCTCTGCCTTGCATCCTGGGTGCTGACACACTGCTGGCCTGCTGCTTGCCAGGCACACCACTTTGTCCCCACAAAACTGATTAAAGGAGAATCTTGGGGAAGTTTGGCATATGAAGGAATTGGGGTGAGGCTTTGTCCTGTCTACTCTTCTTTTTGTGCACCTTTAAATGACTTACTCCTAAGAAAGGAGGGGCAGATTTGTTGTTCCCTATGGGGTATAAACATAAGTAGGGCAATATAAAAGAATTAGGGATGTGCTGCAAATTCACCTTCTGCTTCTGGAAATGTGTTGTCTGTCTTCTGATGGCTGTAAATCCTTCCCTTTGAAACAAGTGGAGAGAGGAACAGGTGTTTTGCAGTGCTCAGTGCTTTCTGCAGGGTGTCCTTGTTGATCTAATCCCAGCTGTGGGAATGAGTTTGGAATGGTTAGTAAATAACCTGTGAGGGAGAGGGATGAGGAGACTGTAATTAAAGCACTGATATGTCACCTTGGTGTGTCAAGGCTCAGTGTGAGCTCTGTCTGATACAAAGGAGTGTAAACTCCACCTCCTGGCCCTTTGGAATTTGCAGGGCGTGGCAGAGATGTCGCCTGTGCCCAACAAGTGCAGATGCAGCAGCTGCAAGGGCCCGTTTCATGGAGAGGATCCAGACAACTGTATCCTTTCCCAGCAGGCTCCGGGTACAGTTGCTCCACAGTGAGCTCCCAGCTGGAGAGGGTTATGCCTCCAGTATCAGCAGCTCAAGCTGGGTCTCTGGGAAGGGAGTTTTCATAGTACAGCTCTTGAGCACTTACAAAACTTTTGAGCCAGTCAAACATGGCCACGAGGCAAACATGCCCCACACGGCTCTGCTGTGCTGTGCTCACCTTCCCCCTGCAATTCCTGGGCTGTTCCCTCTGCCCCTGGTCCCAGCTGGCCTGGCAGGGGTGCAGCACAGAGCTGGTGGTGTGGAACCTTCCTTAAGCTGCTGCTGTCTGAGTTTTGCTCACCAAAGCCAGACTGGAGTCCTGCAGAGATAGAAGAAGAGTTAAGGGTCCTCCAGGACGTCCCCTCCCGTCTGAGGCAGTGTGTGGAAGCTGAGCCTGCAGGTAAGGAGGAAGAAAGGGGAGTGGAGGGGCAGAAGGTGGAATAAGGATGATTTAGGCTCCAGTTCCGTATCTTTTGTATTCTTGGCATGTGGTGGACTTGAGGGACAGGAGCATTCCCTGCCTAAAATGAGGGCTGGTGGGCCCAAGGCTCTGGAAACTGGTGTTTGGGGAGGAAGGTTCCAGTGTGCTCATGCCTGCTGAGTTTCCTCTGCTGCTTTTGTAGACCATCCCACTCTCCAAGGAGAGTATGAAAGCCTTCTGACCTTGGAGGGTTTGCAAAGCACAGTTGCCCAGTTCCTGCAGAAGCTGCAGCTTCTGCGAGCAGGTGAGTCAGTGCCTGTGTTTGTGGTCAGGTGTGAATGTGCTGGAACAGCAGTTTTCCATCAGGGCACTGTGGACCAAGGTCATTTCTCTCCTGGTTATCCTTAATAGTAACATAATTCTCTGGTGGCAAACAGAGCCCTGGTACCTGTGTGCCACCCATCTGTGCTCAGGAGAGGGTTGGAGCTTTTAGCTGCTGCAGTTCAGGAGGGCTGGGGACACTGGATAGCTTGGGATGTCCTGATTGTGTCCTGTGTGAGGAGCTTACCCTGATTAATACACTGTCATTAGTCATTCGTTTCTGGGAACAGTAAGGAGATCATAAATTCTGCAAGTACAGATTTAACTGGTGTGGTTTTGTGTGTTGTTGCCCCCTGGCAGCTCTGCAGTGCCAGCTGAGGCTGCGCCCAGGCTGCACTGGGGCCGTGGGCAGCTGCTCTGCAGGCTGTGTCCCTGCCAGGGGCCAGGCCTGTGACCCTGCAGGACTGCTGGCTCTGCCTCTGCTGTGCTACTCCAGCTGCCAGGAGCTCAGGGACCTGTTTGCCTTGAAGCTGCAAGTGTCGATGCTGCACCAAGAGATTGCCTTGCAAAAGGTGAGTCTGGAAAGTGTCAGTGCTCCTGGAGCAGGGGGAGGAAAGGGCAGTTGTGGGGCCCCAGCTGCTGCACAGGGGGTTGGGGGGAAGCAGCAGCAGCACAGCAAGCTTCCCCCCCCAGACATGTCCAAGGCCCATCAGTGCCTTGCTCTCTTTGCAGGTGAATGGGACTGACTTTTTTTTTTGTTAGGGCAAGAGCAAAGGCCTTTACATGTCTGATCCTCTCCTGATAAGATTTTATTTAGCTGTTCTGGAAGAATTTGGGAGTGGAGGATGTTGGTGGTAATGCCTGAAGGCCCCTTTTTCAGCCCTTCACAGTCCCATCAGGGCACCCACTGTGTCATTCTCTTTTGTGTGACCTCCAGCTTGTGAACTCTTCTGCTTTCTCTTCCTTTCCTTTTACACCTCAAACCACTGTGCTGCTAATCTTGATTTGACCATTCTGAGCCTGTGAGAACAGGGCAGGAGTGTCAACTTCAGCAGCCAGAGCAGAGGGCTTGCTGCACAAAGATCACTTGTTCTTCTCAACCAGCAGCAAAGGGCAGAGAAGATCTATGTAATCACATCTACTGCTGACCTGAATGAGAGAGGCTTTGGAAAAGTCATTTTTTTCTAAGCCACAGAGGAGTTATTAATAACTGGCTGCACTCTTCCCTCTGGCTGAAGATAGATTGCTACCTGTCCTGAAATGGGACTTTGGCATTATAATCCTGAATTATGGATTTTGAAGGTTTTGATTTCTTTATCTGCCCAAAATGAAGTGGTGACTGAACCCCGATTTCTGCTGCTCTATTGACTGAGTTTCCTGTGCACGTGTACCCAAATGGATTCTTTGTGCCAGGTGAACTCTGAGAGTCTGAAGCAGCTCTGCAGGGTGAAGATAAGTGAAATTCTTGGGACAGGTGAAATAAATGGACATGGAACAAGATAAAAACCCTGGGAAAGGATGTACCTATTTCTGGGCCAAGCCTGGCCGTTGCCTTTCCATAGAGGAATGCCAAGTATCATAGAAAGTCCTGGTAGCTCTTAGCCTGTCTTTGATGGTGAAACTGTTTCCTCTGTTCTTACACATCAGGAGCAGAGCAGATGGATGGAAAAGACAAGTGGAGCAGGGCAGCACTCTTTCATGTGCCAAGTTTCCCCTTAGGTAGCTTTTACATCTGTAGATCTTAACTCTTCCCACGGATTAGCAGCTGTGTCCTGCTTCCCTGTCCCTGTGCACAGATTTGTGGAGGACAGGAAAGGGAACCCCTGCAGATACCCTGTGCTCTGTTCTGCTTGGGTCTTCCTTTGTATCCACCACAGAGAAATCACAGAGTACCCTGAGCTGGAAGGGACCCACAGGGATCCTCAAGTCCAACCCCTGGCCCTGCACAGACACCCCAACAATCCCACCCTGTCCCTGAGAGTGTTGTCCAAACACTCCTGGAGCTCTGACAGGCCTTGAGGGAGGGGACTGACACAAGCAGTTGTCTCCTCTCCTGCTTGTGCTGCTGTGAGGGCTTTTGGTGTGCAAACTGCTCAGACTTCATTACCTCCTGGCAGCTGGAAAGAAATACTACAAAAACCTCAGGGAAGATGTTTGTCTGAGCATTAATTCAGGAATGGTGCACCAAAGGCCAGCTTTTGTCCTTTGATTGGAAGTGACCTGTGCTTGAGCTGTCAGTCACAGTCCTGATCCCAGAGCTGATGAGGAAGCTGTGCTATGCAGGTGGTTTGAGGGCATGGGCTGAATCCTGAGCTGGGCTTGATGGACCAAAGGGCAGGTCAGGGAATGTTGGACAGCTCTAGCCACCCATGTAGCCTGTTTGGGCTGGAGTTGGCCATTTATACATCTGTCTTGGGTTAACTGGGAGGTGACAGGAACAGTTCTGAGCACTTGAACTTACTGTTGTGTGAGTGAGCACTCACTGCAGAGCTCCTGAGCCAACACCAGCTCCAGCTTCTTGCAGGATAGAATCTCATCCCAGTGCTGGGCCTTCCCTGTGGCAGAGGAGCAGCATCTCCACTCATCTCACTGCTCTGGGAACACTGGGTGGCTGCTGGTGTAGCTCATGAGCAGAGGATGAGCAACTCGGCCTTTGTTAAATATGACAAAAGAAAGTATCTATCAATCAATTAGCATGTCATTAGTCATACTGCTCTGATTAGATTTCACTTATTATGCAGCCACTCCACTTGAAGGAATCCTGGCAGTGTGTGCTGGCTCTGGTGACGTGTCTCCTCTGCTCCTGCCCAGGTGCTGATGGCAGAGCTGCTGCCGGTCCTGGAGCCCAGGCCGTGCCCCGAGGGCTGTGCCCGGCTGTTCCGGGCCATCCACACACAGCTCTGCCAGGGGGGCAGCAGCTTCCCTGTGCTGGTCAGGGATGAGCTGCTGGACTGAGCACGGAGCCTCCTGCTGATCCTTCACAGAACCAGAGACAGTTCTGAGCAATAAATCTTTTCTATGAACTTCTTTACTCTGCCTGTTTGTTCAGCTGAATTTTAAGGGGTGTTTTTGTTATGGGTGTTTTTATTTTCTATCAGATGGACTGAAGCCCCTCTGCTCTGGAGCCAGGCTGGGAGAGCTGGGGGGGTTCACCTGGAGACAAGAAGGCTCTGGAGAGACCTGAGGGCCCCTTCCAGTGCCTAAAGGGGCTCCAGGAGAGCTGGAGAGGGACTTGGGACAAGAGCCTGGAGGGACAGGACAGAGGGGAATGGCTTCCCACTGCCAGAGGGCAGGGGTAGGTGGGTATCAGGAGGAAATCCTTCCCTGTGAGGGTGGGCAGGCCCAGGCACAGGTTGGGCAGAGAAGCTGTGGCTGCCCCATCCCTGGAATTGTCCAAGGCCAGGTTGAACAGGGCTTGGAGCAACCTGGGCTGGTGGGAGGTGTCCCTGCCCATGGCAGGGGGTGGAACTGGAAGATCTTTAAGTTCCATTCCAACCCAAACCATTCTGTGATTCTGTCACTCCAACCCCTGTCCTGATCTGCTGACTCTTTGTATTTGAGCCCCTTCAGAGATGCTGGTTTTGACTTTTCTTCCAAGGCCTGTCTGCCCAGCTCTAGGTTTTTCACTGCCTCAGTCAGAACACCAGGCTCCTTTATGCAGGTACTGTAGCAGGCAAAAGAGCATGATTTATACTGCTCAGATAGCCACAGTATCATGAGCCACAGGCTTCCAGCCTTCAAAAATCCAGAGAACCTGAGCTGCTGCTTCTCTGTTACTCTGTGCACCAGCTGGCATATGGCCAGCATTAGAGTGCTCACTATTTAATATTCCCTGGCTAATTGTTCTCCGTGTCTTCATGCACAGCAGCCCAAGCCACATGCAGAAGTGCCTTCTGTGGAGCTGCTCTGCCTTGTGGGTGCCTGCTCTGAGCTGGGCAGGTGCCTGGGCTGGTACCAGGGCTGGGGTGCAGCTGGAGCTGTCCCTTCTCACCCACCTGTCTGTCACCTCCCTGCCCAGGTCACTGCAGTGTAGGAAAGATCTGAAGCCATTGAAGACTGTCCAAAGGAGGGCAATGAAGATGGTTCAGGGCCTGGAGGGGCAGCGTGTGAGGGCATTGAGGGCACTTGGTGTGTTCAGCTGCACAAGAGGAGACTGAGGACAGACCTCAGTGCAGGTCCAGCTTCCTCAGGAGGGGCAGAGGAGGGGCAGGCACTGATCTCTGCTCTGTGAGACCAGGGACAGCACCCAGGGAATGGCTGGAGCTGTGCCAGGGCAGGGTAGGGTTGGATCTCAGGAAAAGGTTCTTCCTCCACAGGGTGGTGGGCACTGCCCAGGCTCCCCAGGGCAGTGGGCACGGCCCCAAGGCTGCCAGAGCTCCAGGAGCCTGAGCCGGAGCTGCCAGACAGGGTGGGAGGATCGCAGAGCACTCACCGTGCTCAGCACCTGCCAGGGACACAGTGGCACCGTGCCCAGCCAGAGCCCACCGGGGCAGACCCCTCTGCCCCCAGCATAGCCCCCGCTACTGTCCCACCTCCTGTCCCTCCCCCCGGGCAGAGGAGCAGATGGGCAGGAGCCGCCGGTGCCACGCGCAGTGCCAGGACCTGCCGGGCACAGGTGGCTCCTTCCGCCGGGCTGGGCTCCTGCTGCCAGGGCAGGATGGTGGGACAGGAGGTTTTTGGGCAAAGTTCATTAAAGCAGCCCTGCTGTTGAGTCACGAGGGGCTGGAGGACCCCTTTGCCCTCTAAACTCTCCTCCCAGAGGAGCCCGGGAGCAGCTGCATCCAATCTTAGCCCTGGAATTTGTCATTGGTTTAAGTTTAAGGAATTACAGAGCTGTGATTGAGCCACTTTGTCTCTCAGGTTTTAATGATGGCAAACTGAGAACATTTATAGAAAGTGGATCATTCATAATTACAAATGAGCAAATGAACAGATAAAAGATCTTAATCAGAATTATTTACTACACAGTATGAAAGTAAAACTAGTAGTATAATAAGATAGGATAATGCACTGTATTAAAGCAATTATTGAAGCAGTTACATTAAAGCTGGCAAAAAGATGTCATTATTAAGCAGATTTGATGTAACTCACCCAGAACAAGGCTCAGGGGGAGGTTTCTTTTGCTCAACCTTGACAAGTATCCTTGGGGGGTGCCCCCACCTAAGGCAGGAATCTGCACTCATAACCCCAGGAGGGGTTATGTCAGAAGAACTCGATGTATGAAAGTGGACTGGATTTTCATGGTATAAAGGGATTGACTGACAGTCATTTGGCCTCAGGAGGTTAACTCAGGGTTGAAGCCAGCCTGGTTTCAACACTGCCTGGTGCCCCTCTCAGCCCACCACTGATACCTCTGCAAACAGGGCATTGCCTGGGCCACATTCCAAGGGGAATGTCCTGCCATGGATTTGGGGGCCACTGTGAAACCCTCGTCCCTCCTCAGGGCTGGGAGCAGTGGGATCACAGCCCTCAGGAGGGGCAGGGGCTCCTGTCCTGCTTTTGGCTCAGACAGGTTTAATTGTCTTCCCAGCAGCTGGTCCAGGGCCGTGGTTGGATTTAGGAGAGAACACTGTTGGTAACACTGATGGTTTGGTTGTTGCTGAGCAGTGCCCTCCCCAAGTCAAGGACCTTTCCATTTCCCATGGTCTGTCAGCAAGGAGGTGACAAGAACTGGGAAGGGTCAAGGCCAGGACAGCTGATCCAAACTGGCCAGAGGGATATTCCAGACCATGGAATGTCATGCCCAATATAGAAACGGGGGAGGTTGTCAGGAGGCTGCTGAGGGAGAGTGGGTGGTGAGACTGTATTGGGCATCATTTCTTTGCCTGGGGTATTCATTTTCTCTCTCCTTTTCATTACATTATCATCATTATTAGTATTATTGTTCTATTTGATTTTGTTTTAATTATTAAACTGTTCTTGCCTCAGCCCACAGAGTTTACCTTTGCTTTCCCATTCTCCTCCCCCCCAGGGAGGCTGGGAAGAGAGACAGTGTGTGGCTGCCTTACTTGTTGCTTGGGGTTAAGCCACAAGAGTCCCTCATGGAGCATTATAAAACACCCTGTTTTCATTCCAAGGATGAGACTCATGGGCTCCATCATCTATAACAAGCTCTCCCATGACCTTTCTGTCCATGTGCCCTACTTTTTTTTTCCATCCTGGAGCTGTGTGTCAGTGACCCACCTTGCCCTGGCAGCCCTTTGACATCAGGGAGAAGCTGTTCGTGGCTGCTCATCCCAAAAATCAGCAATTCCTTTAAAGCCCATCTAACAAATACATAAAGGCTGTGCTGTGCCAAGGGAGACACGAAAGCACAGTGCTTTGGACTCCAGCATGCAACTCAACCATCCATGAGATGCCACCTTCCAATCTCAGGACACAATTCTGCTCCTTTTTTACTCCAAATAAAAATATGTTGGTGCCCAGCAGGCAGTGCTGAGGAGCAGGAACTCCAAAATGGGAATTTGCACTCCAAAATGGGAATTTGCACTCCAAATGGGACTGAGATGCAGCAGGACAAGAAACTTGGGTGTTCTCCACTGCCCTCTGCTCCTTGGCATCAGGGAACAACAGACAGAGCCAGAGGAAACAGCCTCAAGTTGCACCAGGAAAGGTTAAGATTGGGTATTAGGAAACATTTCTTCATGGAAAGGGTGGTCAGGCCCTGGCACAGCTGCCCAGGGCAGTGGTGGAGTGCCCATCCCTGAAGGGGTCTAAAAGCCATGTGGATGTGGCACTTGGGGACATGGTTAGTGGTGGCCTTGGCAGTGCTGGGTTGATGGTTGGACTCCATGATCTCAGAGGGCTTTTCCAACTAAATGATTCCATCACACCATGATCATGATGACCCTGCACCACACTTGGTCTGTGCTTCCCACCTGGCAAGATGCAAACCCCCTTTTTCCTGAATCCCTGCACGTGGAACTTGTGGAGATGGTAGAAACTTGGCAAAGGGTTCTCATTCCCTCTCCCTGCTCTTGGGCACACCAAGTACAAACCAGCAGTATGTCACAAAGTGTGTCTAAAAGGCTGTAAATCCCATGGCATCATCAAGGTAAAATGCCAGGGGCAGTTACAGCACCAGGGGGTTCTGCCAGACTGAAATCAGGGTCCATTAGAGGCACAGGCTGCCCCTCCATCCTGTCCTGCTTGTGGAGGCTGTTCCTGCACTCCCAGCTCTGAATACAGAGTGAAATCTCACTTTCCTCTTTAAAATAAAAGGTACATTCAGCCTAGAGAAGCCTGGAGAAGAGGAGAGTGAGGGGAGAATCATCAGGGTCTGCAGCTTCCTCACAAGGGGAAGGTCCAATCTCTGCTCTCTGTGATGAGGGACAGGACCCAGGGAATGGCTGGAGCTGTGCCAAGGCAGGGTCAGGTTGGATCTCAGGAAAAGGTTCTTCCCCCAGAGGGTGGTGGGCACTGACCAGGCTCCCCAGGGCAGTGGGCACAGCCCCAAGGCTGCCAGAGCTCCAGGAGTGTTTGGATGATGCTTTGGGGCACAGGGTGTGACTCTTGGGGCTGGTCCTGTGCAGGGCCAGGAGCTGCACTGGATGATCCTTGTGGGTCCCTTCCAACTCAGCACATTGTGTGACTCTGTGAAAGCCACTGCTGATAAATTTCACACTTGGACAGAACTGCTGAGTGAAATTAAAAATACCAAGTGGAAAAAGGCACACGATGTGCCACCTTTAACAAAACAAGATGTGCCACCTTTAACAAACCAACCCATTTTGAGTAGAGCTCAGACAGAAAAAGGGCTTTGCTTTTCTGCAACTGTACAACAGAAGCTACAAGAACATTCAAGCAGAGTTCTGTGCACAAAGACACCAAGTGCCAGTGAGGGGAAGTCAAGTGGGAACAGGAAAGGCCCAGAACTGCTCAGGACCCCCGTGGCTGTTTCCAGGCTGAGGACGCTCTGAGGCTCCCCTGGCTCGGTGGCCACGCAGAGCTGCGCCCACTCACCTTAATGGTCCTGTCCCCCGACGCCGACACGATGTACTTGTCGTCGAAGTCGACGACGTTGACGGCGGCGCGGTGCCCCACGAGCACGCGGCGCAGCGTGATGTCCGTGGGGGACGCCATGTCCCACACCGCGATGGACCTGTCCTTGGAGCACGTCACCATCAGCCCGTTGCTGAACCGCAGGTGCAGCACCGCCTCGTTGTGGTGGATCAGCGTGTTCAGAACCTCCCCTGTGTTCACATCCCACACTCTGCCGAGAAAACAACCGCACCCAGGTGAGGGATGGGGGCTCTGCAGGGCACGGCCCTGCACAGCCTGTGTGACCTCTAACAGGGCTCTCTGGCTGTCCAACCCCTGCCAGGCCTTGGGCAAGGCAGGGACATGGGCTGGGCAAGGCAGGGAGGTGGTTTGGGCAAGGCAGGGACATGGGCTGGGCAAGGCAGGGACATGGGCTGGGCAAGGCAGGGAGGTGGGTTGGGCAAGGCAGGGACGTGGGCTGGGCAAGGCAGGGAGGTGGGCTGGGCAAGGCAGGGAGATCAGCAAGGCAGAGAGGTGGGTTGGGCAAGGCAGGGACATGGGCTGGGCAAGGCAGGGAGGTGGGCTGGGCAAGGCAGGGACGTGGGCCGGGCAAGGCAGGGACATGGAGTGGGCAAAGCAGGGAGGTGGGTTGGGCAAGGCAGGGATGTGGGTTGGGCAAGGCAGG
>JAOXXN010000205.1:1000208-1020942 GCA_026770055.1 Myrmophylax atrothorax
GCTTGGCTTGGCCTGGCTTGGCTTGGCCTGGCTTGGCTGAGTTCAGGGCTCCAGCCGGTGCCGGTTCCTGCCCTGTTTGCCCCCCTGCTTCCGACTCCCTCCTCTTCTGTCTTCCCCCTTTTCCACCTCCCCTTTCCCCTTCCTCCCATTTCCTCCCCTTTCTCCCCACTTTTTTCCCTTTCCTCCCCCTTTGCCCCCAATTCCAATCCCTTTCCCTCCTTTCCTCCCCTGCCCCAGTGGCCCCAGAACGCTCCCAGGGCAGTGTTTGGGCCCTCAGCGTTTGCTTTGCCAGGTGTGGGGATGCCCAGGAATGTGGGCACTGAGGGATGTGTGGGGCAGTGAGGGATGCCCTGGGCAGTGAGGGATGTGTGGGGCACTGAGGGATGCCCTGGGCACTGAGGGATGTGTGGGGCACTGAGGGATGTGTGGGGCACTGAGGGATGCCCAGGGCAGTGAGGGATGTGTGGGGCAGTGAGGGATGTGTGGGGCAGTGAGGGATGTCTGGGGCAGTGGGCAGTGCCACAGGGTGCTGTGGCAGTGCCAGCCCTGCCGCCACACCACGTGTGCCAAGTGCCATCTGCCCCGTGCCAGGGTGGTGGCAGTGCCAGTTCAGGTGTCCCCTCCCCTTGTAGGTGTGCTCCGGTCCCTGCCCCAGCCTGGGCAGCTGCAGCAGTTCCTGCCCCTGGTGCCAGGGCCGTGGGTGCCAGGGCTGCCCCAGCACAGCACGGACACAGTGGAGGTGTTGGTGAGTTTGGGCTCTCCCAGGCAGTGTCTGGGCTGAGCTGGCAAAGTGCCCCTGCCCAGGGCAGTGCCAGCTGCCTCCCCTCCCTCTGAGAAAGGGGAGAGAGGAAAAACCCTGGAAACTCAACCAGGTTACACTCAAACCACCCATATATCTTTATACAGCAATGAGAAAAGTAAATTACAATGTAACACACCCCGGGTAGATAGAACACCAATTCTGTACCTCCCACCAAGCCCAGGTTTCATTGCTCTGGATTCACCCCAAAAGACACCCAGCAAAGAACAGAGAGAAAGAATAACAAAAAAATGTTTCTACTTCCCTGAACTAACCCCCAATGCCAAGTGGCAGTGGCAGCAGGAGGGGCCAGGCCAGCAGTGCCAGCAGGGCCAGCAGTGCCAGCAGTGCCAGCAGTGCCAGCAGGGCCAGCAGGGCCAGCAGGGCCAGCAGTGCCAGCAGGGCCAGCAGGGCCAGCAGGGCGAGCAGTGCCAGCAGGGCCAGCAGTGCCAGCAGTGCCAGCAGGGCCAGCAGGGCCAGCGTCCCTCGGGCTCCTCACTCTGCCAGGGCTGCTCCTCCCAGGGCAGGGGCCTCCCTGTGGGCAAACACAGGCTTTGCACGAGGCTTTGCCCACCTCAGGACCTGACACAGAACTTTTATTCTTTATTTCTTGCAAGAAAACCTTACCTGGGGCTGCTACTTTTGAGTCTGCGTGGAGGAGTTACATTAATGAGACAAATATTGTCAAAGTTGGGGAGGATAATTCAGTTTTTAAAGCAGTGTGAGCCCCCTTGTTTTCTACCCTTTTCTCAGTGTTTTTTGGAGCTTTCTATATATGTGGGTAACATTTTGGTGTTTCAAAATGCCCAATGGTGTTTTGGGTGAAATTGAAAGCTTTGTGGTTTGGTTCAGCATCTACAAAACTTGGCAGATTTCGGCCAAAGCAGCAGAATCGGAGCCCCCCGGTGGTTTCCAGCCCTGACATCCTTTACTGTTGCTGCCTTAAACAAACAGGAGTATCTGGTGGAGTTTTCTGAGGTTCTTTCCCAGCAGAGGGGGATGTCTGACCGTGGCATCCCCACACACCCAGCGCGGGTTTTATCAATATACATATAAAACTCAATGCTCAAATTAACTAGTTCAATAAGTAATTTAGCTCATTGATTTTCGGGCATATCCTAAGTGCCATTACAAGCTACGGATATTTTAAATGCCATTACCTAATAGAAGGAATGTTTTAAGCACCTTTTATTGATTTTATTACTGCTTTATTTTGCTGTCTTGGTTTAAAAAATCATTTTAACCACTCTGTCATCGAGAAGAAATATATCGTTGGTGGAATCCAGTCAATTCCCTAAAACCCTTTGACATCGTTAAATAAGAGATTAGGGCTGGTAAATCACCCTGGGCAGGGCCGGGGGACAGCGAGGGGTGGGCTGGACTGGACTGGGCTGGACTGGGCTGGGCTGTGCTGGGCTGGGCTGGGCTGGGATTGGATGGGCTGGGCTGGGCTAGGCTGGACTAGGTTGGGCTGGGCTGGGATTGGATGGGCTGGACGTGACTGGACTGGACTGGACTGGACTGGACTGGACTGGTCTGGGCTGGGATTGGATGGGCTGGGCTGGACTGGACTGGACTGGGCTGGGCTGGACTGGACAGTGCTGGGCTGTGCTGGGCTGAGATTGGCATACCTGTACAACGAAGGCTGTGAGTATGGGAGCTTGTCCTGGGGTCTCTGGGGAGCATGGCATGACAGAGGGAGCTTTACAGGGCAGTGTTTAACCAGGGGCCACGAAACCACCTGGTGTTCAGTGATAGGATAGTACAGAGCCTGTGAATTCAGGTTTAGGAGTTGTCCTTCCCTGGTGTGATCAATGTGCCAAAAGGGCCTGACAAGTGCCAGAGGAGCCTTCTCACACAGGGTCCCAGCAAGGCAGGCTCTTCCACACTGTTTTTTTGTACAGGAGTTGACATTGCTGTGAGGGTTGGGATTTGCAACCCCCCCAGCCTTTATCTTAGTGTTTCTAAAGTCTGACTGCACCAAGATTTTTCTTCTGCAATCTCTGTGATTTTTAAGGTACTAAAAGGAAGACAGTTTGATCTTTTCCCGATTGTCCCTTACTTTGTGTCTTGGCCTTGCCATTGTGACCAAACATTGTGGCACTGTGACCAAACTCCACATGATTTCTGACTTCTTCTCTGGTTCAGTGTCCATCACAGGCCATGGTCGTGCAGAAGTGAATGGAATAAAGGCATCTCACTACTTCAGCTTGGCAGAGCACCTGAATGTGTGTGCAGTGCCCTTCATCTGGCTGTTCATCCGCCCTCCCTGGTCCTTCACTGGAAGCTGCTGTAAAGCTGTGGTCTATGAGAGCCTCAAAGCAGAATGTCAGCTTGAGAAGGTCTGCTTGCTTTCTGCCTTTGACTTTTGTGTTATTTTGGAAGAAATACTTTTGTTCCCCCAAGGAGCCTTCTGTGCTCTTGTTGCTTCAATGACTGTGGCTCAATCATTTTGTTGAATTTATTGCCAAACTACACATGATGTATCCTGAGTGCCAGAGGCCTGTACTGTCTCTTCTGAGAGGTTCAGTGCTGCCTCAGAGCTCCCAAGACATGGAGAAAAGCAAGGAGGAGGAATGACTGAAAGACCAAGCAAAACTGTAGTCTGGAATTACTAGCAAGAATTGCCATGGTTCTTTGTTTAACAATATTTATCTTTCTTCAGGCTCAGAAAGGATCTATTCTCCACAGCCTGGCCAAGGTCTTGAATTTCTTTGAGGTGAGCAGTGTTGTTTCTGATGTGATGTTTGGGGTTTGGGTGGGGGTTTTTTTTCTGTAATGTTAATGCTGTTTACTTTGATTAAAAAAATAAATCTTCCAGATGCTCTTATAGTCCTCAAGTGGCCCAGGAATTTCTGTTCTCACAAGTTTAATTTACTGGTTGTTTAAAGGAACATTATTAACTTAGTTTATTGGATTGTACAAACAGTGAAATTAATTTTGGCTTAATCATGGGCTTGCAGTGTGTTCAGGTCTCAAAGGGAGCTTTCCAGTTGTAATGCCTAGCATAAAAAAAATAAAAAGCCTTCAGTGGCAAGCAAGCCAAAAAGCTTTTCTCTGGCTGAGGAAAAGCACTAATTGCTCCCAGAGCCTGCACTGCAAATGAGTGGATGTGGGAGCAGCCCTCAGAGGCTGAGGGCACTCCCAAGGGATGGATTCTGCTCACAGCTTTAGCACAGAGCTGTTCTGTGGTTTCTGAAGTGTTGAGGCATCCAGTTGTCTGGGTAGGGAAAATACCAGTGTGCCTTTTGTTTTTAGGATGAAGGAAAAAAGAAAGAATCCCTTGAAATGCTTGAAGAATCATCCAAGCAGGGTTGTTTAATCAGCTCCTACCTCCTTTGGGAAAACAACAGAAAGGCTGCTGTAAGTGGTAACTTTTTGTCTTGAAACAACTTTTTCACTGATTTCTGGGCCTCTGTTACATGCAAGGAATGTCCTCAGGAAAAGTTACTGTTCCTGAGCTTACTTTCATAGAAAGGAAAGCACAAAGAACTCTCTGAAATGAGCTTTGGTGTCTGCCTGGGTGTTTGAAGTGAGCAGTTGTAGCCGAGTTGCAACAGAAGTTGCTTTACGCTCACTCTTCTGAGGGCCTGGGCATGCTGGCCAGCGATCCCAGGGCTCACTGGGGAGCAGCAGGAGGGGAAGGTTCCTGCCCTGTCCTTAATAACTCTGCCAAAGCTCTCTCCTTGTAATCCCAAGTGCCGGGACTCATTTCCTGTGAGACCTTGGGCAAGAACTGGAGAAAGGTTCTGAAAAAACACCATTGTCATGATGAGAAACAGGCTGGTTGCTGAAATAATAGATACACCCCCAGGCAGTGTTTTTTCTCTGGATGTTGGTACACAATTGTTCTGTTTGTTGTGTAAAGGCAATGGGTTTTTACATCTGTTTACATTCCCCTCTGTAGATGTCAGATCCTGGCAGATACCTCCAAAGTCTCAGGAAGCTACGAGACTACGCAGCAAAGGGCTGCTGGGAAGCACAGGTAAGGCTGAATTTTCCCAGAAAAATAGTCTTTATTCTGTCCTTTCTGGGCTGCCATTGCAGGTTTAGATTTCTTCTTTCAGAAACAGGGCCAGGATTGCTGGATGGTGTTAATATGTGCACATGTGTGTTTACTCTGCACATTCCCCTCTGTGGCAAATGACTGCACACCTGTGGTAATGAGTAAAGATGCATCTTTTGATGGACATAAAAGCCTGGCCCCAAATAATGTGTGGGCTCAACATTTAAACCAAACTAGGAGCTGCAGATTGAAGTAGTTTGTCATGTTCACTCTGTTTTCAGCAGGAAAATTAAAGGACCATCCTGTGCTGCCTTAGTTTGCATTTGGTAAAATAAACATACTTTTTTGTGTTCTCTCTACTACAGATAGCTTTAGCCAAAGCTTGTGGGAATGGAAACCAACTAGGATTAGAAGCAAAGTCTTCCAAGGAAATGGTTTCTCAAATCTTTCAAACTTCTCTTCCTATCAACAAGCAAAGCATCTTCACTGTGCAGAAAGGAATGAATGAAATAATGAGGTAACAACTCAAATCCAGGAGTCAGGCCACACAGCAGAAACCATTCCCTTTTTCCCTCTACATCTCTGCCTTCCCTCCACAGCTTCTCTGGGCAACTTGTGCCAGGGCCTGCCCACCCTCACAGCCAAGAATTTCTTCCCAATACCCCATCTAACCCTGCCCTCTGGCAGTGGGAAGCCATTCCCCCTTGACCTGTCTCTCCAAAGTGTCTATCAACTCCCTTTTCCTGAGTAAACGCCCATGGCAGAGTCACCTGCCCCTCAGTCCTTTTTCATGAGTTCTCCATCCATGGGCAGAGCTTCATACATTCTATTGCTCTGTCCCATGAAGGGCAGCACCAGCACTTCACCCTGCTGGTGTGTCCTTCCCAGCTGTGCTGGTTAAAGGTAAACTGGCAAGTGAAATGAACCCAACTCGAGAGATTACAAGCCAGATTTACAATTAACTAGAAAGATTACAATAAATACAATGATACAGAGAAAAAACTGGTTTTAACCCACAAAAACAGATGTCTAACCCAGCACCCTGGGGCCCAAACAGAATGGTGTTGGTCAGCCCCTGTGCTGAGCCCCACGTGGGCCCCCTGACTACTCAGTAAAAGGAAAGGAAAACCTGCTGGTGAGGATGATGTTGCAGTCTGGTCCAGAGTGGCAGTCACAGTCCTGTTGAGGTTCTGCTCCTCCTCTGGATCTGAGGAGTGGTACCAGAAGTCTCCAAACCCCAAGACTCTCTCCCCTCAGGTCCAGGTGGGAGCACCCAATACCTCGCCCAGGGCAGGGAGTTCCACAGTGGGTGATCTGACTCTGGGAGTCAGGGGGGATTTTTGGAATCTTTGGTAGTCCAGTCCTTGCATCTGCCTGTTGTGCTTGTCCCTAATGGCCCGTTAGCAGACATGACTCCTCAGGTGGGTGTGAAGGTGCTGGTGCCTCCCCAGAGGGGAGTTATCACAGCCGAGTCATTGGTGTGAAGACAGTAACACTCCTCTGTCTCACAGGGTTCTTTAACACCCAGTTTTCTCGCCTGAAGGGTCAGGTGTGCCCTGAGCAGCTGCTGCAAGTGATCCATTGTTAACAGTCCATCAGAAATGGCACAGAAGGTGTAGAATATACAATTTTGGTTATACCTACATAGTAATAATCTGCTCCCACCTCTGTGACTAGGACACTAACAAGCACACAGCCATCCATGGCAGCGTTCCAGCCACACTGAGTTATCCCACCATGGCTCTGGAACTGCAATGAGACCATGACCCTGTGACTGCACACACATCTCCAACCCCTCTGTGTTTATTCCCCACACTGAGAGTTGGTGGGCAAGGAGGTGATGGAGAAGGCAGGTTTCCTGGGAGGGCTGCAAGAGGATCCACCACAGCCATACACCCTGTGGAAGGGCTTGTCCTTCTGGCTCTCACCTTGGAAGGCAGTTCAGGAACACTTGTCACTACTCTGCTTGGCCTGGCTCCTTCCCCAGTTGGATGTGATGCCAGGAGCTGTCAGAGTTCTTCCTTAAGTCTCTCCCTTCCCATTCTAGGTACATCCTGGTGGATTGGCTGGTGGAGGTGGCCACCATGAAGGACTTTTCCAGCCTGTGCCTTCACATGACAGTGGGATGTGTGGATCGTTACTTGAAGCTGCGACCTGTGGCTCGTGCTCGGCTCCAGCTTTTGGGAATAGCCTGCATGGTCATTTGCACACGGTGAGTGTTCTGGCTGGTGAGCAGAGGGGCTTATTGTGGTCATGCAAATTCATTCCTGCAGCTCAAACTTCTCTGCCAACCCATCCCTTGCTGGTAATCCTGGAAAGACTCTTTGGCTTCCCTCTACCTTGACTGCTGTTAACTGTGTTCACTTACAAAGTCTCTGTAAATGAGGCACAAAATGCAGTTCCCTGCAGGGTTTTTTTAATATTTAAAAACAAGCTCATAGTGGTGGGTTGCTCTGAGTGCATTCCATCAGCATCTGGAGTCTTTGACACTGTGTTGGCATGAGAAACCCTGAAAGGAATAACTGCAGCAGTGGTGTCCCATGGCTTAGTCTGTTATACTCAGGTGAACTGCATGGTGTGCTGGGAAATTACCCTTCTGTGTAACTTTCTTAATATCTTGCATCTTAACACAGGAGAGGTATCATAAATGAAGAATTAAATCACAGATGGGCTTGGATTGGGAGGGACCTTAAAGACCATCCAGTCCCACCTCCTGCCATGGGCAGGGACACCTTCAATCCACTATCCCAGATTGCTCCAAGGCCCATCCAACCTGGCCTGGGACACTTTCAGGGATGGGGCAGCCACAGCTTCTCTGCCCAACCTGTGCCATGGCCCGCCCACCCTCACAAGGAAGGATTTCTTCCATACTAGGAAGAACATTCCAAATAAGAAGATTTTAGTAGGTGTTTCCAGCTTACAGGTAAAATAAATGAAGAGCTGCAGTTCTTTCTTTCTTGGTCTGCCTGGGAAAGTACCTTGTGCAGTTCAACTGTGGTCGCATTGGGTGCATTTGTCTTCCATAGGTGCACAAATTCCCTTTCTGCTGGGGTTGACTGTTAATATTCTTTAATGTTGCAGTTTCATCAGCAAAGAGATGCTGACGATACGGGAAGCTGTGTGGCTGACAGACAACTCCTACAAATATGAAGAGTTGGTCAGAATGATGGGCGAGATCATCTCTGCCCTGGAAGGAAAGATAAGGGTGAGTTTGGAAAGTGGATGGAGTATTTCCCTCTCTGGGCTGCTGTTCAGGTCAGGCTGTGGCAGTTCTTACCTAAGGAGTTGGGGGTTTATGTCAGTGTTCTCAATCAGCTGTGGAGCCTGTGCTTGTTTCAGAGCATGTAGATACAGAACCCTCTGCCTTCTGTAGAAATTAAAACTTCAGTTTTAAGAGGCAATTTATTCTCTCACTGACGAATGTTTCAATGTAGTAGTTGAAAAAAAACCAAACCCCAGCATCTCCTGGAAACAACTGTTCTGAATGATTTGTGCATTCAGAACAATCAACCTCTGTTCTCCTTTCTGCACTAGATACCCACCATTTTGGACTACAAAGAAGTTCTGTCAAGCATAGTCCTGCTGGAGAGAAGAACTCTGCACCTTTACAGCTTCATCTGTGAGCTGTCCCTCCTGAGCACCAGCCTCAGTGTGTATTCCCCAGCCCGGCTGGCTGCTGCTGCACTGCTGCTGGCCAGGATACTGCACAGCCAAGGTGAGGAACTGGGCCTGGAGTGGAGCTGCAGCACCGTGTGCCAGTCTGCCTGCTCTTTTTAGGGAGATTTTGGGGGTGTTTTCAGGTGTTAGTTTGTCTTTAGGCAAGATGTTCCAATCACCTGCCTGGGGGAGGGGATGGAAATGAGGGGAATGGGTATAAGACTTCAGGACAAAGAGTTGAGTTCAGCCTGTTTGTCTGTGTTGGGCCACCAAGTTGATTAGAAGGATGGAGCACCTCTTGCGAGGAAGGACTGGGGGAACTGGGATTATTCACCTGGAGAAGAGAAGGCTCTGGAGAGACCTGAGAGCCCCTTCTAGTGTCTAAAGGGGCTCCAAGAGAGCTGGAGAGGGACTTTGGACAAGGGACGGGGCAAAGGGGAATGGCTTCCCACTGCCAGAGGGCAGGGTTTGGTGGGATATTGGGAAGGAATTCTTTGTGAGGGTGTGAGGCCCTGGCACAGGTTGGGCAGAGGAGCTGTGGCTGCCCCATCCCTGGAAGTGTCCAAGGGCAGGTTGGACAGGGCTTGGAGCAACCTGGGATAGTGGGAAGTGTCCCTGCCCATGGCAGGGGGAGGGACTGGATGGGCTTTGAGGTCCCTGCCAACCAAACCAGGCTGTGATTCTGTTTTACCTCTTACTACCTGTGATGCACTGGGGTATTACCATCAGAGTATGTACAATTTGTGTTTAAATGTGGCTGAGGATTTCCATCCTTAGCTAGAATTTCAGTTTCAACTTCTCCTTGAAGCCAGTTGTGAACTTGAATGAACTATAGAGAGGCATAAGCTTGTAAAGATCTTCATCTTTATCCTATTTAAAAAAGAAGCTGACACTGAACTTCATGAATATGTAATTCAATACAAGCACATGTATCCCTTCTGCAGCACACCCCTGGACCAGCCAGCTGTCTGAGTGCACTGGTTTCTCTCTTGAAGACCTCGTGCCCTGCGTGCTGAGCCTCCACCAAAAGTGGTAATGCTTTGGGGACTCTTTCTGGGGGACACAAGGACTTGGCTTGCAGCTCTTGCAGATGTGCTGCACCTGCACAGTCGGCCCTTCCCAGTGAAGGAGGAGCCTTTGGGAAACTGCCTTGGTCCTCCAAGGCACTAAGGCCCATTTCAGGGCCAGCTGTTCTGTTTTTCTCAGCTGGTGTGGGCCTGGGTCACAGAAAACAGGACCAGAAAAGTAATTAAATGCCCATATGCTTAGAAGCAAATGTCCTGGCTAAGCTGCTGAAACACCAACTGCTGCCTTAGCACTGAGGGGGGCAGAGAGAAAGTGCCTGAACTGGCAGGTTGCCTAGTATTGTTTCATAGAATCCCTTCTAAGATTGGGGTTTCAACCTTTCTTCCCAGCTTCCATGATGATGTCCCAAAGGATTACAGGCAGGTGTCCCTCATGGCAGTGAAACAGCGCTTTGAGGATGAGCGTTATGAAGAAATAGGAAAAGAACAGGTGGGTGAGCTGGGGCTGCATCTGCCTCTGACAGCAGGGCTGCCCCAGGGCAGGGAGTGGGGAACTGCAGGGAGTGGGGAACTGCAGGGAGTGGGAAAGGGGTTCTAACTTCAGACCTTTGGAGGAAGAATATCTGGTAGTTTGAAACTTGATCCGCAGACTCTCACTGCTCTTTGAATACCTTTAGGAAGAACTTGCTGGGATAGATTTCTCCTAGAAAATAAATCCCTCCTTCTGGCTGTTTAGTCCTTCTGGGAGTCTGCTGGTCTAATTCTTACTGGCTCTTTGATTTGCCCCCCCCACCTCAGGTGATGAGTTACAGCCAGCTCTGCTCAGCTCTGGGTGTGAAACAGGAAGACCCAGAGCCCAGTCCCTTGCATAGGAATGTGGTGGAAATTCAGACTTTCCTCAGCTCTCCCTCCGGAAAGAGAGCTAAAAGGTGAGTGTCACTCATGGCTTTCAGAGACTTGGGCTTATCTTCAGAGCCTCTCTGGTACCCTGAGGTTTCATTCTTAAATACAATCTATTTTCCTGTCATTACTTGGAGATACCTCTTAAAAGAACTGGAAAAGAAGACTTGGCTTTTCACATGTCACCTGTGGATTGTTTTGCCACAGGAGGAGGGAAGACAGCATTGAGGATGACAGGGGCAGCTTTGTGACCACACCCACGGCAGAGCTGTCCTCCCAGGAGGAGAGTCTGCTGGACAACTTTCTTGACTGGAGTTTAGATTCCTGCTCTGGTTATGAAGGTGATCAGGAAAGTGAAGGCGAGAGAGAAGGAGATGGTGAGCAGTTTATTCTCCCTATGAAAAGCAGCCAAGAGGTTTAAAGCTGTCTTTTCATCTTTGCTTAAAACTGTTTCTCAGGCACCAGATGCCTGAAGTTTCAGCTGAAGACCAGTTGGAAAAACTTCCTCTTTGCTCGTGGTTTTAATTGTTAAACTCTCTCAGAGGTATCTATCTGTTGTTTCTCTGCACTGCTTCAGAACATGAGGAGGGCTTTTGCAGCTGCTCAGCATTTCAAAGTGAGGCTGTTTGCAGTGCACCAAATGTGATGAATGACCCGCTGTGTTAGAAACACTAATTAGCTGGTGGGTTTTGCTGACTGGGCCTGGCTGCTGGTTTTCTAAATAGTTCTTGTACCTTAGATCTTCTAGATTTAAATAGATCTTAGTCCAAATAGTCTGAGGGGTGAGAAGATACTGCGTTAAAAGAGGCTGAACTTCTGTTTGCCCTCCGTGTGTGAGCAGAGAGAAGGTGGACACTCGTGCTTTGCTTTGTTCTGTGTTGAGTGCCTGCTTGGTGCTGGATTTGGGCAAACCCTTCTCTCTCCCACCCCTGCAGTGACCAGTCCCAGTGGGATCCTGGATGTGACTGTGCTCTACCTGGACCCTGCAGAGCACTGTGGGCAGGACTCCAGCGATGATGACAGCCCAGCCGGGGACTGGGATGTGCCTGCGGCGCCCCGGGGGGACACGAAGCTGCCAGGGATGTATCTCACCCCAAGGAATGCCAAGCCAGAGGGGAGCTCAGGCTACTCCTCTGTCAACAGTGCCAGTCCCTCATCTTCTGTTGGAGGCAGCCCTGGAGTTCCTCCCAAACCTACCTCAGCACTGCCCCCCGGCAGCGCCATGAACGTGGAGCTGTCCCAGCCCCATGACCTGCACAGGAGGCAAGTCAAGAGAAAAAACATGGCAGAACACACTGAAGAGAGGCTGAACGTGGGCTTCTTAAGCCTGTAATTTCTTCGTGCTTTTAACTTTTCCAGGATTCCTGGAAGCCATGCTTCTGTTGCAGTCATACAGGGATGACAGTGAATATTGTAAATACCTCCAAAAAAACAACCCCCTTACCCTCAGCCTTATCTATCCTGTGATTCTGTAGCTCACATCTGGGCTCTTTCCTCCCTTTACAGCTGCCTTTTTACATGTCCCCTACTGTCTGATCCTCTGCTAAGGTTCTGCTCCCGCTATGAAATTTTTTAGCCCACTTTTGTCATCCCTCCTAAAGAACTGTCCTGTCCCTTGCTTCCTCTGAGGCCTGGCACTGTGAAATGAATTGACATAGGTTCTCAAGTTTCTGAATGTAACACTAGGAATTCTTCCACGTGAAAGACCTTTATAGAGGTTGTGCTGCCTTTTTATTCTGGCCAGGTCTCCCTCAACTCCCCTCTCCTGTCTATGGCATTTGCTGCACTGATACAAGGTTTTTATTGAAAAACCCCAGAGGTAAATGAAGGCTCACTGCAGGTCTGAGCTGCTCTCTTACCTACCTCTCACATGGTTTAAACCTCATTTGCCTCTTCTCTTGTTGCCATGTTTTCCTCATCTGAAAATTCCTTCTGTGCCTTAACACATAGTGAACATTGGAATACCAAGGTACAAGACTCCAGGAGGTGTCACTGAAGTTAACACTGGAACTGGACTCCAGGACTGTTTAGAAGTTACTGTGGCATTGGCAACAGTTCTGATACACACAGTGTAGTGAGTGTTTATTGACCAATGGTTTTTATAAAATTGTTTTGTTAGAGGTGGCTCCTTTTCCTTCCCCTCATTCACTGGCCTGGAGAACTGCTGGGCTGGTTGGGGTGAGGTCAGGTTTAGCTGTGAGCTGAGTTCTGATGGTTGAGTTGCAATGGCACTGCCTGCAATTATTTACATGAATACCACAAGGAGCTCAAACCACACTCACAATGCTACAGCAGCCCCAGAAAGGCCAAGGCCTCAAATGCACCAAATAACCAACAGCAGCCTTGGGGTTTTGACCACAAAGTTTAGTATAAAACTATGTTCTGCCACTCCAGTTAAAAAAAGAAAAAGTCCCTGATTTCATTTCCCTGCTCCAGGTGCCTCCACTGCAGTTCTCCAGCTCCTGCTTCCCCTGACTTGCCGTGCAGGAGTGTTTCACATTAACTTGGTACAGCAGCACCTCAAACTTCAACACTGGGTCACATTAAAATGGGAAGAAAGCACTTACAAAAATCACATTCTAAAACTGGTAGAAGTTACATGTGTGTGGGAAAGGCCTCACTGCAGAAAGCTCTGAACTCTTCCTGTGCACGTTCTCTTGATCTGAAAGAAAAAAAAAGAGAAGATTAAGCAGTTCAATTCCTTCCCAGGAAGAGGGAATTGAGTGATGAGGAGCTGGCTCTGTGTTTCTGTTGCTGAATGCAGGGGCCTTGGCTGCTGCAGCCCTGCACTCAAACCAGGTTTGGCTCCGTATCAAGCCTTCCTCTTGGAGGTGCCTCATGTCTAAAACAACAGCTGTGCTTGAGAGACACCACTGCCTCAGGGCTGAGGCACTAAAACCAGAGCTACACTCTGCTTTCTGAAAGGGAATAGCAAAAGGTATAGCCCAGAGCTTCAGTTCTCTTAAAGAAAAAATCACCAGATTGCATGAGTCTGTATTTTGTTATGACCTCCACAGCCCTGAAGACCCCTCAGCCTTTGCTTTATTAATCCTGGTTGTATTCCTCCAAGGACAACTATTTTCAGAAAAAACTGAGGAAACACAGGTGTTGTCTACTACTGATCTGGTCTGGTGCTGGGGAATGGTATGTCAGGAGCAGCAGGTTGGTGTCACCTGGAGAGCTGTCACAGACCAGGCTGCTCTGTCCTCTCCTTCCCGTGGCACTGCAGGGCACAGGATGCAGATGCCAGCTCTGTGCTGCCACCCCAGCTCCTGGCACTCACCTAGGGCACCACTTGGACATCAATGGAGTCATAAGCTGAAGCTTTCATCTTCTCTAGTGGCTTCTTGAAGAGCTGCCGCAGGGCGCCGTAGTCAGGCTTCTCCTCGTACTCCAGAGCCAGCACTTGCCCCAGGTAGCTCTGTAGGGCCTCTGCAGAGCAAGAGATGGCACACCTGGAGCAGCACAGCAACTCCAGCTGCCACTTGGCCACCTGCTCAGCCTGCAGCTCAGCCTGCAGCTCCCCCACCCACCCTGGGCAGCTGCACAGAGAGGAAAACCAAACCAAGGCGCGTGCTGAGCTCAAAGACAGGATCACAAAATTGGAGAATAAAATAGAATCACAGGGGATGGTCTGTGGTAGAAGGGACCTTAAAGCTCATCCAGTTCCATCCCCTGCCAGGGGCAGGGACACCTTCCACCAGCCCAGGCTGCTCCAAGCCCCGTCCAACCTGGCCCATTTCCAGGGATGGGGCAGCCACAGCTTCTTTGGGCAAGAGAATGAGGTGGGGGAATGACCTCTAGCCCCAAATACTGTATTTTTAAACCCAGCAGAACACCTGTCTCTTCAGCAAGGCTATGAAACAAGACCATGGGAGGCAGCCCTCCTTGTTTTGCTGTACAGAAAACAAGGAATTTGTTCCCAGCCTGACAACCAGTCCATGCAATGCATGGTCACGATCTCCACTAGAAGCCACCCTCGACCAGCACCCCAGCGCAGAGAAGGTTCCGGCTTCAGGTACAGCCAATCCCCTGAGTCCCACTGCCACCAAGGGCAAACCCATACCTGGAATGGATCTCTGCCTGAAGCACAGTCGGAGAAGGCACATCACATCCTCTCTGTACCTGGAATAGCAGAGTGCTGTCAGGAGAGGAGCAGTGGAGCACTTGAGCACCTGGCTCTGGCAACAGGAACACAAAACCCCAGAAAGGCTGAATTCAGATGGCCACACTGAATTGAGCAGAACTTGGGGTTCATCAAACACCCTTGGGCCAGGGTCAGCCTTGGGATTTACCCCATCCCAACAGTGTATTGGGACTGAGGGATTTCACTCACAAAACCTCCCTCACTGCTTTCTGCTGATTTCCCAAAGGAGCAGATGATTTCTCCTACCTTTCCTTCTGCTCCACCACAGTTTCTACTTTGTCCAGCACATTAGACCAAGGCAGGAAGCCACAGAGCCATTTCAGAAGACAGTAGCCCAGAGATTCCAAGTCACTCCGGCGAGATGGTCCTGATGGGAAGAGACAACTTGTGTCACTCACGAAGGGAAAAAGTAAAGAAACCCAAGAGCTCCATCAGGATGTGGTCTGGGATGTCAATACTTCTGGGAGCCTGCTAACTCCCACTGATGAGGAATCACCACCCAGCCTCTGGAGGAAGATTTGCTGAACAGTCACATCCCAGCCAGGAGAGGGACCAGCTAATTTGGAATGGGCTGCCCAGGGCAGTGGTGGAGTCCCCATCACAGGAAGGATTTAAAAGCTGTGTGGATGTGGCACTTGTGGATGTGGTTAGTGGTGGCCTTGGCAGTGCTGGGTTCACAGTTGGACTCAATGATCTTAAAGGTCTTTTCCAACCAAAATGACTTGAGGATTTAAATGCCTTTCCAGCTCTCATTGCTTCAAGGTCAGAGCAGAGCCTGCTGCAAATCTGTTTTGGGCAGGGATCCAGCCTGGCTTCAAACAGATCCCTGCTAAGCCAGCACGAAGGGCCCTGTTCTCTATTCCTCACACACCTGTAGCAGCCAAGGTTCCAGATGGAGCAGGAACATCCCTGCTGCAGTCACTGAGTGACCTGGAGAGGCAGAGCAGCCCAGAGAGAGGCAGGAGTGAAGAGCCTAAATAGGAACGTGGTTCCTGGTGTGTGTGAATGCCTGGAAAGCAGCAGTGACAGCAATGCCAGCAGGGAGCCCCAGCTCAGGGAGCACTGCTACAGGAACATCTCCAGCAGGGTCAGGAACCCAGACCCACCTGCACCTTTGTGGCTGTCCAGGCTGATGAACTCCACGGTGCCCTCGTGAGGGGTCCTGCTGCCCTCCCGTCGCGCCACGTGCTTCCCCCCGGGGCAGTACCGGAACGCAAAGCAATAGCCTGCCAGGGTCACCTGCAGCACAGCAAGAGCTCACACCTGAGTGTGGCTGGGGTCAGTTCTGCTCAGTGTAGCCCCCAGCCCTGACCACAGCGCCTCTGTGAGTGCTGCCCAGACCGCTCTGCTGCCCAGCCCAGGGGCCTGGGGCTTGCCCTATCCCATTTCCCAAGCCCACCTCCACTCCCATTCCCTGCCAGCACTGCTCCTGCTCCCCACCTGTGTGAGGTCTGCTGGGTTCAGATAGATGTTCTCAGCAGTGATGTCCCCGTGCACATACTCATTCTCATGGATGAACTCCAGGCAGTCCAGCTGGGAATAAACAGAGGGGAGTCCATCAGATGCACGCAGGCTCCTGCAGCACCCTGGCTATCCCTGAGCTGGACCCTCCCCAGCTCCCTGCAGCCACGTGCAGGAGCACTAAAACCACCATGTCCCACAGCCTCTAAGTTCAAAGTCTCTCTCATTTCTCCTTACCCCAAATTCCTCCAAGGTGATACAACGCTCCAAAGATGATACTTAAGTTTACAAGAGGCTCGAGAGGTGCTACTTGGAGACCCCAGGCAAGCCCATGGAGCAGCTTGAAAACACCTCTGGAAAATCGGCAAGTTACAGATCTTTGCTGAACAGCTCTCTTAGGAAGAATTGGCTCTCCACATACCAGGCGGACAGCAATCTGAAAAGCTGCCTTCTCCCTCAGCACGTTCAAGCCATCACTCAGCACCGACTGAAGAGTTCGCCCCAAGTCAGAGAACACCAAAAACCTACAAAAGAAAAGGGCTTTGCATGTGGCAGCACCTACCTGGTTTCAAAAACCTGCAACAGACACTGGCCAAGCAACCCATCAGATCCCACTTCGACTTCCAAGTTGACCTGGGCAAACATTTTTGGTAAGAGAAAACTTCTTACAAAGGAGACAGATGTGCTGGTCTTGTGTTGCAGATACACAGCCTGAGTCTCCTTTTTGTACTGGGTGTAAAGGGTCAGAATAAGGTGTCCCCTGGTCTGAGGGGCAGCAGCAGCAGCAAAAGAAGGGACTTCACCAGCAACACAAGGACTGAACAAAACAGGACAACGAGGCAAAGCAAAGCATTTAATAAATGATATAGGAGCAGTGCATACAGTCAGGAGCCCAGGGCACAATGACAAAAGCACTAGCAGACAGCAAGGGGAGAGGGAAAGCTCAGGAAGTGGCCCAAGAGCTCAGCTGTGCCCTTGGCAGTCTCCTCACCTGTAGCTGTCTGCATGCAGTCCAAAGCCAACGCAATTGGGGATGCCCAGCAAGGGCACAGAGTGCCACTTCTTCCACTTCTCCACTGCAGGGAGAGAGAACAGGACACAGGGCAGCAGATACTCCTGAGGAGCTCCAGGAGGAAGGAGGAGCTCAGGGATGCTACTCCTCTAAAGGTCTGATCTGCCTTGGGCAGCTGACAGCCAGAAGCCTCTCTCATCCTGATTATGTCCCCAGAATTCCAGCATGATGTGGGGGGGGTATTGACATGTTAATGCACATAGCACTGCAGAGAGCAAGAATGGGACAGGGAGGACACTGGGAATACCAGAGCAAGCTAAGGGGTTGCTACAGGGCTAGGGAAAACAAGGAGAGGGGAGGCAGAGGGGGAAGGAGAAGCAGATTTTTGCAGTCCTCCCAAAAATGCAGGTCTAACATGAACTCCTCCATCACCTCAGCCCACATTCTCTGGGCAGCTTTGCTCTTGCTGAAGTTTTGGGATCAATGGAGTCAATACCAGAGAGCAGCTGACACAACTGCCCGTGGAAGGGGCACAGGACACAGTGAGCCAAGGTGGGTCAGGCTGCAGGGCTGGACAGCTCCCTGGGACATCAACACAGAGGGGGTAGAGCAAGAAAGCTTCAAAATGCCAATACTGCTGTGTCCTACAGCACACACTGCTGGGAGAGCTGGCTCTTGACTGAACTTCTCAGCACTAACCAAGCAGGTAATGAGTTTGTCCTGGCCTGGCCTCCTAAGAGACTCAGGGAACTGATGAGAGAGGGATGCCAGTTGTCCTTAGTCCCTGCTCTCCCAAGAAGCACCAACCTGTGCCTGCTTTGGCAGCTCTCTGGAAGAAATTCTGTTCATTGTAGATCCTCCCATCTTTGGCATCCTAAGGGGAACAGGAAGGAGGAGCGTTACCTCAGCCATGCACATCCTGCTGGAAAGGGCAACTTGGGCAAGATTGCTACAGGACCTTCACTAATCATTTTAAAGAAAGCAACAACCCCCCTAAAAAAATTAACAGAGCTGAGAACAGAGGTCAAGTGTTTTAGTTCACTATTTAATGCTGCCCTAACAACCACATAAACTCTGAGCATCAGCACAGAACAGGGCAGTGGCTGTCTCAGGTGGGGCCTTCCCAGCAGTCCCATTTACAGGTGTCTGTGGGTTAAGGACAGCCAGGCACTGCAGCCCATCTGGCAGCCTGGAGTGAGCTCTAAGGGGAGCCAGAGGTGACCTTCTTAGTCACAGCAGGGATGAGGGCATTCCTGCAAACAGGCAAGTCTCAACAGAGAGCTGAAACACTTCATTCTAGCTGTCAGAAAGTGAGACAAGTTAAAATGCCTGTATTTGTGATATTTAAGATACTGGTGTCATCGAGTGACCTCAAATGCACACAGTTTACACTCAGTATGAATCTGTTTGTCTACACACACAGTAAACACACAAGTAACTCAGGACAGCTGCTATTATGCACAGGAGGAAGCAGCAGTGTTATATGCTAGCTGGTTTGATACCAAACTGGATGATCAGGAGGCTCCAGACAACACAGAGACCACATCCCAGAGGATATTTCACTCTGCACCTTGCCTGGTGAGCCCATCTGAGCCATCAAACCCCGGAGCCAAAATGCTCTCGTGTGCCTTATCATATTGCACAGTGCTCTGCAGCCACAAGGGCTGGGCTGTGGCATCAGCAGACCACCAGGAAAAATGCCAAAAGGTGCAAAACAGGAGCTGGGAGTATTGCCCACAGAAGTGAGTACAATTTCTCTCCTACTGGTTCCAGTTTTGTGGCACTTGGCTGTCTTGCCTCATCAACACTGTATTCCTTCTCCATCCTCTTACATGTCTCCTCTGACAAAAGGCAGAGTGATTAATCAAGTGCCTAAGACCCCCCAGCACTGGCCCTCCCACAGATCAGCAAAGCCCAAGAGCCACATAAGACAAGAAAACAGTCTTTCTGCTCTGTTTTGTGAGCTACTGAGAATCAATCCACTGAATTTTTTCCACAGAACAGCTATTACTGGAAGTAACACGTTTCTGGACAATCCAAGGTATTTACAAGTGCCTGGAACGCTGGCTCAGAACTCCAACTATGATTCCTATTTGATTTAAAAGTGCTCTGGCTTTATGGAGTGTCTCCATGCTGGGCTGTCACACTGCCTCAGCACAGCACCAAGCTCCAAGCTCTCCAGTTTCCCCAGACCTCAGCCAGACAGGAGAAAGGTTGGTCTGACATTCCTGAATCAAGATCTTCACCAGGTTACTGAGCCTGGTGGATCAAAGCAGCAATGTTCTGTGATTAAGGCTTTGGGGTTATTTTAATCCTCATATCTATTTCCTTAACATCTTTAGTGGAAGAACCAACTTGTACTGAACTCCAAACACAACACCCTCAGGTTACATCCATCCCCTGAGCTACAAGGGGCATCTGTGACCACTCCCTCCGAATTCCTTGGACACTCCCAGCCAAACAGGTCGGGACACAGCACTCTGTGCACTATTCCTTACCCAAACAGATCAAAACTCACAAGTTTGAGGGAGTAGCTTTGCTTTTGAGGACAGGTTCCAGATGCTGACTGTGCTGTGGAAGGATGGAACAGATGTGGTTACAGGAGCATGGAAATGAGGTTCTGCATCATTAAATGCAGCCTGTGCAGCTGGAGTTACTCATCCTCTGCTTCTTACACTTGGGCTTTGCAAAGCATCCTCTGTGACAGGGCCTTCCCAGATCACTACAAAATAATTCTTACCTTGCTCCAGGAGCTCAGCACCCTGACATGCTGTGAGTGCAGTTCTGCTTAAGTCACAGAAGCATCTGGGCATGGCTACAGTGCTGGGGGGCTTTGAGGGGTATGTAAAGAACAGATCATTAGTGGAACCTCAAAGGCACCCCCAGGTTCATTTGCTGAGCATTCCCTCCAGCTCACTCCGTGGTTTGACAGGTCTGTAGGAGATGCCAAAGTCCCTCTGCTCTGTATGGGTGTTAGAGTTGTACGTGGCCTCCCTTTTCCAAAGAGATTTGCACCCACGACTTGGCCTCGGGGCAGTTCCTCTTCTCCTGCTCTTAGACCAAGTGCTAATACACAGGTCACCTCAAACTTTTACCTATAAAAACACCCTCCACTGTTAATTTTGACTTTTATCACATCTTTTTAAAAACATAGATGGATGCTCAGACTTTGTTATGCACCAGTTTAACTAAGGAAAAAGAAAGTAAAGCCAAACATCAGGCAAAACTTGGTAATGGAGGAAATTCCTCCCATACAGTTTCCAAGTTAGCAACACAAAATAAGATCAGAAACTCCCCTTTGGAGAGACTAGACTTGAGAGAAAAGATCAGCAGTCACTATATGGCTGAAAAACAGCCCACATGACAGAGCTGCTTCCTTTAGCCCCCAAAGCAGGCTGAGAATACAAAACTGGCATTTTGTGGATATTGATACCACCTACAACACAGAACTCCTGCCCAGTGCTGCCAGCAATTAGGGCTTGGACCTAAAAAAACAGAGAGAGGAAGTGTGGCCCCAAACGATGGGCATTTCCTCCTAACTGAGCAGCCTGCCCTCGGCTCGGTCTTGGATCAGCGGCAGAATCGCTGCTGGGTGGATACCCAGGTAGGGAACCGGCATCAAGCTGTGTCAGGGCAGGGTCAGGTTGGACCTCAGGGAAAGGTCCTTCCCCCAGAGGGTGGTGGGCACTGCCCAGGCTCCCCAGGGCAGTGGGCACAGCCCCAAGGC
>JAOXXN010000205.1:1048344-1081317 GCA_026770055.1 Myrmophylax atrothorax
AGCCACAAACAAAGCAACTTGTGAACTATTCAGGTTTACAAAGCTTTAAACAATTTACCTTTCTGGGTTTTTGATTTCTTCTGTTACAAAATTGAGCGTATCCCAACCAGAGTAAGAGAACAAGGCAGAATACAGTGCAAGGGAGATGTCTCCAATATTAAAAGAGGATCCCTCAAAAGAGTTCTCAAAGTGTGATGTATGTCCTGTGTGTGGAAGAGATGCAATGAAGGATAAGATAATAAAACACACCAAATAATGTTTTTCAATTTGTCACACAACTACAAAAAACCCTCAGAAATCTTAATTCCTTCAAATCTGCTTATTAAGACCTTTCTTCCAATTCTATTCTTTGCTTTAGCCATGAGAATAAGTGTGGCATTTAAAACTACTAAAAACTATGGGATGTGGATGACACTTTTCTACAATTAAATACATAGTTTGTCCACAATGGCATAAGAACTTCAGGAGCATTAAGTTCAGACTAAGCTACAAACAACTGGTAATGAGAGTACTCAGGCTAAGGGTATTTTTAATAACATATATTTATAAAATAATCCATCCTCTTCTTTTATATCCTTTTAAATTTTCAAACATTTTGCCTATGCAGAAAACAAAGATTACAGCTGATTTTAGATAACTATGACAAGAAACCCACACAAACACCTAAATGAATGGGTAACTTTTTGCTATTAAAAACCAAAAACTGAGAAAAATGAACAGAATATATAGTATTACTGTTACTCGAGACAAAATTTTCCCAAGCTAAGAGATGTTTTTTGCACCAGTATTTGTGAAAATTTGTGCCATCTTTTGACTTTAAGCAGCTCAAGACAAGCTCATCAATCACAGTTTATACATTCAGACTATTTTACATACACAGACACACACAAACCCACGAAATACAGAAAGGCAAGTTACTCTGTAACTCCAAAATGTGCACTGTGCATCCTGAAATGCTTTGACTCCATCAAAACTGGTCAGGCTAATATTTGAGGCCTCTAAAATACCTTTACTTATTTATCTTCCCTACTTTCTATCCCAACCTGATACTGGGTTGCTATTCCCTTGGCACAGACATAGGCAGAGTAACTGCTGAGTTAGAAAGAGAGATGGGAGACAACATCAAGGAGTTGTGAACAAACCCAGTATCTGCAAAACAAAGGACAGGCCGATGTGCTACGGATTAAACACTTCACATGGTGCTCACATATTGAATATTCTTGTTCCATTCACAATAATTACCAAGCTCATGAATTTTCAACAATAACCAGTTAGAACAAAGGACATAAATTGCCAGATTGCCAGGGAAAGAAAGAGAGACCTTTATGGCAGCAGGGTAATTTTTTTAAGCTAACACACCAAAAAATTCTCCCCAAAGGAAGGGCTAAGAGCAAAACAAAGTTCAGAATTTCTCTAACTTAAAGGCACAATGCCCAACACACACACTTTCTAATTCCCAACAGCTATACTAGAACTCAGGCTTTGAGCAAAAACAGAGCTGTTGTTTCACAAATCTACCTACATATTCTTAGAAATCTATTTTTGCTTTAAATTCAGACACTTTCAGTCTTACACAAAATTCATTCTGTAAAAACATATCTCGCTGTGAAGCAGTACGTTCTTGACAGGAATTTACAACTTTCTCCACTCCCATTGTATTTTGCTGCCTCTGTATTTTGCTGTTTTCATTTCCTTTATTATTCCATACTGCAGGCTGTAAAGTACACAGTATCGCTGAGCAAACAATTACCTTCTTTGACCCAGTTCAAAGTCAACTGAGATAGGCTGGGTACCTCATGATACATCACAATGCCTGCCAGTGGTGTTACTGGTGTTTTCAAAGTGACTGTATTATCATAAAGTCTTTAGATCAGATACTCAGTTTAAGTGATAAATACAAACCTTTGCTTTATTTTTATAAGCTTACCCTGGCATATTTTAGCAAGTCCGGTTATAATGATGACAATAAGGGCAATAACTTTGGCGTAAGTAAATACATCCTGCACACGAGTTCCCCACTTAACATAGGCACAATTTATGAACGTTAGAAGACCTAGGAGAGGAAAAATGAAGAAAAATTAAAAGACTATTTGAACAATGTTCAGTTTAATTCATTTTTCAAAGATTTTAATTGCAATCTAAATATGCACTTTCCTGTTATACAAATGCTTAGGTTCAACTAAGCCAAATACCCTGGTACTGAAAACACATTGGTTCAAACAAACCAGCAGGAAACAGATGTTCTAAGCACACAGTTGCAAAAGATGGGAAGACCTTCCCCTTCTCTGATTACATGCCCATTTTCCTAATGTTACCCCTCATCAGCTGCACTCTGCAACTATCCTGAAACTAAAGACACTGTTACATGAAATAATTCATTTCAATCAATATTGTTCTGATAAATGACAGATAATCTAGAAATTCCTTTAAGGCAGACATATTAAAAGAGTGCTTGAAAAGTTTTATCTGTCCTTGTTAGGATGAGTTCAACATCTATGGAATAGCTGCAATACCAAGTACAGTCACAGCTAATTCAATACCCTTTTTCAGTTCTATTAAACTGTATTTCAAAGAGAGAACAGATCCAATCAAATCACGTACAAGGCCATGCACTGATAGGACAAGGGGTAACAATGGCTTTAACCAGAAAGAATGTAATTAGATTGGGTACCAGGAATTCTGCCCTGTGAGGGTGGGCAGGCCCTGGCACAGGTTGCCCAGAGAAGCTGTGGCTGCCCCATCCCTGCAAGTGTCCAAGGCCAGGTTGGACAGGGCTTGGAGCAACCTGGGCTGGTGGTAGATGTCCCTGCCCATTGTGGGGGATGGACCAAGATGATCTTCAGGTCCTTTCCAGCTCAAACTGTTCTGTGTTTCTGTATTATGCTCAGGAAGGGTTGTGGATTTGGAAAGCTGGATCTCAGAGGGCATTTCTGCTCTTCTTCCTGCATTGCAGATCCTTCCTCAGGTGTTTCTGTGAGGCTTTCTTGGGTCTTTTGACAGTTTTGTCAAAGTCAAAAAAAAATCCCAACATTTTGTCTTCCAAAAATACTCTAAAATAAACCAGATGATTTTTCTTTTCCATTTGAGGAGGGAAGGCTGAGCCAGGAAAGGCCAATAGGAAAACCCTGGCGAGTGAAAAAGGCACAGGGAAGGGAATGGTTACCATGGTGGTACCAGGGGAGCATGGCCAGTGCTGAACCTGGATCTCAGGCTTCTCACAGAAGGCAAAGTGTATCAGCACCCCTAATTCCCAGTCCTGTTCTCTTGCTGGGAGCCTGCCCTCCTTCAAGCAGACATTGTGTAAGGGAAGCCAGCAGAGGATATGTTCAAGCTGCAGTATCTGATCTCAGGCATTCAATGTCTCTTCTCTCTGTCACTTCCCATGCCCAAGCAGACCTTGAGAGATGTCCATGCAGGGGCACAGTGCTCAACTGCCCTTGCAGTGAGCCACAGGCTGGAGAAGCAGCCTCTGCTTCCCTCTCAGTGGTGATGGATAGGGAATCTCTTCCTCCTGGACAAGCAGGACATGGTGTTTTCTCAGTGCCATCCATGGAATATCAATGTACTGTCCTAGGACTAAGCAGGGCACTGGCCTCCCAAACAGTTCTGAAACAGCTTGGAACCTTGACCTGACCCCTTTATCCTGATATCACTCTGTCTGTCACCAGCACTGTGACTGCACACCCAAAATGTGCTCAGCTCTGCCTGGAAATGCTGTGGAAGGGCCTGTGAGCTGGAACTTCCCATCTCAGCCAGAGGGAGAAAAAAACCCTAATACAGGATGAGGCAGCTTGCTGATGAAATATTCATGTGGGCCACAAGGGAGAAAGGCCTATTATTTTTACTTTAAGGAGAAGAGAGAAGCAGGCACTGCTGGCTGGTGTCCCCCACCCGCTGCCATCAGTGTCACCTTGACAGAGCAGCAGCAGCTCTGGGAAGCTGTGAGGAGCACGTGTTTTCTCTGTCCCTTTAGCCCTTGCTGGGTGTGGACATGGAATGCTCAGAAAGCTGCAGATGTGCATCCTCTGCCCTCTCTGCCTGAGCCTTCCCTGGCTCTGGGCAGCCCCTTCCCCTCAGTCTCTGGGGAGAGGTGATTCCAGGTGGTTCCAGGGCTGCATGGACCCCTCCCCAGCCCCAAGCACCCTGCTCTGTGTTGCTGCTGCTCCCAAGCTCCCAGGGCTGCCTCTCAGCGGGATGCACAGGACAGTGAATCCAACTGAACTTTGCAAGTGTTAATTGCTGTCCATTAATCTGCTTTGGGAAGGAATGGAGCCAAGTTGAGTGAAGGCCACATTAAACTTGGAGGAGTGTCCGTGCTGGGCTTGGCTCCTGGATACACTCACTCCCCAGGTGTGAGGGGGTCCCAGCTCCAAGTCCCCCCACAGTGGCACCATTCCAGGTGAGCCAGACTGCAGGATCTTGGCCCACAGCTTGTTCTGGGCTGTGCTGCCCTGGTGCCTTTGCTGTGATGCCCCTTGGCAGCTGTGCTGCTCTTGCAGAGCCCTGGGAAGGTCTGCCAGCCTTGGGTGTGCTGCCCCCTCGTTGTGGTGCAACCAGCTTGTGGCCTGCTGGCTTCAGCAGCCTTTGCCCAGGTGTGAGGGGTGACTCTTCCAAAATCTGAGCTTGTTCTTCCATTCTTTGATGCTGCTTCACACAGTCAGAAAGCCTTTTGCCTTCTTCATAGAATCACAGAATGGTTTGGGTTGGAAAGGAATTTAAAGACGATCTTGTTCCACCCCCTGCCATGGGCAGGGACACCTTCCACTGTCCCAGGCTGCTCCAAGCCCCATCCAACCTGGCTTGGAACATTTGCAGGGATGGAGCAGCCGCAGCTTCTCTGGGCAACCTGTGCCAGGGCCTCACTACACCTGCACAGACAAGAATTTCTTCCTAATATCCAGTCTAAACCAGCTCTCTGTCAGTGTGAAGCTGTTCCCCCTTGTCTGTTCCTCCAGATCCTTGTAAATTGTCTCTCTTCATTTTACTTGGTGGCTCCTTCAGGTTCTGGAAGGGCACAATTAGGTCATCCCAAAGCCTTCTCTTCTCCAGGCTGAACAATCCCAGCTCTCCCATCCTTTCCTCCCAGCAGAGCTGCTCCAGCCCTCTGATCTTGGTGCCTCCAGCAGAGGATCCTGCTTTGACCCCAAGGCAATGGGGTGGAGGCTTCTCTGTTAACCTGGGAAAGGTCCATGGCAGTAGCAGGAAATATTTGAAGCTTGCAGAGGTGGGATTCAGAGATGGGATGCAGAGGACTGTGCTGGCATCCCAGGAACAGGCAGTGTTCAGCCTTCTCCTGGCACTGCTCCTTGGTGATGTGCCAGCAGGGACATTGGTGACTGCTGTCAGTGCACAAGGCTTGGTATGCACATTTCAATCATCTCCCCTCCTGAAATCCCATCTGTAAGACCAGAAAAAAAGAAAATTACTGGATTGAAATGCTCAAGGCTGCCCAGATACTTCTGTATCCAGAGATGCCAGCTGTGCCAGCTGGTGGGGGAAGCAAGTCCCCCCTGGTCAAAGGCTGCTGGCAGGGAGCAGAGCCTGCCCTGGCTGGTGGGCTGGAGAGTTATTTGGTGTGACTGGCTGAGTCATTGGTCTGAACAGGCTGCAGGGCATGAATGGGCTGAGTCACTTTGTCCCAAATTACTGTCCACCATCCAGAGATGAAAATGTGTCCCAGAACACAGGAACAACCTGCCTCTCATTGTTTCTCTGTCCATTTGTATGTACAGATATATAGATAGATACAAATATATCATGAACTGTTGCAAGTGTGGTTATTCTGTGCACAAATATGCAAATAAATGCAACATATCCCTGGTTGTTTCAGCCCAGTCAACCAGAATTGACAGGTACTGCTGAGACCTGTTTGATTTCTGGAATGCTTTTACATTCTGAGGGAAGGGCTGGGAATTAGTTGGTTATATTTTTCCCCCACTCTCTCCTGTTTCTAATCGATATGAATGTCCTGAAATGAATCTGGAAAAGCTTTCAAAACAGGCAGGGTTTGGGCAAGTACAGCAGAGCAGGTTCAGCCCTGAGCAGGAGCACGTTTGTGGATGCTTTGCTGCAGCTCAGGATGATTGGAGCTAAAGGGATATTTCCAGCTTCTCCAAGGTTAAATTCAAGGCTGAGGGAAGGCATCTGACATTCTTCAGGGATGACATTCACAGAGATATCCCTGCCTGGCTGCCTTTTCCTCCAGCACATCTGGAAGGCTGGGTTTGTAGCAGAGTTTAGCAAGTTTATCTGCAGGTTTGTTACCCAAAGGCTTGAAATGGAAACCACCCCTGCGGAGTGTGTGAGGGTGTAAATGATCCACCTGGCAGAGCTGGGATCTGCAGGATCATCCTGCTGGGGGGGTGGTGTGGACCAGGTGGACTGGTAGGTAGCCAGGGTGGTTGGGCTTTTGACTGATGGGTTGGGGTGATCACCTCAGGTACATTTGCCACAGTGTGGGTTGGTGCCAAAGGCAGCCACCAGTGCTGCTCTGTTCCTTGCCCATGGCTTTGCATTGCATTTTTGTGTGGACACTGGGATTCGTGGAATCACAGACTGGTTTGGGTTGGAAGGGACCTTAAAGGTCATTCAGTGCCACCCCCTGCCACGGGCAGGGACACCTTCCACCAGCCCAGGTTGCTCCAAGTCCCATCCAACCTGGCCTTGGACACTTGCAGGGATGGGGCAGCCACAGCTTCTCTGGGCAACCTGTGCCAGGGTCTCCCCAACCTCACAGCCCAGAATTCCTTTCTAATATCTAATATAAACCTACTCTCTGCCAGCTTGAAGCCATTCCCCCTTGTCCTGTCACTCCAGGCTCTTGCAGGTAGTCTCTCTCCATCTTTTTATCAGCTCCTTCAGGAACTGGAGAGGCACAATTAGGTCACCCCAAAGCTTCTCTTTCCCAGGCTACACAATCCCAGTTTTCTCAGTCTTTCCTCACAGCAGAGCTGCTCCACCCCTCTGATCAGCTCCATCACTTCCAACTGTTACGGATATTTGAGGAGTTACTGGTGTGCTGCCCTCTGCCTTTGCTTTCACCATCCTCTTCCAGGCAGTGCATCTGGTCCAGAGCTTGCCCTGAGCTTGGGTCAGAGACTGTTCTGTGGGGGTGAGCCAAGATCTGAGTCAGGTGTTCAGTGTAGACCCATCCTAAGATGGATGATGCCATGAGAAGGCACAAGAAAGGATGTGACAAGGCAGTGGAGGGCTGAAGAAGGTGCTGGCAGGTACGACTTGTGGCTGTGGCAGTTGTTCCAGACCATTCTGTATTCCATGTCTCTGCTGTGGGTGGCAGATGGCTGTATTTCCCAAGTTTATTACTTTCCTGCAGTAGGGACAGTCTTCCCTGTAATCCTGCTCAGTGGATCCCGTGTTTTACCAGAGCCCTGTGTCCACCTTCCCCTCAGGTGAAGTAACCAGTGGTGGTGCTCAGTAATGAGGAGGGTTTGAAGTAGTACAAAGCTCTGGCAAAATGGTGCTGGAGCCTCCAGACCAGGCACAGCAGCAGGACAGTCCCCCAGCACCATCCATTGTCACCTCCTTGCTGCAAAACCAGGACCTGCTTCCCATGATCACCTTCTGCTCCACAGCACTTGGATCTTTATCATCTGCCCTGGCTTAAAGTCCTCTGGATTTGTCACAGCAGCGAGGGCCATTTGTGCTGTGAATTGTCATTGATGGACTTGTGGGATCAACAGCTTATTTCATTAAAAGCACTTTGGAAACCCTCAGACAGCAAAAACTCAGAGGTGCTGCTGAGCTGGGAGGAAGATGAAGTGTTCCAAATGCTGTGCCAGTGTTGGACTGCGAGTTCTCTGAGAAGCACCATTCCATCAGCTGAATTGTTGCTCTAATGTGCTTATTGCCAGGGGAGCTGCTTATTCCTTCAAGCAGCAGGAGAAAGAAAGTACACATAAAGAAGAGAGTGTGAACATCTCCGTGCCTTCAGGCAGTTCTGTATCCAAAAGTAGCTGTAATTATTATAAAAAAAAAGCATCTGTGATAATATTGTGTGCCCTGAATGTTTGAGACACTAATGGTGACTACTTGAGCATGAAGGAGAAGAGATGCAGGAGAGAGAAGGAAGGATTTCTTTCTATTAGTTGGTAATGGCATTTCAGTGTGAAGCTCCCCACGTGTCTCACTGTTTGCTTGCTCTGACCTTGCTGGGGTTTGATTTTGTTTACAGCTTGAAGTGTCTCCAGGCTGCTGGGGGGATGTGGATAGTTCCCTGTGCCACTGGAATATGTGATGTGAGCCACAGGTCCCTCCAGTCCCCATGGGAATAAAGGCATGGAATCACAGAATCATTTGGGTTGGAAGGGACCTTCAAAGCCCATCTAGTCCAACCCCCTGCAGTGAGCAGAGACATCTTCAGCTCCACCAGGTTGCTCAGAGCCTGGTCCAACCTGATCTTGAGTGTTTCCAGGGATGGGACACCCTGCCTTGGGGGGTCTGTAACACTGTCACAGCAGACTCACCCCAAAACACCCCTTGGGTCAGACCTCAGCCCCCCTCACCTCATTTTGATGGGCAGCAGTGCCATCTCTTTGCTGTTTCAGACTCTTAAAGCAGAAAAAGCACCCAGAAGTGGTTATTGCTGCATAAGCCAAGCCCTGCCCAGTGGGGAGGCAGCATTGGGCTCAGCATCAGCCTGGCCAAGAGCTGGGCTGGGGCTTGGCATGGGGGTCCCTGGCAGAGGACTTGGGTTGGGGACTGTCCTTCTGCCCTGAGTGTCCCCTCTCCTCCCTGGGAGACGCTCAGTGTCCCCACTCCCTTGTGCTGTAGCTGTGCTGATGTTAAACACATTAAACACCTTGGAGGTGGCTGCCCAAGCTCTGGCATGGCCTTGTCAAGCTCTGATGGGTCTGGCACCCCCAGAGCTGTGGCTGCTGCTCCCAGCACTCAGTGAATGGCTCGTGAGCTCGCTCTGCCTTCCCCTGCTCGTGTGTTTGGAGGATGTCTAGACACAAACCGGTGGGGTTTCCTTGGGAGGCAGGAGGAGGATGAGCCCTGTGAGCCTCCTTAAATGTTGTTTTTGTTTGTGTGGTGGCAGTAATGGCATGGAAATAGCTGCCAGCATGGGTGAAACCTCCTCAGCCACGCTCGCAGCTGTGTGCTGAGCCGTGCTGGTGCCAAGTAATTCGTGTCTGGAAGTGCTTTCTCTAATGATAAAATTGAATCTGTCAACAGGTAATTTCATAAACCCAGAGAGAAGAAATCCTGGGTAAGAATGAGCTCAGAGCAAATGCCTTACTGATGGTGGCATTTTTTTTCTTAATTTCCTGCTCTGGGAGACAGCAGATGTCTCAGCATTGAAATTGAAATTAAAATTGTGACCTTGATCTTCCAAATGCTTTTTTGTGGCACATGCAGGAGTAGCCTGGGGCTGGACACAGCCTTGGAATGGCACAGGGGAGCGGGTAGGGACTGTCTGTGCTGCCCTGAGCCTGGGAATGCCCAGCAAAGGGTGCAGGGTGACCTTGCCTGGATGTTACTTTGCCTCCAGCACCTAAAGGGGCACCAAGAGGGCTGCAGAGAGACTTTGGACAAGGGCGTGGAGTGACAGGACAAGGGGGAATGGCTTTAAGCTGAAGAAGGATCCAATTAGATTGGATATTAGGAAGAAGTTGTTCCCTGTGAGGGTGCTGAGGCCCTGGCAGGGGTTGCCCAGAGGAAGCTGTGGTTGCCCCATCCCTGAAAGTGTCCAAGGCCAGGTGGGGCAACCTGGGCTATTGGAAGGTGTCCCTGCCCATGGCAGGGTGTGGAAATGAGGTGATCTTTGAGATCCCTTCCAGTCCAGACCAGTTTGTAATTCTGTGTTACCCTCAGTTTCCCCCATGGAACAGCTGCCCTTGCTGCCTGGTTTAGATGGTGTCAGGACAGCTGTGGATTCACTCAGGCTGATCCCAGCCCTCCCTGATTTTAGCCCCTGGGGTATGTTACAACTTCCCACTCTGAGTGAGCTTCAGCCTGGCTGCAGAACAGGGAGGAGTGAGGAAGCATGCAGTGGAAATGGAACCAAAATGCCCTCTTCTGGGACAAAACTTGGCACAGGAGTGTAGAACATATGTCTACAAACCTGAGTGGAAAAGCCCAAACAGAGGGGCTGAAGGGCTTGGTCCAGGGAATGCTGTGCTGAGGGTCTGTTCCCAGGGGGGCTCTGGATCAGCACTTTCCACCATGGCAGGCTTGATGGTGGGAACCACTGCAAACATCAGTCTGGTCACAGGGCACAGAGTTAGCTCCCTGTTTGGACTGCACAGCTGGGCTTGTTCTTCCATGTCACCCCACAGCCATGTGTGGAGTGGGTGCTCACGGCACAGAGTGGTGCCCTCCGTGGTGGGTGAGGACAGTGGGGCAGCCAGCATGGCAGGGCCATCCCCTCCTGACACCACCTCTGCCCTGGGCCCATCCCTGCAAAGGATCCCTTGGCAAAGAGTGTGCAAAGCAGCCCCTTCTGATCCCTAAGCCCTTCCCATGGAGTGGCTCAGCCTTTCCTTCATCCCAGCAATCTGCTTATCCCTGCTCCTCCTCCTGCTGCCCTCCTCGCTCCCAGCCTGGGCCAGCTGAGCCCCCTGCCTGCCAGCACTCTCTCTTTCCCTGCTGTTCCCGAAATCTGCAGCTTGTCACCCAGCTGGATGCTCCAAGTGGCTCTTCCTGCAGCCCCTGCTGCTGCCATGCCCTTCCCGGCAGTTCCCACGGCGCTGCCGCGGGGTTTCCTCGGGAGCTCTAGCCATTATCTGATTAACAAACTCAATTAAGCCCTCAGCAGCCCAGCTTGCTGGGACTGCCAGCAGTGAGGGGTTTGTCAGCAGTGCTGAGGTTTGCCCACGCAGCTCTGGTTGGCAGGAAGGGCTCACAGCCCTTCGTGGCTTGGGGCTGCACCCGTTGCTTTGCGCCTCTGGATGCCCAGGTTTGCCCTGGCACAGGTGTAAACAAACCAGCTCAGGTGGCAGCACCTCAGGTGGAGGGGGAGAGGGAGTATCTCTTCTTCCATCTGATGGTATCCATGTGGGCAGAGCAGCCTCTCAACTTACCAGCCTGCTGGGGTGGTGTTGAAGGGAGATGGAATTGTCTGGGTACAGAGCTGCCCTTCCTGTTGCCAACTCGAGTTGTGTGTGTTGTTCAGGGCCTTGCAGGGGGGTGGGTTGGCATTCCCAGTTTATTTTGACCTCATCTGTGATTCCATGCACTTGGCTGCATTTGTGCTACGTGCATTTTTCCCATCTTGTGGAATTTTTGAGAGGTACGGCCACAGTGGGGGGAAAATGTTAGAGATGGGAAACCTTAAATGTCATTAGACAGACTGGGAGAAAATAGGACTTTAGAAAAGCTGAATATTTTTCTGGCTATAAAAAACCACTCAGGGAAGTGTTCTGTGGTGCAGAGCAATGTTTCCATGTAAAGAGAAAGCTAAACTGCCCTTGGTTTTGACAGGCAGATGCTCTGTTGGGTGGGTTCAGTGCCCAGCTTGCCTCTCCAGCCTGGCATGAAGGTCTCTTTGCAATTCCTTTATTGTTTCCAGCACTTTCTGCACTTCAAATCAGGAGAAGGACTAACCCAGGGAGCGTGAGGTTTGTGCAGCCCTAGAGAAGGATGCTGGTACAGGTAGTTAATGTCTTACAGTTGTCATCTCCAGCTTTCCACAGCCATTCCTGGAGTGTGGATATACAGGAGTAGCTGCTTTGCATCAATTCCATTAAGTACAAAATTTGGAGCCTTGAGTATATTTATGTCCTGCTGCTGATTTCTGTTTTGCTGCTGCACCACTACCAAGCTAGAAAATGGGTTTTCAATACCAGCCACTGTAAGACTGGGCTGAATTCCCTGTGTGATGCTGTGTCCTCTGGAAAGGTGGATTAATTAGTGACTTGAAGATGGAAGTTATTTTCCAACCAGGTAAATGTGCAAGATTTTGGGTTGACCTCAGTGAAGGCTTTTAAATATAAAAGCCCTTCACAAACAGCCTGTTTCTGGTTGTTTCTATCAGTGGGAAACACATTTTGGCTTTTCTCATTTGGTTTTATTCCCGCTGTCTGCTTTTCTCCAGAAGTGACTTAAAACTTGGGACCAAAGCAAAAGGAGAAAACCCTGGAGTCATTAATTTAGAAAGTGTCGTGCAGCGAGTGAACAAAGGCCATTTTAAATTGAGAGTCCTCCAGGGAGCTGAACACGGATTCGCTCAGGCGCTCTGAATTCTCACCTGAACATCCATATATTGTGGAGCCCTCTGAGCAGGGGAGGGTGGAGGGAGGCAGGGGGAAGCTGGCTAATGGCTCTGGGGTGCTGTGCACATCAGCATTTGGTGGGGAGAACATCTGTCCAGCTGCTGTGGGGTGCATCAGCCTGTCAGGTTGTGGGGAATGTTAAATGTCTTTTGCAGTATGTGCTGGATGGATGGGAAATGTGTCCTGGCTTTATTAATTAGAGATAATCAGGCACAGGAGCCCCTGTTCCACGGGGGGATTGCCTTGTGGCTTGTTCTCCATATCCTTTCCCAACGGGAGAGTGCCTGGAGTGGCCCCTCACAGTCACTGCTGCACAGAGAAGGGCAGAGGGCTGATCCCCAGCCTGGATGGAGTGGGGTCATTGCTCTGGAATCACGTGTTTGCACAGCCATGGGGTGCCAAAGTGCTGGCTGGTCCCACTGCATTGATGCCTATGGGGCTTTGGGTGTTGCTCTCAGCTCAGATGCAGCTGTGAGAGGAGAGTGGAAAACTGGCATGGATCAGCTCTTCCCCTGCTTTATACCCAGCCCCCATGAGCTGCCCTCATGTAGCTGAACACCCTCAGTCCCTCCAGAGCTGGCTTGTCCTTCTGGTGTCCCCACTGCCTCCTCAGTCCCTCAGGAGCTGCCCTTTCCGACCTTCTCTCCATTCCATCTGCCTGTGTATCCCACCTCTCCTTTTGGCTGCACTCACACACCACATGACTGACTGTTCCTGTTCCCCTGCAGGTGAATCTGGTCCTGAATGAAGGGAAATCCCTGGGCCTCATGATCCGAGGAGGGGCAGAGTATTCCCTGGGCATCTACATCACGGGTGTGGATAAAGGCTCCGAGGCAGAGAGCACTGGCTTGAAGGTGAGAGTGACCCCAGAGTGGGCGGGGGGGGACGTGGAGCTGCACATTTGTGGCTCCAGAGCCAGGTCAGCACGTCCCTGCTGAGCTTCCTGCCTCTTTCCCCCGACCAAGCAGAGCTCTTGGTGGACAGGAGAACGTTGCATTTCTGAGATGGCTTTTCAAGGCAGGTTCTTTGGATGGTTTGGATTGAAGCCTGGAAGGAGCAAGGTGGTGGTGCAGAGAAAAATGCAGCTTTACAGCTTCTGGAATAGGTTGAACTTGCCTTCTCCCTTAGCACACCCCCACACCTGATTTCTCCTCTTTGAGACAGCCCAGGGGTGTTTTTTTGTGTGGACATCTAAGAGTGCAGCATAAACCTGGCAGGTGAATCAAAGACTATGTGGGGTTGGAAGGGACATCTGGAGATCATCCAGTCCAACTCCACTGCCAATGCAGGGTCACCTGGAGCAGGGGACACAAGAACATGTCCAGGTGGAGTTTGAATGTCTCCAAAGGAGGAGACTCCACCCCCTCCCCTGCAGCTGTTTCAGGGCTCTGCCACCCTCCATGGCAGGAAGTTCTTCCTCTTGTTGAGGTGGAACTTGGTTTGGTTTGTTTATGGCCATTGCTCCTCATCCTGTCTCTGGGCACCACTAAACAGAGTCCAGCACCATCCTCCACACCTGCCTTGGACATATTTATAAATATTAATGGGATCCTCTCTCAGTCTTCTCCTCTCCAGACTAAACAGGCCCAGTTCCCACAGTCTCTTTTCATAAGAAGGTCCCTCTCACCTCCCTGAGCTGTCAGAGAAGAGTTTTCTATTAAAGATCTTGGTCCTGTGCCCTCTTCCTGCCCTTTGCATCCAAAGCCATTATGTTTGGAGCTGGTGCTGTGCACAGGGTGCTCTCAGCCTGCCTGAGGGCACCTGTTTAGAGGCCAGCTCTCTGTGGTGGGAGCAGGTGTGTGCAGTCCTTCTCCTCCTGTGGTGTTGGCATCCTTGGGGATCATGTCTTAACTGGCAGAACCAGCAGGATCACCCTCTGGATAGAGCTGATCCATCAGCAGCCTAACTTGGCGTGACCCCCCGCTGCATCAGGCTCCTTCCACAGTCAAACAGGTTCCTGAGGGATGCTCTGGGGTTTGGCAGGACCTTTCTGAGGCTGTACTGCTCCAGGGTTGGCTGCAGGATTGCTGCAGACCTCTCGTAAAGGGAGATCCTACACCTTGTTTCTCCTACAAGAAGCCTGAAAGACTAAAGGCAGGAAAAGAGAAGTTGCATTGTGTTCCTTGGGTTCTCTCTGTTTGATTCATGTTTAGCTCTTGGGTCCTGCTCCAAACCCCTCTCTTTGCTGCACGGGGGGAAATTGCTGCTTCTCTTTGCTTCAGTCCCTGCACTGGTGAGCTCAGCAGGGCTGGTGTCACCCTGCACACTCACAGGGACAGCCACAGCAGCACAACTGGCTTCATCCCTCCACCTCATGCCATGGAAGGCTGGGAAATACCCACCCTCACACTCCATTGAGGCACCAGAGCAGTCCCTGCTGTGCCCTGTCCCTGCCACCCCAGGTGCCACCACCTCAGGGTGTTGTTTGGCCACCAAACCCTCTGCTTATTGACTGTGCAGATCTCCCTCCTCGCTGCTCTGGTCTCTGGTAACTGATTTGTGCACCCAGCAGGCCGGTGCTGCTCTGAATGTCAGGCTTTATGTGATTTCAGGTCCTCACAGGCACTTCCCACCCTGATTTGTGTTGGTTACAGGCTGTAAATTTAGTGCTGCTCGGAGGTTTGGAGATAAAGGAAGGCCTTTTATGTCCTGCTGTTAGACATGGTTGGGTGTAGATTGCATCTCCACGCTCCCTGCTCTGCTCCAGGGGGTGGTGGAGGGGATGTGATACCACGAGCAGGGAAGAACTGATGGGTAAATGAGATTTCCAGAGAGTTTGTTGCTCTTTAAAATAGAAGAATTGTGGGTTTGTTCAGTGTGGGCTCACCCCAGCCTTGCTGGGTCAATGCAAAGGTTCCTGCTGGTTTCCCAGGAGTGAATCTCCCTCTGGGGTTTGCTGCTTTCACTGAATTTGTTACCAGAGTTGTTTGAGTTGATTCTGATGTGATGTTTAGATTGGATATTGGAGGAAATTCTTGCTGTGAGGGTGGGCAGGCCCTGGCACAGGTTGGGCAGAGAAGCTGTGGCTGCCCCATCCCTGGAAGTGTCCAAGGCCAGGTTGGATGGGGCTTGGGGCAACCTGGGATAATAGAAGGTTTCCCTGCCCATGTCAGGGAGAGGTGGAATGAGATGTCTTTTAACGTCCAATCCAAACCATTCCATGATTCTATGACAAGCCCATGCCTTAGAGCCTCATCCAGCTGTCTTAGAATCTGCTCTGGGATGGCCAGGGGGCTTCTGCACCTGCCCACCGTGGGGCTGGGGTCAGGTGTGGCTCCTGCCTTGCTGTAGGACATGGGCATGTCTTCATCTTGTCCCCATGGAACTCCCTGGATGGAAGGCTGGCGGGGAGCACTGGGTGGCATCACCACGTTAGTGACGTTTTCCCTCCCGCTTTCCTCTGCTGGCAGCGAACGTCGCGGCTGCCGCTGGCGGCTTCCTCTACTTCTTCTCCTACATCCCTTACTTCTTCATCTCGCCCCGCTACGACCTGATGTCCCACAGCCAGAAGCTGGTATCTTGCCTCATCTCCAACGTGGCCATGGCCATGGGGGCACAGCTCATTGGCATGTTCGAAGGGAAAGGTGAGCAGTGCCATCTGTTCCTGGGGAGGGAACATCCTGTCCCTGGGGAGAGGAGCCAGCCTGATTTTGTGATGGGGTGGGACTGGCTTGCTGGAAAGACATTGGGGAGAAGCACTTTTCTGCTCTTAGGGAGAACAGGAGGCTGAGTTGTTGACAGCTCCCACGCCAGGGCTCTGCCTTTCTGTGCCCCTGGGCTGTGCAAAACATCATCATCGCTTTAATTACCAAAGGAATTCTGCTCTAACGGATGAGAAACATTGCATTTTCTCCTTCCTGATACATAGCTTTAATTTCTTTAATTAATCAGTCTGCTGTTGGTTCCAGCAGAGCTGTGCATTTCCAAAGTGCTGGCAGTAGGTCGGTGGCTGTGGTGGCAGAGGGGTGATGCTGGAGAAGGGATCACTTCTTCCTGGGCAGTGGCAGAAAATGGGATGGAAGGAGCATGGTGGAGTGACAGGAGCAGGGTGGGGTGGGGAGCCTCCAGGTGTCAGTGTCTCTATTGCCTCCATCCATAGAAGGGGTTGTGGAGCTGTGCAGGTGCTCCTTGTTACGGAGCAGTGAACTGGGAGAGGGGATACTCTCTGTCTGTCTTGGAGACTTGCTGTGTCCTGCTGGAGATGCAGAGGTGACAGTGCTCCATGTGCCTTGCAGGGACTGGCATCCAGTGGAAGGACCTCATGAAGCCTGTCAGTGTGGATGACAACTTCACCTTGGCCCAGGTGCTGGGGATGCTGCTGCTGGACTCGGTGCTCTACGGGGTGGTGGCCTGGTACGTGGAGGCCGTGTTCCCCGGGGAGTACGGCGTGCCACAGCCCTGGTACTTCTTCCTGACGGTGAGCTCTGCTTGCACCCCTTCCTGGGGCTCCAGGGGCATCATCTGGGGACAGTCACCACCTCTGTGCCATGCTGTGGGCTAGTCTGAAGTACAAGGGTGGCACCATCTGGCCTCCAGAATCACGGGAACTGCAGCATGTCCTCACTGAAGGCTGATGCAGCTGTATTTTTTTACTGCCTGTGAAGGTCATCTTAGCTTTAAATCGTTGTCCTGACACTTCCTGGCATGCAAGATGTTGTTAAATGTCTCCATGCCCAATTGAAGGCATTGAAGAGAAACCTCAAGTGTGAGCAACCAGATCCTGACACCCTCCTGAGCGCTGCCATCCGCTGCCAGCCCCCTCGTGCCAGGGTGTGGGTGACGACTGTCACCTTGTCAGCTGAGCCTCCCTTGTTCTGCCAAGCCAAATGCTTGGCATCACCTTCAGCAGCTGCAGCTGTGGTGGGCACTGTGGCTCTGTGGGCTGGGGAGAGTGACACAATCCCTTTGGATCCTGTGGCTGGATCTCTTGTCATTTGATGGAGAGGTTTTTCATCCTCCCCTCTAAGTTCCTTATCCTGGTGTGGTTTCACTCCAGCATCACACTCCTTCTTGCAGCCAGGCCAGGAGAGGTGCAGCTCTCTGCCAGAAGCTGAGTTTGCATCCAGGAGCTGTTGAATTGTTATTTCCACAGGGAGTTAAGGTCCCAAATGGTTTCATTCCCAGAGAGCTAAGTCAAGGAAAAGAAAGGCTGTAGCTGCAGCAGCTGGATCCCAGGCTGTTTGTATTTGGTGTGTCCCAGGGATTTTGGAGGGGCTGATCATCCCTCTCATGGGCTTTTCTGGTCAAGATGCTTCTGCCTCAGGGATTTTACTTCTCATTGGAATATTGACCTTTTCCATGGGGATGAAGATGGGGAAAAGCTGCAGTGTAATCACAGGCAGCCCTCCTGCAAGGGAGAGATGGGGGAAGGCGGCAGGGCAGGAGGAGCTGCCCCATCCTGTCTGCCCTGCCTGCTGAAGATGTGCTGGTTGGCAATTCCCAGGCCAAGGAGAATGGTCTGGAAGATCTCTAGGAGGTGTCTGTGGGAGGAGGGTGGCCAAGGCTGGGAAGAAGAGGTGGGTTCTGCCTATGCCTGATTTCTCTCTCTCCCTTCCTCCATCAGCCCTCCTACTGGTGTGGGCGGCCCAGGACTGTTGTGGGGAAAGAAAAGGAGGAGGAGGAGGACCCTGAGAAGGCCCTGAAGAGTCAGTACATTGAGGAGGAACCTGCTGACCTTGTGTCAGGCATCAAAATAAAGCACCTTTCCAAGGTACTGACTGCCCAGCATGGCACAAACACACCATAGTGTTAGGTTTGCAAAATCTGCTGCCTGCTGGGGACAGCAGGTAAGGCTGTTCCCCAGAGCTGGCTGCATTCTGTGGTGGGCTGAAGTGCTGGGTAGTTACAGGTTCAGTGACATCTGTATTCAATCTGTTGACATCTGAATTTAACCTGAATTAGACCTGGGAGCATCCTGGGCTGTGCCTGCTGGGTGGAGCTGAGGAGGTGGATCTGAGAGCACTTGCCTGAAGTGCAGCATCAGTTTGTCAATGTGATCTCTGCAGGTCTTCAAAGTGGGAAACAAGACGAAAGAGGCAGTCAAGGACCTAACAGTGAACATGTATGAAGGGCAGATCACTGTCCTGTTGGGACACAATGGTGCTGGGAAGACCACCACTCTGTCCATGCTCACAGGTAGGAGCATCCTGTGGTGGGGCTGGTCTGTGGCAGGGAAGGGCTGATGGCTTGGCCCTCAAAGAAGAGCTGAACCCTGTCTGTGATGTTGGGGAGGGGTTTTTGCTCTTCCTTGGAGCACCCTTTGGTTTGCTGAGCTGTTGGCCAGGGATGCTGTGGTAGTGAGAGGGAAATGGAGGGAACATGGGGGTCCCTGTTCAGCCCTCTGTGAGTGTGGGATCAGCCCATGGGGGAAATGACAGGCAGTCTTTGTGCTGGAGAGCCCTGAGAAGGCACCAGACCCACTCCAGGTTGGGTGTCTGTAGCCTTTGCCATGATAAGGCAGGTAAGGTGGAACTGGTCATTGTCATTCTTGAGCTGCTGAGCTCCAGGATACCTATTTTGGCACCATAGACACCATGACCTTTGATGGTCCTCTTCTGTTCTCTGCTGCTCTGAGCTGCTCCTGGCAGCTCAGGGGGCTCATAGGACCTTTCTGGAGCTCTGTCCTGGCCCTGCCTGGACCTCTGCCCAGCTCAGAGCCAGGCTTGTTCCTTGCTGCACTGCCAGGTCCATGTCCCACCTGTGGGTGTCATGCAACCCACCCTGGGGGTGAGAGGAAGCTGTTGTGCCCCAGGTTGAGCTGGAGACAGACTTGCCTTGAGTTTTGGCAGAAAGCTCTGTGTGTGTGGGGATGCTGAGCAGGACTCTGCCACTGGGGTTACGTTGAGCCCTGAGCCCAGCCCCTGCCTCCCTGTCCTGGCAGGTCTGCACTCCCCCACGGGCGGGCAGGCCTACATCAACGGCTACGAGATCTCGCAGGACATGGTGCTGATCCGCCGCAGCCTGGGGCTGTGCCCCCAGCACGACGTCCTCTTTGACAACATGACGGTGGAAGAACACCTGCACTTCTATGCAGGGGTGAGCATGGCACTGGGGGAGCAGCCTGTCCTGGGGGGGCACCCAGCAAAAGCCTCCTGGGTTCCTCGGGCTGGGCAAGCCAAGTGAGATCCATCGTGTGGGTCCAGAGGAGGCCATGGAGATTCTCCAAGGGCTGGAGCCCCTCTGCTCTGGAGTCAGGCTGGGAGAGCTGGGGGGTTCGTCTGGAGAAGAGAAGGCTCCAGGGAGACCTGAGAGCCCCTGCCAGTGCCTGAAGGGGCTCCAGGAGAGCTGGAGAGGAACTTTGGTCAAGGGTGAAAGGATGGATGAACAGGGGGGAATGGCTTCCTACTGCCAGAGGGCAGGGCTAGGTGGGATACTGGGGAGAAATTCTTGGCTGTGAGGGTGGTGAGGCCCTGGCATAGGTTGCGCAGAGAAGCCATGGCTGCCCCATCCCTGGAAGTGTTCAAAGACAGGTTGGAACAACCTGCTCTAGTGCAAAGTGTCCCTGCCCATGGCAGAGGTGTGGTGGCACAAGATGGTCTTTAATGTCCCTTCCAAGCAAACCATTCCATGATAAGCAGAACAGCCCTTGCCTCCTCTTCCTGCCTCATCTGCGGGCAGGAGCTCCCTGCTTGGCTGATGGAGGAGTGGAGGGTCCCTGGCAGCATGACTCTTTGGAAACCCTCTGAGCCTCATACCAGCTGTGCCAGCTCCTTCAGGGGTGGGCAGGAGCCCATCTCTGCTTTCCCACTTTCCTGCCTGGGTGTGGAGGAGGGAGGGTGGTGGGGTCTGGCAGCCCTGCAGGTGGGCTGAACCCTCCCTTCCCCCCTGTCTGGCAGCTGAAGGGATACCCACCCTCCAAGTGCCCCGAGGAGATCAACCACATCCTGAGGATCCTCAACCTGGAGGACAAGCGCCGCTCCCTGTCCAAGGCTCTCTCGGGCGGAATGAAGCGCAAACTCTCCATCGGCATCGCCCTCATTGGGGACTCCAAGGCAAGCTCTGGTGGGGCTCAGCTCCAACCTGGGGCCAGCACAGTCCTTGGGGTGGCTCTGAGGCTGTTCCTCACCCGGGGTGAGCCAGTGGGAGAAGCAGGGACAATGGGAAGGGGGCAGGAACATCCTCACAAAGGAGACAACTGAGGGCAATGCTCTGAGCTGCCTGCCTGGCAGCTGCTCCCCCAAACAAGAGCATTGCTTCGAGGTCCTGGGCTCCTTCTGGGCCCTGGGATTGTCCCCTCCTGCACTGCTGGACTTCTCCCAGCCCTTTTTGACCTGCACCCATCTCCCATGTGCAGGTGGTGATGCTGGATGAGCCAACCTCAGGGATGGATCCAGCCTCTCGCAGGGCCACGTGGGACCTTCTGCAGCAGCAGAGGAGCAACAGAACCATCCTGCTGACCACCCACTTCATGGACGAGGCAGACCTGCTGGGGGACCGCATAGCCATCATGGCCAAGGGCGAGCTGCAGTGCTGCGGGTCCTCGCTCTTCCTGAAGCGTAAATATGGTAAGGGAGGAGGAGCAGGTTGTGCTCCATGTCTTCTCCTCACCAGGGAGGAGCAGGACAGGGCATAGGGCAGGGAGGGGGCCCATTGCTCCTTGTCTGATGGCTGGTTGCTCCCTGTTGTGCTATTCTGCCTCTCCTGAGGCCTATTCCTGTGCTCACTCCTGCATCGTGTCCATAACCCAGGCAATGCAGTGCCTGAGCATCCCTCGCTGCTCCAGGCCAGGCTGGGCTGGGATTAACCCTCCTCTCCTTTTTCTCGTGACTCTCCCCAGGGGCAGGATATCACATGGTGATGGTGAAGGAGCCCTACTGCAACCTGGGGGAGATCTCCCGCCTCATCTGCCAGTACGTGCCCAATGCCACCATGGAGAGCAATGCCGGGGCAGAGCTGTCCTTCATCCTGCCCAAGGAGAGCACACACAGGTAATGGCATTGCCCCCTGCCTGGGGACCCGAGGTGGGTCCCCTTGTCTCCACACACCAGGGCACACATTGTCCTCATGGGCTTGCTGAAAAGGGGAGCTGCTGGTCAGTGTTGGTCTTGGAAAATGGGGTTCAATTCCTCCTGCAGTGTGAAGGTTGCACAAACAAGGGAGGCTCTGGCTCTAAAATCAAATCTATGGACCCAGCAGGTTGGGAGAGGTGTTTGTCCCCATCTGCTCTGCCCTTGTGAGACCCCACCTGCCATGCTACCTCCAGCTCTGGGGTTCCAGCACAAGGATGTGGAGCAGCTGGAGCAAAGGTGCTCTGAGGGCTGGAGCCCCTCTGCTCTGGAGACAGGCTGGGAGAGAAGGCTCTGGAAGACCTTAGAGCCCCTTCCAGTGCCTAAAGGGGCTTCAAGAGAACTGGAGAGGGACTTTGGACAAGAGCCTGGAGTGACAGGACAAGTGAGAATTGCTTCCCACTGCCAGAGGGCAGGGTTAGATGGGATATTGGGAAGAAATCCTTCCCTGTGAGGGTGGGGAGGCCAGTGGCGTGCTCAGTGCCTCAGGCAGCCCTGGAGATGACTGTAAGACTTAAACCAGCTGCAGGGCAGATGCCCAGATGGTCTTTACCCCTGAGTGCCCCCTCTCATGAGTGTCAGTGTCTAACCTCTTGCTTCTCCACTCAGGTTCGAGGCCCTGTTCACGGAGCTGGAGCACAGGCGGGAGGAGCTGGGCATCGCCAGCTATGGCGCCTCAGTCACTACCATGGAGGAGGTCTTCCTGAGGTAGGAACGACGGATGACCCATCCCCATGTGCTTTGGTGATGTCCTACACTGCTCCCTGGGGCATGTATTTGGTTTGGTCTCCTGGGTTTGGCTTCCTCAGCTCAGAACAGCTTGATCCTGCCTGGGTTTGTATTGCATCACCCACTCTCCCTCCTGGCGCAGGGTTGGGAAGCTCGTGGACTCCAGCATGGATATCCAGGCCATCCAGCTGCCTGCCCTCCAGTACCAGCACGAGAGACGCTCCAACGACTGGGCCATGGATGACTCCAGCAGCCTGAGTGGCATGACAGACATGACGGACGACAGCGGGGCACTCATTACGGAGGACTGCTCCAGCATCAAGCTCAACACCGGCGTGAGTGCTGGGGGTGTCGGTGCAGCAGGAGTGGGGAGTGAGCACGTGGAGGGGGGTTTGGAGCTGGGTTACCAGGGTGGAGCCTCCCCCACGGCTAGTCTCATTGTGTGTGGTTTGTAAGATCAAATTGGAATCTTCATCATTAGTGCAAGTGATTTTTAGAGTTGGTTGAGTTGGTCACTGCCATCCTCTTTGTGTTAATCTTGAGGTCTACAGAGTTGCTCTTCAAGGTGTTCCAGGTGATCTACAGTGGTTTTCAGCTGCTGTTGCTCCATGACTTAGGTTTTCCAACAGGAAGATGAGAAAATCCATCTTTGTTCCCTCACTAGGCTTGTGTTCCAGATCCCTGGCAGCCCTTCATGCCCCGCTGCCTCTGTGCCTGTGATAAATATCCCTTGTCTTTGCAAGGGCACGTCTCAAAGGCAGAGGGAGAGAAGGATGTTGCAGGGTTTGAAAGGCAGAGGAGGTGTGGGCAGGGGTTGGGCTGGCACTGCAAAGGCAGAGGGGGAGAAGGATGTTGCAGGGTTTGGAAAGCAGAGGAGGTGTGGGCAGGGGTTGGGCTGGCATTACAGGTGTCTCGCCCGGCCGCTTCAGTGGCAACCACCCCGCAGTAATCCTATTTGTGAGCCTCAAATGCTGGGAGGTGGAGGAAGGTAAAGGTCATGGCTGATGCTGCTTTTAACACCTGAGATCCCAAAGCGACTGTGAGCCGTTCAGAAGCCATGGAGTCAGATATGCTGGAGCCAGACAGCTGCCCTGCTAATCCCTTTACGGGCTTGGCTGAGAGCAGGCTCTGCTCCATAGTGGAGGGCTGTATGCAGGATGGGGGGTGGGTTTGGGGTCATTCCCCCATCAGCTGCATGGGGTGATATGTCCACAGCTGGCAGGACTCGCCCTGACCTGACCTCTCCCCTGCCAGTTCTACCTGTGCTGCCAGCAGTTCTACGCCATGTTCATGAAGCGAGCCATGTACAGCTGGCGCAACTGGAAGATGGTGGCGGCGCAGTTCCTTGTGCCTCTGATCTTCACTGCCTTTGCCCTCATCGTGGCCAAGACCTTCCCGGGCCCGCGGGACTCGTTGCAGCTGCGGCTGACGCTGGAGCCCTACGGCCAGACCATCGTGCCTTTCTCGGTGCCGGGCGCCGCAGGGCTGTCGCAGCGGCTGGCGGAGCAGTACGTGGAGCTGCTGGATGCCCAGCGCCAGTCACCGCTGGAGGTGCTGGGTGAGGGCGCAGGGACCACCTGTGGAGCAGGTGGAGCCACTGGTGCAGGTGGTTTAGGTCCCAGCTGCAGTGTATCCCATGTACTCCCATGTACCCACTCCTGTGTGGGAGTGTCCCACAGCTGGCAGAAGCCCTCCTCACCTGAGCAGAGCTGTCCTGTCCATAACGCTGTTTGTGGCCACTGAACAGACTCCCCAGGGCAGTGGTCACAGCCCCAAGCCTGGCAGAGCTTAAGCAGTGTTTGGGCAACTTTCCCAGGCACATGGTGGGATTGTTGGGGTGTCCTGCGCAGGGCCAAGAGTTGGACTTTATGGATCCTCATGAGTCCTTTCCAGCTCAGGAGATTCATGGATGTGTGTTTCTGTGATCAGGTCTGGTGGGCCACTAGAGCCAGGGCTGCCTGGGGCCTTTTCCATTTGGTCCCAGTTAGCTCTCCCATGATGGGCTTGCTCATAACAGTGGTGTGTTTGGCAGGTGGCCTGGAGGAGTATCTCATCTCACGGGCCTCCGAGGAAGGGGGAGCCTTCAATGAGCACTACATCGCAGCCGCCTCCTTTGAGGGAGCCGGGAACCGCACGGTGGTGACCGCCCTCTTCAACAACCAGGCCTACCACTCCCCGGCCACCGCCCTCATGCTGGCTGACAACGCTGTCCTCAGGGTGCTGGCAGGCCCCAACGCCTCCATCACCGTCACCAACTACCCTCAGCCCCGCAACATCACCGAGAAGGCCAAGGACCAGCTCATGGAGTATGTGTGATGGCACAGCACTCACCTCCCTGCTAGGGCTCGTGGCTCCTGTGGGTGCAAGTTGGCTTGGGTCTACTGGGGTCAGTGCAGGAGCCAGGCTGGAGCTTTTCAGACCCAAACATAGCTGTGATTGCACTCAGGAGGTCAGAGGAGCAAAGCTGTGGAGGTGACTTACCTGCCTGAGCCTGTAAGCCACATCACCCCACAGACATATCTGAGTTTGTATGTTCCCCACAGGATACTGGCTGGGGTTGGTTTTCCCTGGGAGCTCAGAGCACGGGGGCTGTGTGGCTGTACACTTCACAAAATCCCACATCCAGGCCTTTGAACCTCACCTGTACAGAGGGGCCATGCATGAGACTTTGCCAGGGCAGGGTGAAGGTTTGTGGTGTGCAGGGTGTGCTGTATGTGGGAGATGCTCATCTCACTGGGGTGTTTGTTCAGCATGCTGGGGCAGTGCAGCCCCTGCAGGAAGCCTGGTGTGGGTGTGCTGGCCACAGCTTCCTCATGAGGTGCAGCAGAGGGGCAGGACCGAGCTCTGCTCTCTCTGACCAGTGGCAGGATCTGAGGAAATGGCTGGAGATGCATCAGGGGAGGTTTAGGTTTGATACTAGGAAAAAGTTCTTCTCCCTGAGGGTGGTGGGCACTGAACAGGCTCCCCAGGGCAGTGGTCACAGCGTCAAGGCTGCCAGAGCTCAAGGAGCATTAGAACAGCACTCTCATGGTGGGATTGTTGGGGTGTCTGTGCTGGGCCAGGAGCTGGACTGGATGATCCTTGTGGCTCCCTTCCAGCTTGGGGTATTCTGTGGTTCTGTGCCATCCCTGTATGGCCTCAGCAGTGGTTTCCTGAGGTGCCTCTGCCCTCAGCTGCTCCTCTGTCCCTGCAGAGGCCAGACTGGGTTTGCCATTGCCATCAACCTGCTGTATGGGATGGCCTCTCTGGCCAGCACCTTCGCGCTGCTGCTGGTCAGCGAACGGGCCATCAAGGCCAAGCACGTCCAGTTTGTCAGCGGCGTCTACGTGGTCAACTTCTGGCTTTCTGCCCTGCTCTGGGACATCATCAACTTCCTCATCCCTTGTGCTCTGATGCTGGTGAGTTACCCTGATGCCCTCTCCATTGGTGGGAGCACTGGGTGCTGCCCCTCTGGGATGTGTGTCGGTGCAGGGGAAAGGACGAGGCCACTGGTGGTGTCTCAGTAGAAAGGACCAGCAAGAAAGTTGTTTCTTGGTCCTTCTGGGAACTGGACCATGGTCAAACAGCTGGGACAGTTGACTGCAGCCTCTGGCAGCTGAATACTTGGCTGTGGGCACTAGGAAATATTTAATCCCTGGGAGCTGGAGAGGAATTTCCCAGATCTGCCCTTCTACATCCCATTCTGCAGAAAGGGCTTCCCTGGGAGAAGCCCAGGCTGCTGGTAGGACCCATCCATGAGGGGTTATTGGGTCAGTGCAGTGCTGCTGTTTGTCACTCCCTGGGCTGTTGGAACAAGGAGACATCGCTTGAGGTCAAGCCAAATGTACATTCTCCCCACATTGCTGTGCACCAGGTGATATTCCAAGCCTTCGATGTGCAAGCCTTCACCCAAGACAGCCACCTTGTTGATGTGATGCTGATCTTCCTCCTTTATGGCTGGGCCATCATCCCCCTCATGTACCTCCTCAGCTTCTTCTTCTCAGTGGCAGCCACGGCCTACACCCGTCTCACCATCTTCAACATCCTCTCTGGCACTGCCACCTTCCTCGCTGTCACCATCATGAGCATCCCAGGTAGGTCACTGCCCTCTGTACCTGCCCAGCCATCACCAAGAATGTCCAGCCCTCAAGGGAACTCTCTGACCCCAGAGCTGTCCCCACACTAGCAGTAAACCCCTACAACAGTCCATTCCCACCCATTAAACATGATAAAATATGTTTGGTTTCCTTCTCAACATGGCAGCATCAGGGTTTTTCTCCCAGTCAGTTGATCCTCCTGTGCTCCTCTTTCAGAGCTGGGCTTGGTGGACCTCTCCAAAACCCTGGATAAAGTCTTTCTTGTCTTACCCAATTACTGCTTGGGCCAGTGCATCAGTGACTTCTACCAGAACTATGAGTTCATTCAGTTCTGCACCTCCTCCGTTGAAGCCATTTTCATCTGCAAGGCCTTCAGTGAGTCTCTGTTGGTCCTGACCTGGCCAACCCACCATAGCCACACTGGGGGGCTCTGTGGGGTGGGTGGTGGAACTGGGCAGTATCATAGGGCCTCTGCCTGGCAGTAGCTCCAGGTACCAGTTTAAAGCAAAAACTGGGCAGTGTTTGACACTCATAGGTGATCCAATTAAGGAATCTTTCCTTACTCATGATTTGGACAAAAATGTGGGCTAGGGAAGGTTTCACAGGCAAGTAAAAAAGTCCCAAGATTGGTGTCCTCTGCAAACCTCCACTGGGGATCTTCTGCCAGATCCCCTCCAGACCTAAATCCTCTTGTGGGAAGTGTTGGAAAGAGGTATGGGCAGGGAGCCCGTGTGGGATGGAGAGGAGCCTGGCAAAGCTTTGGGCTCACAGCTCCCTCTGCAGCTTGTCTGCCCCTCCCCAGACTGTGGGTTGATCAGGTGTTGATTCTGTTCCATCCCTCCTCAGATATCAGTTATCAGATGAACTACTTTTCCTGGGAGACGCCTGGCATCGGGCGATACCTGACCTCCTTGACCATTCAGGGTTTCTCCTTCCTCTTCCTCCTCTTCCTCATTGAGACAAACCTTCTCTGGAGACTGAGAACTCTGGTCTGTGGCATCTGCAGGCGGCGGAAGTGGGTGAGCAGAAGTGTGTGGGAGGGAGCAGTGAGGTGCTCTCCAACCCCAGCCCAGGAGTCCCTGTGAGCTGGAGACAGGCCCCAGCACCTCAGTCATCTTCCCAGGGGGCATCCCTGGAGCAGGTTGCTTGGAGGGGCTGATCCTGTTAAGTTTTTGGGTTGGCAGAGGAAATGAGGCATCCACAGAGGTGGCTGATGGAAGAGATGGATCCTGCTGGGGTTGGGGACTCTGGAGGAATCCCTGTGTCCCGCAGCAGCCAGGTGACACAGGGGGTGTCTCCCCCATGTGCTTAGGTGGCACTGCTGAACCGGGTGTCTGTGCTGCCAGAGGACAGGGATGTGGCGGATGAGAGGAAGAAGGTTCTGGAGTCACCACCAGAGCTGCTGTCATCAATCAGCAGCCCTCTGGTCATCAAGGAGCTTACCAAGGTGAGGAGAACATGTCCCTGAGCATCCTGCTGCCAGCTGAGCTGTGTCCTGGGGCTGGTAAAGCCACCCTTTGCCTTGCTGTGCCACCAGGTGGTGACATGTGGCTTTGTGTTGGTCTCCACCAGGTCTATGACAGCCGGGAGTCCCTGCTGGCAGTGGACAGGATCTCCTTGGCTGTCAGCAAAGGGGAATGCTTTGGCCTCCTTGGCTTCAACGGAGCAGGCAAAACCACCACCTTCAAGATGCTGACTGGTGATGAGAGCATCACATCAGGGGATGCCTTTGTGGATGGGCACAGCATCCTGGCCAACATCAAGAAGGTACCTAGGGCTGCAGGAGAGCAGAGTTGCAGACAGTCCTGTGTCTGGCTGGCCTGAGCCACCTTGCAGGTGCCTCTGTGGAGAACATGGTTGCAGTTTGGGGGGTGGAGGCAATATCCCAGGGAAATTGTGTCCTTCGCTGGCCCACCATTATCGGTCCACATGGAAGCAGTTCCCCTCTCAGCTGGGATCACAGCTGTGATACATATGGAAGCCAAACCTTGAGAGGGTGGCAAACCCTTCATCAAAGGGTTTAGCTGCATAGTTGGAAATCTGGAAGATGTGAGGTACTGACCACAGCTGGAAGATGGTCTCTCTGAAACAAGCAGGGCAAACTTTTCCAGACCCCTGGTAGAGGTCTCCTTGCTGAGAATTGCCCACTCCCTTAGGAAAAGCAAGAAATGAGTAGGGGTTGGATTTTCAGTTCAGTCCTGGGATTTGTCTACCACTGTCACGGATTTCAGACTATTCTGAGTTGGAAGGGACCCACAAGGATCCTTGAAGCCAACTCTTATGAGAATGGGACTCCAGACAAGGTCAGGCATGGAGAACATAGGGAGAGTCTGCCCTGAAAACATGGCCCAGATTTCTTCCTTCCCTGGATCTGCCTTCTGTCATGCTCTTGTCCTTGGAGTTGACCAGGACATGGGGGAGGTACCAACCCTCCAGTGCTTTCCTTCTCCTGAGAGCCTGGGCCACCCAAAATGGGCCCTCACAGTGAGGAACTAGCTTGGGAGAGGCAGCGTGAGCCTACTCAGAAATACATTGTCTGTGTCCATCCCTGCCAGCCCAGCTGCTCCAGTGACAGGAGCATTTCCCTCTCCTTCCACCTCTGGTGTCAGAGCTACAGCTCAGCCCCCATCACTCAGATCCAAAACCTCATCGAGGAGCAGCAAACCCCTGTGGGTGCCAGGCACCTCCTAGCTTGGAGACCTGCCTCTGAGCTGATTGCCATTGTGTTGCTCTTGCCCTAAGGTGCAGCAGAGGATCGGGTACTGCCCGCAGTTCGATGCGCTGCTGGAGCACATGACGGGCCGCGAGACGCTGAGCATGTACGCGCGGCTGCGGGGCATCCCCGAGCGCTACATCGGCAGCTGCGTGGAGAACATGCTGCGGGGGCTGCTCCTCGAGCCCCACGCCGACAAGCTCGTGAGGACCTACAGGTGAGAGTGGCCATGGACAAACCCCATGTCTGCTGCTCCGGTGCTCCCTGTGCTCTTATTGGATCCTGTCCCTGTTCCCATCTCCCTTTTTCAGTGGAAGGTTGGACTGGATGATCTTGGAGGTTGTTTCAAACCGTAATGGTTCTGTGGTTCCTCTGCAGTGGTGGTAACAAGCGGAAGCTCAGTGCTGGCATTGCCCTCATTGGTGGTCCCCCTGTGATCTTCCTGGATGAGCCCTCCACTGGCATGGACCCCGTGGCCCGGCGTTTGCTGTGGGACGCAGTGACACGGACGCGCGAGTGTGGCAAATCCATCATCTTCACCTCCCACAGGTGACATTTGGCTGTGCTTGGCTTGGCATGAGAGATCAGGGAGAGTGGTGGCGTCCAAGGGATGGGACCCAACTCCAGAGCCCGGTGGGTGGGCACTCCCTGCCTGCAGCCAGTGGCTGGCTTTACCCAAATCTTCATCCTCCAAAAGCCCAGAGAGGTGGGAATACACCTCCAGCCACTTTCCAGAAGCTTCTGCAGTTGTGTCTTGGTGCTTACATGCCCAGAGAACCTGTTGCTGCCCCATCCCTGGAAGTGTCCAAGGCCAGGTTGGACAGGGCTTGGAACAACCTGGTCTATTGGAAGGTGTCTCTGCCCATGACAGCTGGACTAGATGAGCTTTAAAGTCCCTTTCAATCCAAACTATTCCATGATTCTCTGAACAAGTCCTCTCCCTCCTGCAGCATGGAGGAGTGTGAGGCGCTGTGCACTCGTCTGGCCATCATGGTGAACGGGCAGTTCAAGTGCCTGGGCAGCCCCCAGCACCTCAAAAGCAAGTTTGGCAGTGGCTACACCTTGCTGGCCAAGACACGGAGCGAGGAGGAGGGCGAGCTGCTGGCCTTCAAGGCCTTCGTGGAGAAGACTTTCCCAGGTACTGGGAGCTGCTGGAGCAGCTGCCCACGAAGGGAGGGCGGGGAGCTGGGAGTGAACTTCAGCACAGTCCCTAACCCAGAGCCTCTCCTTGCTCGTCTCTCCCAGGCAGTGTCCTGAAGCACGAGCACCAGGGCATGGTGCATTACCACTTGACCAACAAGAACCTCAGCTGGGCACAGGTAAGGGGGTGCTGGAGCATGTCCCCCATTTGCACGAGGAGGGAAACCTCCTCCTGCCCCTTGGCATGCTCTTGGTGGTTTGCTTTCGGTAGGCATCATTCCCACCCTGATATCCCTGAGGGAAGCATGGCAGGGGTGGGCACCTCCCTAGCCCTGCCCCTGCCCCTCAGCCCCAGCAGCCCTCTGGCACCCCAACTTCAGGTGGCACAGTGTGGTCCCACCAGGGCACGGGCAGTGGCTCTGCCCAAACAGGGACCCTGTAGGATCCCAGCCCAGGGATACAGATAAACACCCATGAGTGTGTATGTGTGTGTACAGATAAATACAGTCTAGCAGGTAACCATCTGAACCATCTGCATAGAGTGTACACAGATAATTCTATATGGAGTATATACATAGTACATATATACAGGTATATGTTATCTCTCAGTTTATACTCTGTCCATATATACACTATCTATATATAAATACATGCAGACAGAGATAAACACAGTAAACAGATAGTTGTCATATGCAGGATGTAAGTGTATATATAGGTTTATATATATATGTATATTATATACAGTGTATATAGTGTGTATATAGACTATATTGTGTACATATATATTATAGTCATTACATTTATTATATTGTACTATATACAATGTATATACACTATATACTATATAGGCTGCATATAAACACTGTATATATATAGTTCTTTATATATCTGTATACACTATATACTCTATAGGATATGGTGATACTCTACAGAGTATATACTCTGTATATTGACTATATAAAATGTATACTGTGTATATAGACTACAGAGAAAGTACATAGTATACAGATTATATAAAAAATATAGAGTTTATAAATATATATGTGTTTATAAATATTTAAAATATATAGCAATATATTAAAAACTATCTATGCTATACACAGGTAGTTATGTATATAGTTTATATACATATATATGTACTATACTGTGTAGGTTTTTTAAGATTAAGTAAATATTTTATCTATATTATGTATTAGCAGAAACCTTGGGCTGGGCTTGAATCTCAGTTGTGTGTACACACACACACACACATATACATATATTTATAAACCCATGCACAAATACACACACACACACACATATATATACATGTATGCATTTCTCTCATATAAATATGCAAAATGTACATATACACAGCATGTATTTTTAAATGTGGTCAGGTACTCTGCTAAGTAATCCATCTTCTGGCTTCCCCCCACTCTCCTGCCAGGGAGGGTGTCACTTCCACAGGTCTCCCTGGACATAAAAAGCTTCCTCTGTTTTCCCTGTCACAGCCTGGGTATTCCCTGTCACAGCCAGGGGGTCCCCCTGCCGAGTCACACTGCCCTGATGTCTGTGCCCCCCTTTGCAGGTCTTTGGGGCCTTGGAGAAAGCCAAAGAGAAGTATCACTTGGAAGACTACTCGGTGAGCCAGATCTCCCTGGAGCAGGTCTTCATGAGCTTCACCCGCTTCCAGCACTACACAGAGGACAGAGGGAAATGAGCCCCACCCGTGCCCTTCCTCACGGACTGGCTCTCAGCCTATACATAGTATATATAGAGACAGTAATTTATATATCAGCGTGTCTTAAATACTGTATAAATGTAAAACTTTTCACCAGGGAAGGGGGGAGAGGATGGTGGCGTTCCTCCTGCCGCCGGCGCGGTCTGTGTGTGCACAGAGACACTGCCACTCTCCAGCCTTCATCCCCTACACAGCAAAAAATCCCACCCCAAAAGCCAGGAGGAGCCTGGAGAGGGCTGGTGGGCTGGGGCTGGCAGAGGAGGGGCGGGATGGCTCCCTGCTCCCCCCATACCTGCCCATCGCTCACGCCCAGACCGTGGTCCTCACCCGCGTCTCGATGTGTCGTTTGGTGGTTGCTCGTGGTTTAGCAGGAGGCTGTCACATAGCTTAGGTCCAAACAGGCCCTGGGGGCGTCAGGATGGCCCATAGAAGCACTTTGTGTCCAACCAGAGGGATGTGGCACAGCTCCGGTGCAGCCCCTGCCTGGCATGGGACAGGAGAGGCTCCTTCTCCTTTAACTGCCTGGGAAAACTCTGTCTCCTCCTGCCTGCTTGCCAAGCCTGGCCTGAGGAGCTGGCACCAGCTCCAGCCATGCAAGGGGAGCTGTGTGGTGCCAAGAGCTGGCACTGGGTGAGAGGTAGGACATGGTGCTGGAGCAATGCCCGGAGCTTGGCCCCTGGAACAGCACGTGATGGGCTGGAGAGGCAGAGCCTGGGCTGGAGGCGGCAGTGGGTGAGGGGTGCCCAGGGATGCTGCTGGGCTCCGTGAGAGGTGCCACAGGGTCCCTGGGGACACTGCTGGGCTCCATGAGAGGTGCCACAGGGTCCCTGGGGACCCTGCTGTGCACTGTGGGGTTTAGCAGGGTGCTGGTGGACATGGCTGTGCTCAGTGGGGTGGGTGTGAAGTGTCACAGGGTGCCCAGGGACACTGCTGGGCTGTTGTGTGCCCATGCAGGGGTTTGCCAGCAGCACTGCCCCACACTGTGCTGTGGAGCCACAGGATGGGTTTGAAGCCAGCGGTGCCCTCACTGTGCCCACATCCTGCTGAGCTCACCCTTTATGTCACACACAGCTCCAACCAGAGCATACCTGTCCTGCAGCCCCCTCCTCATCTCCATCCCCTGTTCAGCAGTGGGCAGGAAGTGAAGGCCCCATCCTGTCCCTGCCCAGCTCTGGGATGCTGCTGGGCACCAGCACTGCCCAGCCCTGCCTGGGCCCAGTCAGAGGCAGCAACTGGGATTTCTTTTTGGTGTTTCCCAGTGGTTGGGTTGCTTTTTAGTTTGTTTGTTTGTTTGTTTGTTTTTTAAATAATGGAATTAAAAATATAGGACTTCTGGTAAGATTCAGTACAAAAG
>JAOXXN010000205.1:1114314-1125081 GCA_026770055.1 Myrmophylax atrothorax
GCTGTGCCCACTGCCCTGGGGAGCCTGGTCAGTGCCCACCACCCTCTGGGGGAAGAGCCTTTTCCTGAGATCCAACCGAAACCCACTGACACAGCTTCATGCCATTCCCTTGGGATGCCAGCTGGCAGCTCTGAGAACAAGCTGAGTGGCATCTTGGAACAAATTTTGGCACCTTGGAAGAAGTTGTGCCATCTTACCAGCAGAGCCAGCTGAAGGGCTGGTTCCCAACCAACCAGTAAGGCTGGAGAAAAACCAGTGGAGATCACAGAATCCCAGAATGGCTGGGTTGGAAGGGACCTTAAAGCTCATCCAGTCCCACCTCCTGCCATGGGCAGGGACACCTTCCACTAGACCAGGTTACTCCAAGCCCTGGCCTTGAACACTTTCAGGGATGGAGGTTCTCTGGACAGTGACACAGGGAATGGTTGCACCTGGCAGGCACCATCCATCTTGCAAGAGGGAAGGAAACCTTGGGGGACACAAAGGTTTACCAGCTGAGAGACTCAGGGAACCAGGAGGAGCTGAGCATCTTTGGGCCAGTGTGAGACGGAGGAGCTCACAGCTGCCCATGTCTGATGGCATGAAGCCATGTGGGGACCAGGGAGTGACAGCCCTGACCAAACCTGCCCTCAGTGTGACACCGACCTCTGCAGCACTCTCAGAGCTGGCATTTGCTCAACCTGCTCTGCTCCTGCCTCAGCACCGTGCCGGGATCTCAGCCCTCCCTGCAACTGCTGCAATGCAGAGCTCTGCCTCATTAGCCAAAAATGCCATAAAGCCACCCAAGCCTTTCCCAGCTGTGCTGTGGGAGCCCACACGGACAGGGCAGGCACGTCCTCCACAGCTGCCCCAGTGCTGGTTCATGTCCTTAATTCCAGCACTGCCTGTGCTGGAGGATGAGACAAATCCACAGCTCAGGTCAGCCAGAGCTGAGCAAAGTTCTTCCAAGCTGTTTGATCCTCCAAAGAGCTTTTAAACAAGGAAAAACAACACAAACCACCTGGCTCAGAGATGCCAGAGTGCAAAGAGGAGCTCAGGACCTTGTAGAACATCATGAGCTCCTGCAGCCATGGTGTGGAATCAACACCCTTCAAAATACCCCCAAACTGATGACATTTTTAGGGTCAGTTGGAAGGGTGGGATAAAACCAGAGCTGTTGGGAAAAGGGGGACAAAGCACCAGGCAGGCAGCTGGAGGGATAACATTCCCAGCTCCTGTGCTGGGGCCATTGCCGCTTCCCCCTCCATTTCCCTGGCTGTCAATCTCCAGCTTTTACAGGAAAATGGAGTTTTCCACAAAACACCAGAGTTTCTCAGTCAAATAATAATCCCCTCCATGAAACATCACCCAAATTACTTTGCAGCAGATAGAGAAGTCATCTGCTTCCCACCAAGGTCAGGGAAGGTTTTTTCCATACTGTCTCGGGCTCCTCTCAGTGTAACACGTGTGAGCAGCGTGGCTCACTCCCTGTAACTTGGATCTGGCAGCATCCCAGCACCTTCCAAACAGAGGTATTTCCAAATGCAGAGCCCACCACCTCAGTGCACACCCAGCCCGTCTTCTGCTCCCTTAACTGAATTCCAGGAACAATCCCGACCACAGGGAAGAAAAGCTCAGCATTGCAGAGGCTGGAAGGGCTCTCAGGGTCACTTTGCTCCAAACTCTCTCTGTGCAGCCAGGAGTGTAAAGCCAGTTACAAAATAAATGAGGGGGTCTCATGTCATCGTGAGAAATGGGATGTTCATCTTGTTGCTGTACCAGCACCAAGTGCTGGAGTCACCTGAGGCAGAGCTGCAGGAGGGAGCAACTTGATTTTCATGGGACAAGCCAAAACCCCTCTGTAGCCACTCTGCTTGGTGTCCTTGCCTTCAGAGGAGGCCATGGAGGTGCTCCAAGACTTGGAGCCCCTCTGCTCTGGAGCCAGGCTGGGAGAGCTGGGGACATTCACCTGGAGAAGAGAAGGCTCCAGGGAGACCTGAGAGCCCCTTCCAGTGCCTGAAGGGGCTCCAGGAGAGCTGGAGAGGGACTTGGGACAAGGCATGGAGGGACAGGACAGAGGGGAATGGGCCAGAGGGCAGGGCAGGATTAGATGGGATATTGGGAAGGAATTCTTGGCTGTGAGGGTGGGCAGGCCCTGGCACAGGTTGGGCAGAGAACCTGTGGCTGCCCCATCCCTGGAAGTGTCCAAGGCCAGGTAGGATGGGGCTTGGAGCAACCTGGGATAGTGGAAGGTGTCCCAGCCCATGGCAGGGGGTGGGTGGGACTGGATGAGCTTTAAGGTCCCTTCCCACCCAAACCATTCCATGATTCTAAATCAGAGACTCAGGAGCATTTTATTTCTTTCCCTGCCAAGACCACACTGGGCCAGGTTGTATTTATGCTCAGGTCATGCCAGAAGGAGTCAGATTCTCATGCTGAAAATAACTGGAGGTGTTGAAGTCCACCCTTGCAATCACACAGCCATTTGTTATTCAAAACAAACAGTCCTTTTGCTTTGGTTAACCATTCAGATTATGAATTTAGACACTTTTGCCTTCCATTGAAAGATGTGGGGACTTATTTAGGAGAGACAGTGCCTGTACTCCTGTTAATACAGGAATATCACTGTATCACCACATGGGAGCCAACCACTTAATGCTGAAAACAATCTGAGTTTTCCTCCAAGCCACCTGGAGCAGCCTGTACAAGGACTCCAGTCATGAGTCTTCAGGAGGCTTTTCACTGGGTTCATTTCCTGGACACTTTCAGAGGGGCAGCAGAGACACTTCCCTGGGAACTGTCCCTCCTCCTCCTGGGCAGACCTGCTCCTTAGGACTGGTTTGCTGCCTGAAGGGAGGTGGGAGCCAGATGGGGGTTGGTCTCTTCTCCCAGGTAACAAGGGAGAGAGGAAACAGCCTCAAGTTGTGCCAGAGGAAGATTAGGTTGGATATTGGAGAATTTTCTTCCCTGAAATGGTGGTCAGGTCCTGGCACAGCTGCCCAGGTCAGTGGGGGGGGGTCACCTCCCTGGAGGTGCTCAGTGACATGGTCAGGGGTGGCCTTGGCAGTGCTGGGCTCATGGGTGGACTCCATCACCTCAGAGGGCTTTTCCAACCTTTGATTCCATGAAGCATTCACATTAAAGGTCCCCCTGCCTGCTGATGAGGTCCATTGTCTCTCAGCCTCACTCCTGGGGGGGGCAGGCAGCAGGATGGATGAGGCAAACCTCAGGTGGGAGTCCCTGCAGCCCCAGTGATCAATACAGCACAAGGGCAGGACTCTGCCTCCAGAGAAAAGAGGGTTGAGAACTTCATTTTTAGGAAGGAAGAGAAAATGAAGCCATTTCCAGCCTGAGGTCAGCCAGAAACATGACACCTTATGGCACCCTAATGTAGTACCCAGGGAGAACAGGCTGCAGGGACCCCATGGATGTACCTCAGAGCTCCAGGTACGTCCTAGCCAATCATGGACCTGTCTCTCCATCCAACTCAAGCACTCTCATCTCTACTTATCTCACCATCCCCCTCTGCCCCAGCTCCCTCCGTGGCAGCAGCAGGCCCCAGTTCTGGTGTGGGGCTGCAGCCCTGAGCAGACACAGCATCTGCCCACAGGCTGCACCAAGGGGGGAAGTTCTTCTGTTCACTGGCTGCAGACAGAGGCAAAAGCTCTCAAATGGTATTTCTGGACAAATTAGTTGTTGCTTTCTGTTCCCAGTCTGATCAGGGCACCTGACACAGTGAGGTCTCAGAAAAAACGTGACCAATAAGCTCTGTGGTCATCAGAAAACCACACTGACCAGTTCTGTGCCTTTATAACTGGTGTGGGAAGTGATGTGGCCTCAAGCCCACAGGTTCCATTAGGAGGTTGTGGAGTTCCCACCCCTGGAAGTGTCCAAGGCCAGGCTGGACAGGGTTTGGAGCAATCTGGTCCATGGAAGGTGTCCCTGCCTGGCAGGGGGTTGGAACAAGATGAACTTTAAGGTTCCTTTCAACCCAAACCATTCTGGGATTATGTGATTGCAGCTCCAGACTTTTCTGAAATGTGTAAGGGCAGAGGGAAACTTAAAGGTAAACTCAGACACAGGACTGAGCATGTGAACAGAAGATTCTGTGCTCTCCCACTGCAGAACTCCAACACTCCTTGCCCTGCACTTCTGCACCAGGAAATTGGCCTCTGCTTCAAAGGAGCTGCCTCAAAGCACCCAGACCACCAGAGATGTGCACAAACACGAATGAACAGGACACCAGAGGAGATCTCAGCCTCACAGCCCAGGTGAGGTGCTCCCATGTCTATGGCACAAGTGAATTTGCAGGAAGTCTCAGGGAAAAACAGCAAGATGCATTTTCCCAGTTTGCAAAGCAAAGGTTCTACAAGGAGCAAAAAAGCCAAGAGTGGCAAGAGCTGGAATGAAAGGGGCAGTTTCCTAAAGGCTGGGAATGTGCCAGGACAGCAGCACAATCAGAAGGCTGACAGGCAGCTTCTGACTCCGTGTCTGTGAGAGGAAGAAGTTTCTCCAAAGTTTTCAATTTGGAAATAATAAGGTAAATACAGTAGTTCATGAAATTCAGGGAGACTTTATCCTGGAGAGACCCTGTCATGTTACTAAAAGGACAACAGAACTGTGAGAAGGCACTAAAAGCAATTTTCCAGAGGACCAGAAGGATTTTTGTGCTTCTGAGAATCTCAGTGCTGCTCTGGACCAGGGCCAAAGGAGAAAGTCAAACTGCAAAGCTCTGCCTCAGGTTTAAGGAACACACACACTTACTTTACGATCCAGTCGAGCTGTTCCAGTTTCAAGTTTGCCTCAGACACACAAGTAGGAGCCACCCCTATTTTTGGAGCTGACTCAAAGGCAGCACAGCCTGGAACAGCTCCACTGGGAAAGCCAGTGTCATATTTAAACAAATCTGAGAAACCTCAGAAAGTAGGAGCTCCCACATCAAAGGTTAAGGCAGACCTAGAGCAAGAATTGCCTCATCGTCTCTAACCCCATCTCCAGAAATTAATACTGAGTAGTCTGTACAGACCTTTTCTGTAGGAGTTTAGTAAAGGCTGTTGTTCCCTTCCCTCTCTCCCCCCATTTCATAAGAACAGAATCCCAAGGAACAAGATGCCTCTTGGCATCTCCAAAGATCCTTTTGACGATCAGTGCACTCCTCTTTAGAGCTCTTTACTACAGCAAGAAAGATTTTTACAGTTTAAAGGAAAAGCCAATGTGCCCCATCACATCCCTGAGAGCAGCACTTACCTGGGCTCCTCTGGAGTAGGATCTGAAAATGGTGCAAAATCTCCCTTGCCCTGAGGTGTCCCTGAAACACAGAAAAGTTACAGCTAAGAAATGTGGAGAACTGGCTGCCATACTGCACATCTCCTGCTGGACTTAACAAAAGAAATAAAATCAGTGTTGATCTTGTCAGATCTTTAGAACACACATGGTACCCAAAGTGCTCTTTTTTTTGGGAAGAATCCGTGGGTACATCACTCCCTTTGGGTACAGAACTCCAGAGGCTGTCACTGCCACTGTGCTTCCCATGGAGAGGGTACAAACCCAACACTCAGCTGCAGCACTGTCTGGTGCTGCATGAGACTGCAAGGCATTTTATTCCCCTGGGCAAAGGATTTTCAGTCTTGCTCCCTTCAGCTCACAGGAGCTCAGTCAGAGTGAGTCTGCAGAGCTCTCCCTGGTGTGAGAACACCTGGCCTATCATAGGATGAATGTAACCACTCAGGGAGGAGAAACTGTCTTGCACTGCCTGGCTTCACTTATTCTTTCCAACATGTTTTAACCAAAACCAAAGGGAATTCTCTTTATACCCAGATCCCTCGTTGATCCCACCCTGTGGAGAGCTCAGGAACAGGACTAGGGAATAGTGTGACATTCAGGGGCTCTTCAGTCACTACAATTTTTACTGACTGTTGTACCTCAGTTTGACAACACTACCAGCACCTCTCAGTGCCTGTGGGAACATCTGGGACAACAAGGCAGAGCCCAGCACACCGATTTAACCAGGGCAATCCCAAACACTTCATGATGTTTGTCAAATCTATTCCCTGGGTCAGGATATAAGACACATTAATGACCATAAGGCTGATCATTTGCCTTGTCAGCCCCAGATTTGCATCAGCTCCATGAGAAAGTCACTGGCCTCAAGTTCAGGACAGTCATTCCTTCAGATCTGAAGCTTAAAGCTTCCAGAGATCACATTATAGGCCCTGGACATCAATCTTACAGCCTGTGCTTACATCTCCTCCTCCCCTGACAATCAAATACTGGGTAAGTAATAGTGAAAGATTACACTGAGGCATCATAAACCATTGTTATCAGCTTTTCAGCTCCTGTGCTGTTCTCCAGCTCAAGAATTGCAGTACAAAAAGAAGATGGTTTCAAGAGGGAAACTGTGAGTTACTATACACTTGGGGCTGAAATGTTAAAATAGGCATCTTACAAGAGAGAGACACGAATGCAAGTGGCACATATAAACACACAGTCTAGAAGAGATAAATGAGCTGCTTCTGTTCTTTTCTGTGAGAAAAATGAGGGCATTCAGCTTCAGAGAACAGGGTGTAATTAAACCACCAAACTCCTCACTGCCAGAGTCACTCACTGGGGCTGAGAACGTGGCATTCATTCCTATTTAACAATTCCCACAGGTTACTAATGTTCCTGTTACTTGACTGAGGTAAGGGGCTATTTAACTCCATGTTTTAGGGCCTGTGTCATTCCCCACAAGACCCATGTGAAACTGAGAACATGGGCAGACTTCCCATCCCATCCCATCCCATCCCATCCCATCCCATCCCATCCCATCCCATCCCATCCCATCCCATCCCATCCCATCCAATCCCACAGGAGCTGGATTTGGGCAGGCCCAGGAGCTTGTGCCTCCTGTCCCTCCTGTCCCCTCACTCTCCAAGCTGAGGTAAAATCCAGCCAAATCCTCCCTTTTTTTGTGAGCCTGGATCCAGCTCTGAGGACAGGGAAGCATTTTGGGGACCTTTGTGGCATTTCCATCCCCTCCCACTCCCCAAAAGCCCCTCCAGACCTTCCCCCTGAGGTTCCTCCTGCCTTTCCCTTGCTGCCTTTTTTTCCAAGGGGAATCTGGGGGAGTTTTCCCACTCCTCAACTGCAGTTCCTGGCTCTGACATCCCTGAGGATTCCCAGAGATGTTTCCTGCCCTCTCTGAGCTCCCACTTTAAATCACTTGGAAACCAGAGACCCTTTTGGGGTGCAAACCAAGTCCCAAACACAAACCTTGCCCAACTGAGCTGCACCAGGGAGAGGATCTGGGGGAACATCCCCCATGGAAAGCAAATCCCACTGGATTTACTGCCTCCATCCAAAGGTGTTCCCTGGGCTGGAGATTTACTGGCTCTTGGGTGCAGCTCTGCCCTGTTGTGTCTTCCAGGGGCTGTTTTCCAATGATTTTTTGCCTTCTCCTCCTCCCCAGCTCCATGGATGGTGTTTACTGAGTGTATTTTAATGCATTCACCTTTCAGCTCTTGCCCAGCCGTGTATTGATCCAATATTGATCCCTGGGAAAGGCTGGGATGGGGACAGGGAGCTGGAAAAAGGGGTGGGGACAGCAGGATGAGCCCCTGGCAGAGCTCAGTGTGGGGGAAAGGACTGGTTCCTCCAGCCCATCCCTCAGGAAAGGGATCCCTGAGCCTGAAAATATGGATAAGGGTGGAGTTCTTAGTGGTGTCAGAAATTTGGGAGCTGCAATTCCCAGTGTTCAGTGAGGGATCCCCTGGGAGTGCAGGGAAGGGGCTGGAGGGAGCACAATCCCCTCCAAGGGGCATTCCCAAGGCAGGAATCTCCCCTGGGATTGGCTGCTCTGACCCCTGAGCTGTGTCCCCAGCTCAGTTTTTCCCCCTTTGCTCCAGATTTTCCCTCTCTGGAGGGGGCAGAGGAGTTGGGAAGCTGAAATCCAAGGTCATGGATGCAAAGGGGAGGATTGGAGGATGGTTTGACTTCCAGGCCATCAAAACCTCTCCTTTGTTTTTTTGGGAAAGAGGATGCTGGGATTCCATTTCACCCACATTTCCAAATGAGGCTCTTTTTGGAGCAGCTTTTCTTTATTTGCTTCTTCCCCTCTCTGGGAACCAGAGAGTTTGGAGCTGACAGAGAGCAGGGAAGTGGCAGCTGCTGAAATCTGCAATTATATGCAGGGGCTTCCACTGAAACCCCAAACCCTCCTCCCAGGGGGAAACAGGGATGGGAAATGGGATAAGGTTTCCTCCTTTTCCCCCTTGTGCTGGGCTTTGTTTGGGAAGAGGTGATGATTTTCCTGAGATGATCCCCAGGCCAGGGGGGGTTGTGGAATACTAAAATTAACCACTCTGGTCTCCATCCTCACTTGGGTTATTTTCCTCCAGGAAGACTCCAAATCTTTATCTTCCTTCTGGGAAAAATCCCAGAGAGAGCCCTCCCAGGCTCTTTTTTCCCCCCAAATTGTCATCCTGAGCCCCTGATTCCCACAGTCTGCCCCACACAGACCCACCAGGGTCCCACTGGCCAGACCCACCACCCACCTGCAGGTCCCTGAGGAGCCCATGGTGGGAATTGGGTGCTCTGGCACCACCCAAAAGAATCCAAACCCCAACCCCATGTGGGGACAAGGACATGTGATCTCACTCCCCCTCATCCCCTGGGATGATTCAGAGGGGACTGGGATGATCCAGAGGGTCCTGGGGTTATCCAGAGGATCTGGGACAGATCCCTCAATTCAGAGGAAAACTTTGGGCTCGTTTTTCACAGCAGAGAAACAAACCCCGTGAAAGTGGCTGCGGTTTGGGCTTTGTTTGGAGCACAAAACTCTGACCACATTCCCTCCCAACTCTCCCTTTTCCATTTGGTCACTGCAAGCTCTTTGAATGCTTCTATTTTTGGGGCTTTTCATTGAGGCAAAGAGCAAACTGAGTCACCTGATGGACGAAATATTTCCTTGATAAGACACTTTTTTCCCCTTGTTTTGCTCCCGGAGGCTCCAAGGACGGGTCTGTCCCACCCAGCTGTTGGTCCTCACGGAAATCTCTGCTCCCCACAGCTGTTTCTCACTAGGACATTCTTCAGAGGTGGATTAGTTGTCATTCCCCTCCTTAATAATAATAATCCCTTAATGTATTTTCTGTCATCCAGCGAAGGAACAAAACGCTCCCACGTGTTTTCACGCCACTTTTCCTCACACACAGAGGGGGTTTGGGCTCTCCCTGCCCTGTCTGAACCCTCAAGAAACCCCCAGGCACCAAGTTTTAAAGTTTATAACATGCCAGAAGTGTGTTAAACCCACTGAACCACAGGCACATAAAACAGGTGTGGAAAGGAAGGGAAAAGGGAAGGTTTCCGACATTCCCGTGGAGGATTCCCACTTCCCACCCCTCCCCTGCTGCCTTGCCCTTCCTGGGAATGCCGTGGAAAGGCTTGGATTTAATCCTGTGCTGGATCAGAGGCACTTCCCAAGCAGGGAGGGGGTTGTGGTTTCCTGGGAACACACTCCATGGCGTGCAGGGACAGGTTGCAGCCAGATGTGCTTGGCCACAGCCAGATGTGCTGCACGATGCTCCTGCCTCCCCCCCTTGGCTCCAGGGCCTTGTGGGAACATCCCCTGGGGGCATCCTGGGTGTCTCTGGGGGCAAAGTCACCCCTTCAGTGTCTGTCAGGTCTCGGATGATCTCCCTTCTCCTCCTCAGGCTGGGGTGGTCCAAGCCCAGCGTCAACTCCTGGCAGCAGAAAGAAATGGGGCATTTCACCCTTTTTTCTTGTTTTTCCTGCTTTTTCCAGTGCTCCAGAGCCAGGATGAGGGTTCCTCCCATGCCCTGGCACAAAGATGCCCCCACAGCTGCCATCAGCCCCTGGACTGCCACAACTGTGGCATCACAGTTACATCCTGGCCAGACTCCTCCTTGGCAAGGATGGAGCGCTGGAGCTGGAGCCGGAGCCCCTGCCCAGCCATCCCTGCCAGCCACAGCTTTGCCCAGCTCCAGCTGCCATTCCAGTGGCCACTGGAGCACAGGGAGAGCCCTGGCAGGGGCACAGGTATGGTGGCAATGGCAGGATTCCTCGGGAATGTTGGATCCTCAGTCGCATCATCCTCCCATCCAGCGCTTCAGAGCCAGAACTCGGTGGTTTCCCTGCAATTCCCAGGTCAGCTGGGTTGGTGCTCTGCAGGAATTGGTGTTTGGAGCAGGGATTGGTGTTTGGAGCAGGGATTGGTGTTTGGAGCAGGGTCAGGCTTTGATTTGTTTCTTGTGGCTTCCTGTGCTGACGAGAAAGGAGAAGTTATTTATTTTGGGAAGATCAGACTGAAGCCCAGGAGGGGAAGGGAGACAGACCCAGCTCTGCTGCTCCTGCAGGGTTGGAGCTCCAGGGCCTCCTTGCCTTTGATTCCTTCTCCCAGTGCAACCAAGAGGAACGATCCTTTCCATTAAAACCTCCTTATTTTAGGGAACTTCCAGGGATTTCAAAGAAGCTGCAGGTTCCTCTGGGGAACAAACTCCCCGTGGCAGTGCCAGGTCTGTGCCCCATCCCTGAGCCCCTGGATGTGCTCAGAGCTCCCAGCCCTGGAGGGAGATGCTCTCCAGGCCCCAATCCCACCCTGCAGGACTCCATCCCACCCAGGCTGGGACTGGCAGTGCCCAAACCCACCTTGCCTGGTGTGCTGGAGGTGCTGCCACAGCCACACAGGAATCTGCCACATCTCCCACTCCTCTGCTGCTGCTGCAGGGTCCAGAAAGCACAGAAATTCCCAGCTTTTATTCCCAGAAAATGTTGCTTCTCCTCCTGAGGAAC
>JAOXXN010000205.1:1144406-1159701 GCA_026770055.1 Myrmophylax atrothorax
CCCCGCCCATCCTGCTCCAGCGCTCCTGACCTTTGCTCCTCCTCCAGCTTTCAGGCTGCAGCCCCCAACGCTGGTCCCACCTCCCTCTGTGCTGCCTCCTCTCTGCCCCTGTCCTGGTTTGGAATCCCTCCCCCCTGTTGGTGCTGGTACAACACCTGCATCCCTCACATCCCTCCCTGCTGAGAAGATGCCCCCGAGTCCTTCTGCTCCTCCTGCCTTGTCCCCTGACCTGCCACAGCCCAGCCCTTGTGCAGCCCCTTTGCCCAGGAGCAGGGCTGGCTCTTCCCTGGCCCTGTGGCACAGAAGCCCCCGGCTCAGGGGGGCTGCTGGCAGCTCCCTCTGCTGAGTCAGCTCCTGCTCCACTCTCCACCTCCTGCTGCTGCTGCTGCTGCTGCTGCTGCTGCTGCTCTGCTCCCTGGCCCTTGCTCCTCAAGTTGCAGCAGCACTGAGACTTCTTGCTTCTATGAAACATTAATTGCTGCCCAAACCTGTCTTTTCCTGCTGGGCTGATTCCCTTTCCTCCCTTGGGGATTGCTCTGCTGTTGACCAATGGGCCAGGACAGCAGTGCCATGGGTGTGTGATGCCCCCCATCAGTGACTCCTCTGGAAAAGATCCCCCCAAAGTGGGGCTGGCAAAGGGGAATCTGTAAAATGGGCTGCAGTGAGGGGGGCTGAGAGCAGGCAAAGGGCAGCTGGCAAAGTCCAATGAGCTGTACCATGTTGGTTGGGCAGCCAAGGGCACATCCCCCCCTCGGTGTGATGGACTGGAAATGTGCAGTGCCAGGGACAGGGCAGTGATGAATCCATCAGTCCTCAGTGGGCTGAGGCACAGCCCTGGGCACCACAATGTCCATCTGAGCACACCCTGGGATGGCAGGGCCCCAGTGCCCCATGGCTCTGGGGACAAGGGCCCTTCCTGTGCCCCTCAGGGGCTGTGCCATGTGTAGGGGATGATGCTCTGAACCTACACAGCCTGGGGAAGGCACATCACAGAATCATGGAATGGTTTGTGTGGGAAGGGACCTTAAAGCTCATCCAGTCCCACCCACCCCCTGCCATGGGCAGGGACACCTTCCACCAGCCCAGGTTGCTCCAAGCCTCGTCCAGCCTGGCCTTGGACACTTCCAGGGATGGGGCAGCCACAGCTTCTCTGGGCACCCTGTGCCAGGGCCTCACACCCTCACGACAAAGAATTTCTTCCCAATATCCCACCTATCCTTGCCCTCTGGCAGTGGGAAGCCATTCCTCTTGTCCTGTCCCTCCATCCGCTGTCCCAAGTCCCTCCCCAGCTCTCCTGGAGCCCCTTTAGGCACTGGAAGGGGCTCTCAGGTCTCTCTGGAGCCTTCTCTTCTCCAGGTGAACCCCCCCAGCTCCCCCAGCCTTGGAGCCATGTGGGGTGAACTCCTCTGGGGGGGCCTGTTTTGGTGAGGGGTTTGTACCCCCACAGGTGAGGGGATCCTCACATTCAGCACTGCTCAGTTTGGCTTCTGCACATGGCAGGGGCCAAATCAAGCCCTCTCCATCCCCCTCACCTCCCAAACTGCCCAGCTCCCACAGCCACTGCTACAGCAAAATGAAACAGCAGATAAAGCTAAACAAAAAGCATATAAAGCAAAAGGAATTAGCAGATAAAGCAAATCGAAATAGCAGACGTCCTGCTGGAGCCTCTGCCACTCCCAGCTGCTGATGGTTCTCCCCAGGGAGCAGGGGCTTGGAGGGTGAAGCCTGCAGAGAAAGTCTCACCCCGGGGCACAGCCCTGGATGGTGAGCAGGGGAAGCAGAGAGGGGAGACCTGTGCATGCCTGGATTCCCCAGGAGGAGAGGAAAGGCACTCCTCTCATTTCTGGCCCATTGGATCCAAAGGGCTGGAAGTGGACTGGAGGAGGATGGGCAGGAGTCTCCTCTGTTTTATTTCTTTTCTCGGCCTCTGGTTTTCAGTCCTGCCACTCCACAGGGCCCAGTTTATGACTCAGTCAAGGGATTTCTCACCTCCTTGGTGAGATGGTGGAAACAAACTGGAGCCCAGACAAATGGGAGTCATGGCAAGAGGTGGTGAGGCAGAGCCAGAGGGGTGATCCTGGCAGAGGGGTGGTCCTGCCAGGGGCTTTCTGCAGTCTGGGGTCTCTGCCATTGTTGTACATTCAGCTGGATGAAGGGGGAAGGAATGGAATTCAAGGGAGTGCCTGCTCTGGGGTGAGGAGGAGAGGAGTGGTCACAAGGCACCCATCATTCCCAGCCCAGCTGCTTGGGCTGTGCTGTGCTGCAGAGGATCCTGCCCCTCACACCAAACAGCACCACACCGTATGAACAGGCTCAGGGGACACCAGGGAACCACTCAATGAATTGTAGGCAAACCCAGAGCTGGAGGATCATCACCTCAACCAGACCTGAGGTGGGATTGGCTGGATCAGGGCTCCTCCTTCCATGGGATGCATGGCCTGGCCTTGGCACAACACTCAGAGCTGGACTGCTGGTGAAATCCCTGTGTGTGAGAGCAGAGGTCGAGGAACTGTCCAGCCAGGCCTCAGGATGGGAAGGGGCTGCCTGCCTGGGTAAGCTGAGCCTCCAGCAGCCTCCCTGCCTGTGCCTGTGCTGTGGCAGCCACACGTTAAACAAGAGGGAAGAGTTTGATTTTTCTCCCAACATCTTTATTACAGTGTAATCAAACCCCATTTCAGTTCTGATTAAAAGGTTTAACTAACCAAAAAACCCCACACCTATCAGCAGAACAAGGCTCTCCATCTCTAAATTAGCACATCTAACTGGTGTGTGCAGAACATCCCTGATCCCAGCTGTGCAGGGACCTGCTGCCACTGGCACTGCTGGCATTGTCATTGCCCTGCTGGCATTGCCACTGCCCTGTTGGCATTGCCACTGCCCTGCACTTCTGCCTGCAGAAATGGAGCTGTGATGAGCCTGAAGCCAGTCTGATTCCTAAGCCAGGGCTTGTTCCTGGACTGGTCTGTGTTTCACATCACAGGCTGCGTTTCACATCAGGGCTGTGGTGGGAAGGAAGTCACCTCCAGCTGGGGTTAGTGGTGACATTTAAAGCAAACTCTGCTGCTGCTTCTCTCTGCCTGGTGGTTCATGTGAGCGAAGGAGAAAATGTACCAGTAGTTTTTAACCAGTGATCAAATTTCATCAAACTTCACTCACAAACACGCACTTCTAATGAAACCGTCAGTGATTCAGTGCTCTTTCATAACGCTTTAAACCAGAAAACACTGTAGGGAGGAGGATTGATTACAAGAGTTGTGAAGTTCTCATGAATTTCCCCAGTGCCAGATGTTAAGTAACACAGTGGATGGGAGAGGTGCTGCTGCCTCTCCCTGCCCCGAGCGGGCACAGAGCTCCCCTGAGCAGCACAACCAGCACCTCCCCTGCTCCTGGCCCCAGCCTGCCTGGGAATGCAGGGAATATGTTCTGTCACCTCCAGCATCCACCAGCACAGGTATCCTCCTTGTATCTGGCTTGAGGGACTGTAAATGGGGAGTTGGAGCATTCCTGGTCTGAGGCCTGGGCGTGGTGAAGGACTGAAGGTGAGGCTGCCAGCTGGGAGCCAACGGGAAAAGACCCTTCAGCAACTGCTAAAGGCAAAGGGTGAGCCAGTGCAGAGGTGCTGGGCACACTGTTCTGATTCAGGAACACAAACCAGCTGCCCACGTGAGGTTTGGATTGCTCTGAGTGTGTTTATCCCACATCCAAAAGCTCCTGATGAGCTGGAAAGCCCCGTGGCCTCCTGTCATGTGGAGGATCCAGACCCACAACCCACCCCATCTGTGTTCACAGCACACCCTGCAGAGCCTCAGGGCTGTTCCCTGCCTCTGGCACACCTGGACACTGCCAGGATTGGGGTTCTGCTCCCCCTCCATGCTCAGCACAGGCAGGAGTGGCTGCAGAGCAAGTGCTCTCAGGTCCAGGGCAGCTGGTGAGGAGCAGGTAAGGTATGTGAGTCAATGCAAAGGCACCCCAAAACCAGAGGGCTTAGACACCCTCCAAAAGGCAGAGACAGTTCCTGAACAGGGGGGAAGAGGAACAGAGACAACACAGGACTGCAAATGTTTGCAGTCACTGAAGAGATCTGAGTTAGGGGGTCTTGGCACAACAAGGCAAAAGGCAATGGCCATGAATTTAAGCACATCAAACCCTAAAGCTGAAGAGTTTTATCACTCTGAGGGTGACCAAGCACTGCACAGGCTGTCCAGGGAGGTGGTGGAGTTGCCATCCTTGGAGATATCCCAAGGCCATGTCCAGGGCAACCTGGGCCTGTGTGAGCAGCAGGACAGGACCAGGTGATCCCAAGGCCCCTCCCAACCTGCACCAGTGGTCGGTGTAACCAGCTGGTCTAAGCACAAGGAGCAAATCCCCGAGGGCTCGAGTTAAGCAAGAAGGTGATGTTGGGGCAGCAGGACGAGGCAGCACAGGGCAGAAGGAAAGCAGCTTCTTGTCTCACAGATGGCAATGCAGGAGACTTTCCTGCTCCACTCCTGAGAGTGGGTCAACATGTGGGTTATACAGGCAAGAAACCCCTTGGTGTGGGCTGGAACAGTCCAGCTGCAGGAGCAGGGAAAACTCCCAAACCCATAACCAGAGCCTCCAGTGCAGTGTAATTACTGAGGTTTCCTTTCAGCATCGTCACACACTGTGCTGGTGAGGAAAGGGAAGGATTTCTCCAAGGCACAATTCCTGCCTAGGATGGAGTTTTGCACAGTGAATCACGTTTTCCCTCACAACCCCCTGCCTAAGGAGAGGGGGTTTGTGGCAGCACTGGGAACCACAAGGTGGGAGAAATAATAATAAGGAAATGCAGTATTAAAAAAAGTCTCCAAGATTAGAGTCTCTGCCTGATGGTTGGCAAAGCCTCCTTGTGCCTGCTCTAAGGGGTGTGGGGCAGGAATGGGAGATCTGAAACCTTTAGCTACTTCTCATCCAAGGGCTGACATGGATAATATGGATCTGAGGATAAACCAGAGCCAGAACCTCACCAGCAGCCTCTTCCCTGAGGAAATGCCAGTGCTGGGCCAGTCTGTGCTGCTGTGGAAGATGATGCTGATCCCAACTTCTAATTAGAGAGATGACATAAGGTCAAGTGTTCCCGAGCAGGATGTCTGCTGAGTTGTTGTAATGTCTCTGCACAGAGTCGGAAAAGGGTGGGGGAAGACTGTTCCACAGCAGGGACTGGAAGGAAGAGCAGAGACGTGGCAAACATCCAGCAGGAGGAACTCAGACACTCAGATACCACCATGGGCAAGAACACCCAGTGTGAGGGGCAGTGGCACAGCTGGGGCACCAGTTCTGGGTGCCAGGAGAACTGCAGCCCTGAGGAGCTGCCACTGCCCAGCTGGGCTGCTCAGCATTCTGTGTCTCAGAAGATTCAGGATCTCAGGTTTGAGGAGGAGCATTTTCTCAGTTTGGTATTTCCCCATTCCCAGAGTCAGTATTAGTCTCCAGTAAACAAACCCAGCACAGGAACACCAAATACATCTGGCAGGTTCCCAATGGGAAGGTCACACTTGCTGGTTTTCACAGCTCTGTGCTGTCTCTGGGGCTTTCAGGTCACTTGATCCCAAAGGACAGCCATGATTAGGACCACCATGAACTGTCTGGTCCCACAGAAAGATTTGAAAAGTCAGGATATTAGGAACATTATTTTCACAAGATCAAAATAATGAAGTCTCTCAGAACAGTCAGTGAACTGAACTGTGCAGGTGTGGGAGGAACCAGAGGGTATCATTTAGTAGCTCCAGTGGAAAGGTGAGAGGGAGGTAATGGTAAACCTGCCCTGCTGAGAGCCAGGCGAGGAAGGGGCTCCATGGCTGACTCAGCTGAGTGAGAGATGTTCTCCAGACCATTCATCCACTAAATGCATCACAGCCTGGAGTTATTCCCACCTGGACTGCAGAGAAATACCTGGGCAGTGATATTCCAAGAGAAGAAGGTGCTGTATTTGGACAGGAGTTTCCAGCATGGTCATCAAGGAGGAACAGGATCTCTCCAGTTCCTGCAGGCAGGGATGTCCCACCCAGAGCCTGCAGTGGCAGGTGGTGATGAGGAGCTTCTGCCACGCTGGCTTTCCTGAGTGATGTGCCCTTCTTCCTAGGATGAGGTAACAGGACATCCTTTGGGAGCAGTGTCCATGTAGTCCTGCCTCACAATCTCCCTAAGAAACCTCGAAGGCCTTGGAGATTTGCCTGCAAAGGAATGTCTGGACCCAGCACCTGCCTGCAGAGCTTCCCTTTCTCCTGAGCAGGCTGTGACTGGAGAGGCAGCGGCTGCACCATGAGGGGCTTTTAGCAGCTCCAGACAACTCAAGCATATCTGGCCAGGGACATCCTAAAGCAGTGGGGCCATAATCCTTCTCTTCTGTGACAGTCCCCAGCACAGGGATGAGACACAGGGCTGGGGTAGGAAACTCATCCTGCCCCTGGAAGTGCTGACTGAAGACTCCTAAAGCCCAGGGCACCCTGCCTTGCCCCCAGAACTCCCAGTGGGATACACAGGCAGCCCTCCAGAGAAGGGCTGAGCACTGCAGCCACAGCACATCCTGCTGCTCCTCCGTCCTTGGTTCCTTGGACAGCCAGAGGAAAAGGGAGCAGACCCAACACAGCCCTCCCCTGCCAGTGAACACAGCCATTTGGGTGTGCAAAGCAGGGTACAGTGGCACTGCACCCTCATTGGAGCTGGGGCAGAGGAGCCAGCAGAGCCAGAGGAAGCACATTTTGGGTAAGGACTGTGTGTAAATGGGTACACAACCACAGAGCACCCAGTGGGACACAACCCTCCTGTGCAGAGACATTCTCCCCAAGGCAGGGAATAGGAGACACCAAAATGAGGCCAGGACACAAAAACCCAAGCACTGCTGCACTGTGGGGGTGTATTCAAAGGAAACTCCTCTAAGTGCAGTCAAGGAATCACAGAACGGTCTGGGTTGGAAGGGAACTTAAATTCGTCGCATTCCACCCCTGCCCTGGGCAGGAACACCTTCCACTAGACCATGGCCCTGTATTTTCAGGGAAAGAAGTGGCTTCAAATGTCTCATAGCTGAGACACCTTCAAAAGCTCCTTGACTACCAGGAAGTGCAAAATGAGGACCCCTTGATGAGGGTCTCACCGGAGCCCTGGGAAACAGGGAAGCACTGACCCTGTCAGGGGTGCAGCACAGCCTGCCCCAAGCTGCCTGGGCTAGGCAAGGAGCTGGGCTGGGCATCCTCAGCACAGCCCCAGCCAGAGCTGCACTGAGCAAAGCTGTGTGACCTCACACTGGGACTGCAGAGTCCTGAGCCTTGGCAGAGCCCAGAGCTCCTGGGGCTCATGGCTACACACACCTGAGCAGTCACAGAACCTCAGGATACTCTGAACTGGAAGGGACACACAAGGAGTCCAATTCTTTAGTGAATGGCCCACAGGGGATGGAACCCCTGAGCCTGGCTTTATTAGCACTGAGTTTTAACCAACTGAGCTCATCTCAGGGTCAGTCTGAGGCCATGGGCTCCATACTCAGCTCCAGTGTCAGCCTGGGGCACAGCTCTCCACAAAACACTGTTTGCTCTGGAAAACAATGTGGATGAGACCCAGAAGCCCCCTGTTCCTGTGCTGAACACCTTCTCTGCTGCTGCAGTGGTGATGAATCCAAGCCCTCCCAAAGGGAAAAGAATAAATATCCTCTGATCCCAAGCAACCTGAATTCAGTTCTCAGTGTGTGACTTTACAAGCCAATCCTCCACCCTGTGTTTGATCAGCTTGAAGGCTGATAAAAGGTCCAAAACACCCTTTGACCTAATGCACCTCAGCACTGTGGCTCTGAGCCACCCCAAGGGCTGCTTCAACATGACTCTGTGAGCCAATGTGCAGGGAGGAATTCACCCCCAAGCCATTTGGGAGCTGCTTCCTCGATGACACCGAGTGCTGCTTTCACGAGGCACTGACGGGTTTAACCTTTGCTTCCAAAATAATCATTAGCATATTATACAAACACAGTGTAGGGGAAGAGGAAAGTTGAAAAATAATATTTAAAAATACTTGCCTTTAAAAATTCAGCCCCTCTCATGTTACCAAAATCTATTTAAAGGGATGAAGCACTTGCTGACTCTGAGAAGCCTTTGGTCCCAAAAGCATTAGGATTCAGTGTGTTTTTCTGGCCAAGTTCTCAAGATCTTTCACTGTCTTTAGTCCTGCTTCTCTCCTTTGTGTTTCCAAGGGTAGATCAGCTCTCCAAGGAACAGCTTCTTGCAGAGAGATGCCCAGGAGTCCTTGGGGTAGCAGCTGTAGGTGGGCAGCCTGTACGTCTGTACCACAGCACCGTAGGAGAGAGGGTTGATCTGTGGGAGACACAGGGGCAGGAGCAAGGGAAACGTGGTGAGCAGCTCAGGGAGGGCAAGTGCAGCTTCTGCATAGCACCAGCCCCTGCTCAAGAAGCACCAGAATCCCTCCCTGGCTTGCTAAGGCCATTTGTCCTTATACAATGGCCCCAACAGGAACAAATGGGGGTGGCAAGGGGTGTTATCAGAACCATCTCCAAGCAGAGAGGCAGCAAAAGTGCTGGTGGAAGGAGAGGGACACACGTCACACACGGGTTGGGACTGTCCCCTGGCTGTGTGAGGGGGTGGCAGTGGCTGCAGAGACAACAGACAGGGATAGAATCAGTCATGGAATGGCTTAGGTTGGAAAAGACCCTCAAGTCCAACCTTAAACCCAGCACTGTCAAGGCCACCACTGACCATGTCCCCAAGTGCCACATCCACCTGTGTTTTCAACATTCCCAGTGATGGGGACTCCACCACTGCCCTGGGTGGCTGTGCCAGGGCCTGGACACCCTTTCCATGAAGAAATTTTCCTCAATATCCAACCTAAACCTACATCTAACACTCCATGGGGGATGCACTGGGACTCTCAGGAACTCCTCTGGAATGAGCCAGTGAAGCCACATGTCATATGAGCCCTCAGCCCACAGCTGTGCTTTCATTTAACCCTGGTATCACCCCATACCCACCCAGTGGAACTGAGTCCCAGCAGGACAGGATCACATACAAAGTAATTACCATTTTCCCTATTGGAAATGACCATTTTAAATTAGGTCTCCTTGGCTGAGTTCATCTTTTTTTCTTTGGTTTCAATCACCACCCAAGTCTGTGCCTATAAAAGCTCTGATTATGGTCACTAAGTTGCTCTACTGACCTTTTGAAGATGGGGAGGCAGACAGGGACATTAGCTGGATGAGGGGTGACAGAAGCACATCAGACCTTGGAAAAGCTCATCCCAGGGAAGTGTTCAGGGCAGGGAGACAGGTGAAGTCCACAGGATGGATCCAGTGTGGCCAAGAACTGATGCAACAAAAGGTTGCACAGCAAGAGGTTGTCTCCAAAAGAGCAAAAAGGTTGCACAGAAATGCTGGGGCTCAGAAAACAGACTGTGGGGAAGGGGGATAACAGAGGTAGAGGAAGCTTGAACAGTGGGGAGAAGTGGAAGGACATCCTCTAGTGAAAGGGTCCAGCTCTGCAGGAATCAACCCAGCAGCTCCAAGAAAGGAGACTGTAATTCACAGCAGAAAATCCAGCCACAAAAAGGAAAGAGAGGCAGCAAAAACCACACAGAGAGTCACTACTTGGTCAAAAGGTGAATATTTCTTTTGTCCAGTGAAGAGCATCCAGTTTTCCAGGAGTTTGCCTGTACCACCAGCTTGCCTCAGCCTTCTGGTGTTCACAGAGCAAGGGGGAGAACCTGCAGGGATGGAGCTCTGGGAAAGGGGGGTTGAGCAGAGAGTTCATTAGAATTAATGCTGGAGATTTTGGCAAATTAGTTTCAAAGTGCCACATGGCTGAAGCAGAAGGGGAAATGCCAGTACACAGAAACATCCCTAGGAAGTTTGGAAAAAAGGCCAGGGCAGCAGCTTGCAGGGAGAAAAAAAGAAAAAAATAGGAAAAAAAGGCCAAAGAAATGTGCCCCCAGGACAGACAGCAGTAAAACCTGAGTAACTGTTCCTGCCCATTCCCCCACTGAAGGCAAACCCGTCTGCTTTAAGTGCAAACATGCTGGGTGAGGACAGGAACTGGTGCTCTGCAAGGGACACACACAGTGTGTGCTCCTCTGACTCCTTGGGCTGGAAGGTTTGGACACAACATTCCTCGTGGAGAAGCATCTCCAGGCAGAGTGTGGATACCAACACTTCCCTACTAAAAACTCTCCAGGGATGGAGTTACCCCCAGAGCAACACAAGGCTCTGCCTCTCCTGTTAAAAACAGAAATAAACTGGCAAAACTGATTTATTGGTGAGGTGCCAACAGGAGTTCCCTTTATGCAAGTTCTGTGGTTCAAAGCTATGATATACCCTGGTGGAACATCCATCCTTCCCCTCCTAATGGAGCTGTTCCCCTTTCCCTTCCTCTGCTGCAATTTTCAAAGCAGTTGATGGGAAAGGTGACACTTCTTGCAGCAGGTGATGGATGGATCAAACTCATCCTGTCCTAAAATCATAAAATCAGAGAATCCCACACTGGTTTGGGTTGGAAGGGACCTCAAAGCTCGTCTCATTCCACCCCCTGCCATGGGCAGGGACACCTCCCACCGGCCCAGGTTGCTCCAAGCCCCATCCAACCTGGCCTTGGACGCTTCCAGGGATGGGGCAGCCACAGCTTATCTGGGCACCTGTGCCAGGGCCTGCCCACCCTCACAGGGAAGGATTTCTTCCCAATATCCCATCCAACCCTTCCCTCCTTCAGCTCAAAGCCAGTCTTTCCCTGGGCTATCAGCTCAGTTGAGCCACAGTGCCAGAAATATTTCTTCTTGTGCATCAAAAGAAATTATTTTAAACACTAATGAAAACAGTGACCTATGTAAGACTTCCTGGAGAATATTAAGTCGCATTTGGAATGGAAATATCATTCCCTGCCCTCCACACCCCCTGAGTCTGGACTTTGCATTCCAGTGGCACTATCTTAAAAATCTAAAGTAATCACTTGGCTGAACCATGAGCTGGATGGGAATGCTCAGTCCCAGAATTATTGATTTCTAATCCATTACCAGTGTCCCAAAGGACAGCTCTGAATGTATCAGTCACCTACTGCTTCAATTATTTCAGGCACAGCTCCATGCAAACTACCTTATTTCCATCATGCACAGCTCCAACAGAGCTATGTGGAGAGGGGGCAAAGCCACTGGGAAATTTCTAGAAAGGCACATCACCTCATACAATAAATAGGAATTTTAGCATGTCACTTAAAAATAAGCTTTTTCAATTGTCCTCTCCAAAGGCCTATCAGAAAGTGGGGTACTCAGCAGATTTCTGACACAGGCCCATTTTTCATTTCCACCAGCACAAAGAGAGTGAAGAAAGTGCCTTTCCTGACTCCTGCTCATTATTATTTGAACAGAAGGCCAGGACAGACATCCACTGCAGCACTTGCACCTCTCCAGATGATGACTTGTGCTGTATTCCAGATAGCAAATGGATCTTCCTGCAGTGGTCCAAGGAAAATTCATCACAGTCATATGACTCACTGGCTCTGCTCTTTAAGTTGGGATCTCTTCCCTCTGGAGAGGCCATCCAGCTCATCCACACACACTGATGCCAAAGCCTCTGTCATCAGCTCCTGTGCCTCATCTCTGCTCTCTGGGTTCCTTTTTATGGAGTCCTCTGGCCATGGAAGATGATGGATTTTGGTTCTTACACCACTATCCCACTGAAAGGCAGGAACTGGGAGTACAGCATGTTTAGGGAATGCTAGATTTGCCCTGGTGAAGGATTCCCTCTGGAATTGCTGCTATCTGCTGTGCTGGTTCCCTGCTAGCCTGGCCTTTTGAAACAGGGCTGGAGCCATGATGGAAAAAGCAAGGGAACTGGGAAGCTGCAGTTAATTCCTTCCCACACACTCCCCCAGTGTCCAAGTGTTTTATAAGTGCTTTGCTACTTACAGCTTCCCCTCTTAGGATGCAGAGAGCAAGAAAAACCCCCCTGGGATATGGCTGTATTCCTCCTGGGTCAGGAAATGGAAATGTCACTCCTGAAAGCATAAGGAGAACTTCCCTGCTGCCACCACCTCATTTCTTTTCAGAAAATAATTTCCTTTAGTATCTCTGATGTGAGTTTAGAAATGCAGGGTTACAAAAGCACAGGTGAGCTTTGCCTGTGCACCTCCCCAGAGCAACTCAGGGAAAAGCAGGAGGCCCTTCCCTCTGTCCAGGCTCAGGTTCTCATCCTGCTGGCACTGGGGAGCAGCCAAGGCTTTTCACCACATCTGGAGGGGAAGACTTTTCCTGGTGCTTCATTCTGGATGGTTTAACTGTCACCTTTTGCTTCTCTCAGTGCTCAGCAATTACCCAGGGGAAGCTGCCCAGAGCCACGAGGTGACAATGACATGTGGCCTCAAACCCAGCTCTGTGTTTCTCCTGCCTCCCCTTCTCCTCCTGCATTTCCCTTCACGCTATCCAGGACACTGCATTTTCTCCAGAGGACTCAAGCAGGGCACAAAAAGCACAGAGAGCAGCAGCCCAGCCATGGCAATGGGGAATTATTTCCCTTGTTCCAGCACTTTACAGTTGGTGTGTTTTAAGTGGAGCCTTTCAGTGGGAGCAGCTTCAGAACCGCCACAGGAGAGGGAAGGACTGTGGGGTCACAGGATGTGCAGAGTCAGAAGGGACCCACAAGAATCATGAAGTCCAACTCCTGGCCCCACACAGGACCATCCCCAAGAGTCACACCACGTGCCTGAGGTCACCCTGAGGGGAGTGGCAGGAACTGTCACAGAGGGCACCAAGGCCTTACCTGCATAAGGAGCCGCAGAGGTTTTCCATCCTGCTGCTCCAGGACTCTGAACTTCACTCCAGCTGCAAAGACACAAACAAGGAAAGGCAATCCATGGTGGAATTCTTGGCACTGTTCTGTGCAGAGCCAGGAGCTGCACTTGATGATCCTTGTGGGCCCTTTCCCACTCAGGACATTGTGTGGTTCACACCATTTGATGCCCAGTGCTGCTGTCTGAGTGCTGATTCCCTGGAAACTGCCTGCAGCCTTTGTGCATTTGGGAACTCCCCTCACTTCCAACAGGATTCTCTCAGAGTGCTTTCAGCCTAAAGACACATAATGTGTTTCCCTCAGCTCCACTAAAAGCAGCCCCTCTGACTTCCAGCCTGAGAACACAGTGCTAAAGCAAGTCCAAAGTCCAGAAATCATCCAGCCACACCCGAGGATGACAAAGGCACTGGGCAACCCTTTCTCTTTCCCCAAACTTCCATCAGAATGGGAACTCCACGTTAAGAGCAGGCAGAGAGCTCACCTTTAACTTGTGCTCCTGTGGATCCAGTAAAGGTGCAAATCTGCCCCTGGCTCAGGCTGAGGGAGGGCTGAGTAAAGGCATGAAAACATTCCAGAGCAATCCCTGCCCATCAATCCCAGCATCCATGTGTTTTAACAGGTTACTAATCCCAGCAAACCTGCCACTACTCTATTTCCTCTTGGATTTGCCTCACTGCCAATACTGTTCAGATAAATGGGGAAGATTTCCAAGGGTGACATGGTGCACATGACAATTTTATGCAATGTTTCAAACAAAGGTAACAACTAGGACTAGAGAGACATTTTTCTTTGAAAGATCTCAAGTTACTTCACAGAAATAAACCCAATCCACCTCTGCAAACCTGTACCAGCCAAGTGTGTCCCCGTTATTCCTTATTGCAGGTAAAAAGTTGAGACAAGAATAACAAAAGTGATGCATCACAGATCAAATACTGACTCAGGAGTACAAACAAATAAAACCTGTGTAAGCCCCACCACTACAGTATCTCTGTGACTGTGCACATTTAAAAACTAAAGTGTTTTCTGTTTTCCCTTGAGCTTTGGATCAATTAAAACTATAGAGTTCATTTCTGAGAGACAACTCTCTTCTCTAGCACAGAGCTCTGGTTTAAACTCTCTGCCCAAATCTTAAATGCTCAAATCTGTCCCAGACAGGAGGGATTTATCAGAATTTTGCTGGGTTATATTGAAACTTGGGCTCCTCCAGTGGCCTCAAATAGATGTTTGAGTACCCTGGGCCTCAACTGTGCTGGATGGCAAAGTGCTCAATGTGATCACAGAGCTTTGGCTAAGAGGAAGTGTCTGAGCCATGCCAGGAACTATTTTCAGGCAGAATTTGTCAGAGAGAGTCTGGCACAAGCAGGCAGTGAAGGTTCAGGTCCATGGCTGAGCACTCTGCAGCCTTGTCCTGCCACAGTCCAGCAGAGCAGCCAGTGCTGGTTCTGCAGGTCATGGCCACACATGTCCCTGCTGCAGCTGCAGGCCAGCAATCCCTTCATTACATCACTTAATTGCTCCAGAGTCTTCAACTTCTAAGAAAACACATGCAGAAAAAGGCTATGAATAAAGGAAGAGCAGGAAGGCTCAGCCTCCTGCAGGTCACTGCAGCAGAGAAGAACCCACAACTGTTCCATGATTTCCAGCCAACTCCAGAGCTCAGGGTCCTGCTTTTTCTGTACAAAGACACCATCAGTGGCACGAGAGAGGCCAGGACATGAACTCTTTTGCTTTGTTTCACATGACAGCACGCTAAAGCAAGCTCACTGCCTGTTTGTATGCCACTAATCATGGAGACAGCAGCATGGCAGGTCCTACAGAACCCTGACAAAACCTGTGCCAACCTCTGGCATGTGAATATTGGGACAGAGAAGTGCAAAGGAAATGAACTGGCTGTTCACAGTTAAACAGCACGTTGGTAACCTGTATGTGGGCAGCCTGAGACCCCCAAAGCTCCCTGCCATGCCTTCCTTCAAGCCATGAATCCACACCCCAGCCAAGGGGGCACCCCTTGAGCTGGCACCGGGTGGACAGAACTCCTGCAAAGAGGAAAGACATCAGCTGAGAGATGGACAAAGGCTTTTTAAATTCAGAAAGATTCCACTTTGGATGTGTGGGAAGCAAATATGGATTTAGTTTGTGGTGTGTGGATAGATCATTCACCTACCCTGGCTTCATCACTGGGGTATTTTCTCAATTCAGAGACTGAGTCATGGAATCATGGAGTGGTTTGGGTGGGAAAGGACCTTGAAGGTCATTTGGTTCCACCCCCTGCCATGGGCAGGGACATCTCCCACCAGCCCAGGTTGCTCCAAGCCCTGACCAACCTGGCCTTGGACACTCCCAGGGATGGGGCAGGCACAGCTTCTCTGGGCAACCTGTGCCAGGGCCTGCCCACCCTCACAGGGAAGAATTCCATCCCAACATCCCATCTATCCCTGCCCTCTGGCAGTGGGAAGGACTTATAAACATGTGAGTTTAGGATTCCTTTCCCTCCAACAGGTGACTACA
>JAOXXN010000205.1:1202673-1217002 GCA_026770055.1 Myrmophylax atrothorax
AAAGGCCCAACACCACCTTTCCTGGACTCTGGGGTTGAGTCCCAGGCTCTGAGTCTCCTCTGGTGCAGGCTCATGACCTTCCCTTGGACCTTGTGGGGCTGGGGCCATGCTGGGAAGCAACAGGACACGGCCCATCAGGAGCTGGCACAAAAGGGCCACAGTGCTGAGCTGAGCAATCTCTCCTGAATGCTCCCCTTCCCCTGCCCCACACTTTACTCCAGGGAGAAGAGACCAACAACCTCACAGGCCCCAATAACCTCACAGGCCTCTGTGCCTTAAGAAAAGTCTTTCAGTGAGAGATAAACCCCTTTGATACAGTGGAAGCTTTGTCCAAAGGGCAAACCAATGAGAAGAGCCAACTCTTCCTGTTGTCTGGGTCCATCAAAGTACTTGGGAATCCTTGACTTCTTAAGCCACCGCCTTGAGATTGTCCACTTCATATCCAAGGTATCTAAAGCTCCTTGGACGTGCTGTGTAGGTCCCTTATTTGTGGCTTTGTCACTGTCCCCTTTGTCCTGTTCTCCTGCCCCTCATCTCAGTGCTTCTCCTTGCAAAGGACAAGCCACCAGGTCAAGGTGGTGAAGGCCCTGGGAGCTACCAGGAGACCCCACCGTGTCCTGAACAGGGAGTGTGGTTGGGAAGGAAAGGGTGCCTGGCTTTTCCAGGATGAGGAAAGCACTAGAAGGAGGGACTCCAAGAATTCCTGGCCCAAGCATGGGGACATCCTGAGCAAGGGCAGATGCTGCTCTGCAGGGTGGGGGGACAGGGAGGTGTGACTGCCCTGTGGTCAGTCCCAGCCTGCCCAACAGACACAGGAGCCCCCAGTGAACAGGGGGAGAAGGTGGCCTTTTGGGAAGGCCAGTGTGACCCCACAAGCATCAGGCACCTGCCTGAGTGGGTGGCTCCCCAATGCTCTGCTTCAGGGGTGGCTGCTCGGCGTTGTTCCAGCTTGGGACAGGCCAAGTTTGTCCCTTCACAGTTGTTTTTGGAGTCTTTGTCCCTTGGGCTGTGTGGTTCATGGCAGCATCATCTCACCCATTTTGCTGTCCCATGTGCCATCACTGGGGGGGTTACGATTGGTGGGTAGGAGCTCCTGGGAGCTGAACTCTGCAGAATCAGGGCCTTTGTGAGGAATGTCTGCATGGGGAGAGGCCAAGGGACTGAGGGAGTGTGAAGGGAAAAGGAGGAGCCAGGCCCTGGATGGTCAGTGGGCAGGAGCAAGTCCCCACAGCCCAGCATTCCCTACACATGGCAACAGCCCCTGGCAGGATTGCTCAGGACCCAGGTGTGGAGCTGGCAAGGTGGCCCCTGTGTCACCTTGTCATCGTGACTGGGAGGATGTTCTTGTCTCCACAGTGTGGAAAGCACTTGGCCTTTGGGTCAGTCCAGCTGTGCATCCGATCCCTGCTGGGACCCTCCAGCCTCCGTGGGATGAAGCCACTGTGTCTTTGCCCTGTACCAGGTGACAGCCACAGTCTGTTTGAGCACAACCTGGGCCGAGGCTTGGCCCTCTTTAGTCCCTTCCCTGTCTGCAGATTATGGGAGCTGGGTGGCAAATGTCCCTGAGTGTCCCCGATGAGAGGGCTGGGTGAGCCTTTTGCTGAAAGCCTCGTGCTTTTTAGCAGTTTTCTGTTGTTGCCTGCTGAGGACTTCCCTTTGGAAGGAATCTCCAGGAGCAGGGTGCTGAGGCTGTGGAGCACGGAGAGCCCAGCAGCACTGTCTGTGACACTGGCGGAGGACAGGGACTGGATTATTACACCTTGTGGAGTCGTCTGGAGGGAGCTGGCTGGAACCCCAGCCATGTGGCTGCAGCCAGGCAGCGGCTGGGCTTCCATCCTTGGGGAAGAGGAGGAGTGGTGAGGTGGGACACTGCAGAGGTGAAGCATGAGGTGGTCAGTGAGATCCAGGAGCTTTCAATCCAGGTGGATTTAGGGGTCGGCATGCAGAGGGCTGTGGACACACACGGCGTCGGTGTCGCCGGGCAGGCTGCAGGACAGGGAGTGCTGCCCGGTGCGGCAGCCCAGGGGCCCGTCCTCGGCGGCCACCGGGAGCTGCGGGCCCTGGGCAGTGCCAGCCCTGCCGTCGGAGCAGAGCAGGACGCTGGAGTCGGCCTCGCACTTGGTGGTGCGGCTGTAGAAGGGCTCCATGACGTGCCGCAGCTCCAGCGGCACCGACAGCGGCAGCACCTCCGCCTTGATGACGGTGCCCAGCGGTGCCTCGCAGGAAGCGCGAAGGTTCTCGGAGCGGCTCATCTTGATCAGCAGGTCGATGGTTTTGTTCTCGGCCTCGAGCAGGCAGCTGGGCAGCCCCTCCCCATCTCCAGCCTCCCCCATGGCCGGGCATTTGCTGAGGGGCCCTTGGTCTTTGCCGTGGAGCTTCTCACTTCCCAGGCTCATGTTGCAGGGCTCCTTCTTGGCTGGCTGGACCTTCTCCAGACCTTCCGAGGATCTCTTCACCGACAGGTCCAGTGGCCCCTCGTGGGGTTTGGTGGCTTTCTCCAGCGCTTGGTGGATGTGGTAGAGCTCCCTTCGGATTTTGACCAGCTGATCCCTCAGCTCTTTTTGCCCAGGAGTGTCCTCCTTTGCCAGATCAGACAGTTTCTTCTCCACCTCTTGGTACTCCTCTAAGGTTTTGGACAGGTCCCCAATGAGCACCGTTGTGGCCTCAGAGTCTGTCATGGTGGCAGAGGTCTCTTGGAGTCTGCTCTGCTTGCAGGGGCCGTTGTCCAGGGCAGCACCCGCAGCAGGAAGGACTTCAGTGTCATTGCCCCTCTCTGGTTCCTCGGGCTGACCCGCGAGGACCTCTGTGTGCCAGTGGTCCAGGGCCTTGGGGATGTGGCCAGGGTTGGCCCTTGAACCACTGCAGAGAGTAAGGGGATACAATCAGTAGGGAAAAATACAGGAAGGTCCTTGGGCATATGCCCAATGCCAGATTCAGCCAGGGTTCCTCCACTGGCTGCTGCCAGCACGAGGCCCTTCCAGGAAGGATTTTGGTTGGAGCGTGCAGAGCTCCTGGCATTGTTTTCCCAGGAGGAGGATGGATCCTGACACACACTATTTCATGACACCCACCAGCAAAGGGAGAGACCATCCTGGAGAGATGGTGCTGATCCCACCTCAGCTGGCTAAATCTGGATTTTCCCACTGCTTGGAGCACTGGAGAATGTTGATGGAAATGACCATCCCACAGTTCTAAAGGCCCAGTAGGAGGGGATCTCTCCAGCCAGCCTGAAAACAGGGAAAGGGCAGGTGGAGATAAAAAACCATGGAGAGCTTCTCCAGAGAAAGCTCTTTCTGGTGTCAAAGCAGTGGGTTTACTGTGACATTTTTCTTGGAGCTACAGCTGGACTTGCACAACCATGGGAGGAACTGAAGTTCTGTTTAAAGGAGCTGTGCACATTTCTAGCCCCAGGTAAAAGGAAATGTTTGGGAATGTGACCCTCCTTCTGGGCTTTGAAACCAGAAGGCAAATCAAAGGAATGCAAATGGGTATGTTTAAAAATAGGTAATGATTGTTCCAGCAAACCTGGGATATCTGGGGACATAAGAGGAGCTTTCCTGGGGCCTGGGGAGCACAGTCCACACTGTACAGACAACACATCACCTCTGTACTATATAAAACGGGAAAGCAAGGCACAGCAAGTGTGACATAGCCCAGGTGCTGGGACACACCTGGAGGGCAGGGAGTCCTGCTCTGAGGGGGCACTGGTGTGGACCACCAGCCTGGATGGTGCTCAGCCCTCTGGGGATCATCTCATGGATTAGTGGGGGGATCAGTAATACAACAGGGTATGAAGATGATGTTTAAGGACAACCGGATATGAGGAAGAAGCAGAGAGATCACAGGCCCCTTACCTGCCCTGGTAGCTGAGTTTTCCAGGTATCATCCTCTCAGGTCCTATCAAATCCAGCCCATTGACAGGGAATTTCCTCTTCAGTTGGTTTCCTGGAGGGCTGCTGGTCTCCAGACAGGTCATCACTGGCAACTCAGTCTTCCGGACGCCGCTGTGGGTGAAAGCGCCGTCCTGCATCCCCATCGTGGTTTGGTAGATGTCAGGGCCTGGCTTTTTGCGTAGGTTGTTGAGGCCCAAAGCTGGGTTGCTCTCCTTCTCCTGGGATAGCCATTTCTCCTCTTCTTCCTGCCCCGGCATGGCAGGGTGGCTGAGCTCAGAGCCTGGCTCCTCCCGGACACCTTTGGACCAAGGAAAACCTGTCTTCAAGATGGGTACCTTCAGCTGCCCAGGTTTGGTTGGCTCGCTGGAAGGTTTGGCCTGGGGTGGTGTGGGCATGACTGAGCCCACCAGCTGCTGTGTGTCTGGCTTGCTGGAGGACATCTTGCTTTCGGTGGAGCCGAAGGTGTGCTCGAAGAGCAAGGGGTAGTAAAAGCGGGGAAGGAAAGCTGAGCGCTCGGGGCTCTGCAGAGGCTGGAAGTGGGAGGGGCTGGGGTGCATCAGCTGGGCTGTGGAGGCCAGGAAGGGCAGCTGAGCCAAGTGTGGGTGTGTTGTCATGCTGTTGGCCATTGTGGGGCTCAGGTAGGAGAAGAGACTGGGGTTTAGTGGGTAGTTGATACCCAGCAGTGAGAGGTTCAGGCCCTGAGGCTCATGGTAGTCACTGTAGGCTGGAGGGGGGTAGCATGGGATGATGTTGCTGTCGGTACAAGGTGGGGAGACCTCAGGTGTGTTCCTCCTTTGCCCATTTGCCACCAGCTTCCACTGCTCCATGAGGATCCCACTGCTTGCCAGGCATTTCTTTGGCACTTTGCAATGCTTTGGCTTAGCATCTATGTCAGGGGAGGCCATTTCCCTGCTCTTCATGACATGGTTCTTGAGAGAGAAGACATCTGTGATGATGAAGTCGGGCTCCACCTCCTTGCAAGGTTTGTTGTCCCTCTTGTTCTTGAAGCCAAAGACCAGAGTGTTCACTTCTGGTTCAGCTGGGTCACCTTGGCAACCTGCCTCTTTGGGTTTCTCTTTCTTCTGCCCCGCATCCATCTCCCTCAGCAGGCCTGCAACATCCTCCTCCTCCTCCTGGAACTGGCCACCCTCTTCCCCAGCCCCTTCAGCAGGCAGGATCTCCACTCCTGACTTGTCCTCGTGGCCATCTCTGCCAGGGGCCTGCTTGCTCCGGCCCGGCCCTGCCGCGGTGGCCGAGGAGTCGCAGGCGTCCTGTTCGTCCCTGCGCCCGCGCGGGCGCGAGGGCTCCGCCGCCTGCAGCAGCCGCAGCTCCGGGTGCAGCAGGTTCCCCTTCTTGTAGGGCCAGTCCGACTCGATGAGGAGGGACAGGGAGTTCTTGCACAGGCTGTACTTCATGTGGTTGTAGAGGTGGGACTTCTCCATGCAGGTGAAGGGGCACTGGAAGCATTTGTAGTTGTAGGGTTTGCCCCATGGCCTCGGGATGTAGTGAGGCTTCTTCGGCTTCCTCTCCTTGTGCTTGTACACCGAGGTCAGCTTGCAGCCCACGTCGTCCTTGGACATGGTGGTGGTGCCTGGAGACAGCTCCTTGTGGGAACAGAGGGGCACAGTGTGTGAATCTTCCCACACCTCTGCTGGAAGCGCTGTATAACCTGGAAGAAGGACAGCATGGAGGTGGTGAGCTGGGCCTGCAGCTCCCCAGGGAGATGGCTCTGCACCGTGGGCATCTCCTGGCCCCAGAGACCAGAGCTTCTGAGACCTCAGTCTGGAGATCCCATGCTTGGGATTGAAACCCAGGCCAATGATGGAATTTTTGCCCAAACCCTACAGGTATTCCTGTACATGCTGATCCTATTCTCATGTTGACCCTCCTCTCTCAAACCACTCCAGAGGAAAAGGAAAACAAACACTATTAAAGGCGTTGGAGCTAAACCACCTCGAGGTGACATTGAGGCACCCAGGTGACCTTCCTGCCCAGCTGGAGCCTCCCTGGGGCAGCTCCAGCCCAGCCCAGGGAGTTTCCCTGCTAAGGGCAAACAATGAAAGAGAAAAGCATAGAAACCCAAACACTGTGCTGGGCACAAACCTCTGTGGCTTTGCCATCTCCTGGGGTACTGCACTTCTAGACCCAGCCAAGCTGTTCCAAAGCTCTGACACTAAAGCTGGTGGAGAGCTGGGCCAAATGCAGAGACTTGTGACCCGAACTTGAGAGTGTGGTCCAGGAGCAAAGAGGGCAGTTGGATGGACAGACTGGGTGGAAGAGGCTGTGGACTGACTGCCTGGAACTGGGTATTAGGGCTGGAACAGCAGTCCTGCTTCCCTGGTGCATGGGACCAACATTGTCCTCTGCCACAACAGGGGTAATCCAGCCTGGGAAACCAAACTAGGCTAAACCACACTGCCCCACTTCCAGGTGCCCTGCTCAAGACTGAACTGTCCAGGCAACATCCCCAGCAGGGACTTGACACCGGACTGTCCCCTCTGTGCTTCCCACCACAACCTTCCTGGGGAAAGCAGGATCACATTTGTCCCACAGCCTGTCCCCCCACCAGCTCTGGGAGTGGGCAGGGGGGCAGAGCCTTCTGACTCCTCATGCCCCAGAGAAGCCACACCTGCACAGCCTCCATGGCCATGAAACTGGGCTCCTCCACAGATGGCCAAGCAGTCATGGGGCACCCAACATCGATGCAGGGCCTGTGTCACCCCTCCAGACACAGCTTTGCCCTGGAGGGATTTGCCAGCTTCTCAGAACAAAACCTGCATTTCTCCTGGGGGGGACAGTAAGTTTGAGGGCTCATTCTGTGGGTCTGGGGCTCATTTCTCAGGACTCAAAGCCTTCCCACACACAGCAGGTCCTAGGGCAGAGCACTTGCCAAGGAGACCCCACAGCCAGGCTGGTGTGGGGATGCAGAGCCCGAGAAGGAGTGGGCCAGGAGCAGCTCCAGATTTCCACCAATGTGGCAGCTGGAGCCATTCCAGGAAACAATCTGCTCCCTGGCTTTTGGGGAAAAGGAGACAAGATCTGGAGGATCTGGAAGGGAAAGAGCATGTGTGTCTGCTGCTTTGGGCAGCTGGTACAAGGAGCTGCCTGGGGACAGGTCTGGACAGTGGCTCAAGGACCTGACAGCCCCTGCAGCAGGCATTGCTGCCCACCAGCCTGGACAGTGCCCAGCCATACCTCACATCTTCCTGCACATGGTCTGGGGCACTTCCCCGTGGGGCTGGAGAAGCAGGGGGAGCAGCACAGCAGTGCCGAGGAGCTCGGAGCAGAGTGGGATGGGCAGGGAAGGGGCTCATGCAGCAGTGCCAAACCAGGCACTGGGTTGGCATGTTGGCCCTGTTACGGTCCCCATCCCTGTGCCTGTTGCTCCCCTTGGTGAGCCCCCATCCTTGGGGCTGCTGCTCTCCACACAGCCTCACAGCCTTTGCTTCCCTGAGCATCCCTCTCCATGTACTCATGGATGCTCTGGCTGCAGCCTGGAATACCAGTGGCCCTGGGGACACCTGGTGGCTGTCCCAGACTGAAGGAAGTCCCATGCTCCACTGCCCATTCTCCTCACCATGGGCACCAGTGGGCATCACCTTCCCTTCTGAGAGCATGGTGACAGCGTTTGTGTGATGGAAGAGGGAATTACCTGCATAGAACCCCTTCAAACTTCCTTTGCAGGTTCATCATCAAACAGCAGAAAGTATTTCCCACCTGCGATGGGGACAGGGAACGAGCCGTGCTGTGGCTTTCCCTGGGCCAGGCTGTGCTGCAGGCAGGGCTTGGGGACAGCTCTTTGCACGCCCGCGTATGGGCTGAGCTGGGACCCGACCGCGCTGCTAAGATTTGGTCATGCGGAAAATGGGCCAAAACGTCCCCTTGTAACGCACCCGTGTGCCCTGGGGGGTCGAGGGGAGCCCCGGGGGTGCAGACCTGACCTGCAGCAGCCAAGGCTGATTTCTCCCACCGCAGTGGGATGCGCAGGCAGAGCCTGGGGCCTCCCTGCCTGCAGGGACACGCTTGTCCTCCAGCCCTCAGACACGGCGTGTGTGTGGCTCGCCCGCGAGCCGGGAGCGCTCAGCATCGCTGCGGTGCTCGGGGGAGCAGAAGGGATGCAGCAGCAGCTGGGTGGGATGGGATCCCTCTCAGCATCGTTCCTTGGCTCCAGCCACCGAGCCTGGGGTGCCCCGAGCATCCTGGACCCGGTAGTCCCTGGTGCCCTGCCCCGTGTCACCCTGCTAGAGGGCAAGGAACCAAGCGCGGCGGAGCGGGGAGCCGGGCGCCTCGGCCCCGCTGCGATGCACGTCGCCTGTTTGCAGGTCAGTTGAACAAACATTTGCTGTTTATATGCCAGAGGCAGATTAAATCTTTGCTGGAAGACTGGAACTGGTTGTTCCATTCTTGCACACCTGATCCTCCTCCTCCAAGGCTGCTGCGAAAGCCGTTCGTTCCCCTCCTGTGCCCGGCGGTGCGGGGATGGCAGGGACATGTCCCGTGTAGGGACAGGCAGCTTGGCTGCTTCCGCTTCCTTAACGCTGCAGAGAGGAACAGCAAAGCGGGAGGAGGGGAACGAGCAAAGAAAAAAGATGGGAGAGAGTGGAAAGGTGCCCTGCGTGTGAGCCGGGCAGACTCCGGGGAAGCGGAGGCATCCCCAGAGCCGGATCAGGCCCTGCGGAGCCGGGAGACAGGCGTTGTGGCTCCTGGTTGCTGAGCAGTTCCCGCACCAGCAGATCTTCGTGGTCTGCTGAGTCTCTCTCTGCCACAACACATTATTTCCAGTGGGCTGTCAGCTGCGGCGGGGGGGCCGTGCCCGGGGGCAGCGCGCGGCAGGGACCGCGCACCTGTGCCTGGGAATTGCAGCATCCCAGCTCTCCGCCCCGGGACCGCCGGCGGGAGGGGAACGTTCCGGTGGAGGGAGCCGAGTGGCAAGGGGAGAGGAAAGAGAGGGAGAGACAAAGGAAAGAAAGAGGGGAGAGATGCCCAGGAAAGAGATCTGCAGTCCCCGGTGCTTCAGTGCTTTAAAAATCCCAGTCTAGTCTCCAGCCACAGGGATGCAGGAAAGGGCATGAAACCATCGGGGCAGCTGAACTGCATCACCTCAGTTGTCCATCATGTCCCTAATAACAGCCAAAAGCAATTTCCCAGGATGTATGGCAAGTATCTATAGGACCACTCCAATTTTCCTAACCCCTTGGCCATCCCAGCAGACCAAGTGCCATTGGATGCAGCACATGGCAGTGGCCCTTTCCACTCTGAATCTGCAGGAGCTGCTCTTGAAGCTGTGGAATTGTTCAGCCTCCAAAGCATCCTGCAGCAGAGCACCCTGCCCAGAGCTTCATCCTCCAGCTTTCCAAGCCTGTTGTCCCCACAACTTTCATTTGATGCCCCCCAAGTCTCTGACTGGTGGAAACAGCAGCCCTGATCACTGTCCACCCTGCAGCACATGGTTCACCATCTCACCCCTGCTTCACCATCTCCTTTCCAGGCTGAAGCTGGACATGGGGCCAAACCCTTCCAGTCCTCATCCCTTCCCTGAGCCTCCTCCTGGTGTGCAGCAGCAGGAAGGGGCTCAGCCCAGTGGGTTTCCTGTACCAACACAAACAACTCCTGCCATCCTTTCCACCCATGGGTGGGCACGTGAACTTGTCCCGATCTGCTTTTACAGACTCCCAAGAGCTTTTCTGGTTGGAACAAAGACCCCATCTCTCAGACTGATGTCCTCCCTTTGCCACTGACCTCCGAGTCCTCCAATACTGACTGGAAGGCTGCCAGGGAGCTGCAATGCTCCCATGGAAATTGGCTGCCCTCAGCCTTTCCCACATGGCTGTAGGATATGGCATGAGAAAGGCACTGAAGTTCTTCTCCACTCAGTGTTGTGGTGAACCACCCGCCTCACACCTCATCCTGCAGCCGAGGACTCCTGTGGTCTCTCCTGAGCTGGTCCTACCCTGGGTGGGAATTCACTAGAGGTGCCCTGCTCCTCCAGCACCAACCACAGGGACAACGCTTCTCTGTTTCTGCATCCACCAGCTGCTTCTTTCTGGGCTCTCCGGGTCCCTCATGATCCCGGGGCTCAGCATCACTGCAGTCTATGACCCCAGCACTGCTGTTCGTCCACAGCAACGGCCATCCCAGGGATGTGCTGCCCTGATGACCATGCCAGGACAGCACGGTGGGGAGCAAAATGGTACCTTAATGGGATCTCACACTAACCCTGCAAACCATCCAGTAGCTGACATCACCTGGACTTCTGGCACTTCCTGTGGGGTTTTATCCCGGTTTTGCCAGCGCTGTGGCTGGAGCAGGCGGGCAGGGAGTGGGCAGGGAGCGGGCAGGGAGCGGGCGGGTGGCGGCGGGGAGCCACCGATCAATGCAAACCACTTCCCTACACTCCACGCTTTTGCCGCAGGGGCTGCTCGGCTATTAGCGGCTATCGGGTCCCCTTTCGTTTTCATAGCCTGGGGTTGTGTGATTTGAGCTTTTAAGCGTTTATCGGAGGTTGGGACGAAGGCAATTGGCCATGGCAAAGCAGCAGGCACTCAGCAAGAGGAGAGAAGCTCGGCTGGTAAGGTTGGGAGCTCTGCACCTCCCCGATCTCTGTGGGAGTGACTCTCAGGCCAACCTGCCATGTCCCTTTGCAGTCCCTACATCGGCAGCTTTGAAACTATTCCCACCTCCAGCTGTGCCTTCTTCTGACTTGATCTCAATTGCTGCACCAAAATCTCTTCTCTTCCCCAAACCACATAACATCTTCAGAAAAGCCCGGGGGTTCCCATCTGCTCCAAACTGCCAGTCTTTCCCTGTCTGTCCACCCATCATGTCCTTGCATGCGAGGCCAGAGGCTCTGACCCACATCCTATAGCTCAGCATGGCTCTGCTGCTCCGAGGGTTCTTCATCACCTGTTCTGTGTCTCCATATGTGGGGTCACCAAACCATGTGCTTCACATCCCAGGGCAAGCCAAAGTCAGAGTCATAGACCACAAATCTTGATAGCATTTGGGTTCCCAGCCTTTGAGTTTCCAACATTTGGAGAGATCTGGAATTTCTGGATGGGAAAGCTCAGCTCTCTTTGCAGATGGCTTTTGGTGAGGACCACCTGCAGCCCCAAAGCCCAGCCCAGACACGAGGTGGTTCCATCTTTGTAAGCATTGCTGTCTTTGGAATTGCAGGCTGTCTGGCATCTCCTGCCCAGCCTTGGGGTGTCCTTCAGCCACATGATGAACTTACTCCTTGCCATGTGCCAGAGCCACAGCACCTTCGCTCATACAAGTCTTCCCTAATTTTGAGTCAAAATCTTGTCCCTTTTATGCACTTGTTCAAGCAGCGTTACTCTGTCTCTGAGCTCTTCCAAGATGCTGCTCCTCTAGCCTCCATCCCCAAAAAGCACCTATCTGTCCCTAAATCTCACTAAGCCTGAAGGCTCCCTGGGGCAACCCCAACATCCCGTGAAAAGCATTCAACCAAGTGGTGATGGGTTGGAGTCATCGCCTCTGCCTGTGACACTCGCAACACAACTCACAGGCTCCTGGAGAGATGAGATCAGGCCGCCACAGCCTCCAGGCTACTCTCCAGAGACACGAGGGTCCTCCACCACAAGCAGCCTTCCTCCCACAGCCTTTCCTGCCGTGAGCCCTTCGGGGGAAGAGGCAGGTCCTGGTGAGGAGATGTGAGACTGTCTCTCCACATTATATCAACCACCCGCACAAGCTTGTGCCCAGGCCCCACTGTGGGAGCTTCCTACATCTTCCTCCACCTCCACTCTATCTGCTAATGGAGCCCCAGGAGACCACAGGCTCCCTGCCGTGGTGTCAGCAGCTTGGTGGCAAACTGACCTTCAAATCTGTGAAGACAACATCAATCTCCAAATGAAAATGTGCAGCTGGATAGAGGGAAAGGTGATTGTGTACAGCTTAGAAGGGTCAACAGTGTGCCTGAGACCCAGAGGTATAGAGAGGACATGGTGTCCAGGCTGGCATGGTGAGCAGGGGAAGAGGATGGACAGCTGGAGAGAACTGGGGGGAATTAAGAGGTATGTGAAGGTGGAAGACAAATATATGGTCCTGCTATCCTGCATGCTAAAGTCTGTGTCATGCCTGTGATGTGCAGGGCTACTGGAGGTCCAAAGTGTTGCCTTTCCTGTTTTCAGGAGAAGTTTCTATAACTACTTCCAGTTTCTATGACCTCTAAAGTTCCTTTCCCCACTTACAGGTTTCTTGTTCTCCTGCTGGTGTGACAGTCCAGGATGGATCCCACTGCCTGGGACTACCTGTCCTGTGAGATTCCCTCTCAGCTCTCCACCTGGAAGACCTTGAGGATGGTGGCACATCTCCTGAAGCCACTTCCTTCTTGTCACCTGTACCTGTCCTCTCTGTGTGCTGGGGCACACCAGCAGCAGTCCAGGAAGGGCAACGTGGGGCTCAGCTCTGCTCTGACTCCCTAAATCCACCTCTCCCTTCCACCACAGACCGAGCCATGTGAGTGTCCTCAGTGTGGACACAGACATTAGATGGTGTGTCTGCCCCACGGGGAGCACAGACTGGGCATGGCCCCTCTTCTGCCACCTTCTCTGCAAAGCAATGAGCTCTGCCACATGAGGTGTTTTTGTCACCTCCTGCCCCATCAGCTCCATGATCTTCCCAAATTTCTGCAGCCCAGTTCCTCAGCACCAACACTTAGAAACATTCTCCTCCTTTTTACTTTCCACTTATCCTTGGGCAGTTCACACTCCTTAAATACATTTGGAATGGGAATGCTAAGAAAGGAAGGAGACCTCTGCTTTGCTTTTGCTGGCCTAGCAAATCCCAGCTCTTTACAGGTCTCCTAAGACACACCAGATGTGGCCAAAAGTTCCCATCTTGATAAGACCTTTCTCACATCCCGAGCTCTCTCCCAGGATATACCTGCCATTCTTGTACTTGCTGCCCAGGAGTCCTTCACCACCACATCAGTCCCTCTTGCAATGAGAACATGCGCTTTCTCTCAGTTCAAATTCACTTGATTTCCTTTGGTGACAGGAGCAAAGCATCTTCCCTCCTCCTCTGCCTGCCCAGCTCCTGCCTTGCAGCCCAGCGTCTCCTGCTCCTGGATGTGTCCATGGCTCTGTCCTCACTTATCCCTGCTACAGGAGAGGGGCTGCACACAAGGACATCACAGGCATTCCCCTCACCCTTCCCTGTCTCCGTGCCCATGTCCAATGCTTCCTTCTGCCTTCAGGGCCTTTCCCTCTCCTCTCCAGCTCTCGGCAGACAATGCTCTGGCTCTGCTCCTGTCATGAATGTGGCTCCTTTCCTGCAAAACTTCTTTTTAGCCCCTTGGCCCAGGCCATGCCCTGCTGCTGGGATTGCTCCATCCCAGACTCAGGACTCTGCCATTCCCTTCACGGAGCTCTGGCAGGTTCCTGCCAGACCTTTTTCCCAGATGGGAGCTGCACCTTCTCTGGTTCAGCACAGCCCAATGAGCCTTGCCAGTCCAACCAGTTTTTGACCCACCTTGTCTTTATATTTCCAGTTTGGAAAAGAAGATACTGCAGGAGGTGATGTCAAGGACCCTGCTAAGGCCACTTAAACAGCACCCCTTTGCCCCCCATCCAGGCAGTGAGTCATCTCCTCACAGCAGTCAGGCTGCTCTGACATGATTTACCCCCAGTAAATTCACCCGGGCTCCTTCTCGCCCTTCATGAAGATAGAAAGGACTTCAAGGAGGACTCACAGCTGTCCCAGAGAACACATCTGGCCCACTCTGGTTGCTCACTGATGTGTCTGAGCCACATGTGCCACAGGACACCTCAAGCCAGGGGCTATTGTGACCCTACAGGGACCTCTGCCCATCTCAGAAGAGCCTTGGATGGAGCCAGCCATGCCCAAGGATTGCTTGGCTGTCCCACAGCTGGCTCTTTTGGGACTTTCTGAGCTGGTACTGGGTGTCCCCAGGGACTTCCCAAGCAGAGTGTCACAGGTGGCAGCCACCCAGCCCTCATTTGGGATTATCCAGTTCAGCCAAAGACTCTTCCTTGGTGCATCCCTGAGACGTGGACCCAATTGCAGACACACTCATTTACTCCCTTTGTCCTTTTGACCCTCGGGCCAGCCCAGGTGTGCAGGGGAGGGCAGAAAGGAGACCACAGGTCACAGGGAACAGACCTTGTCACAGACAGAGCACAGCCCTTCTTTTCCTTGGCTCGGATCCTGGCTCTTCCAGAGCAATCCCCAAAGATCCCCTTGTCCCTCTCCTGTTAAAGGACAGATCTCTTTTTAGCCAAACGGTGGCCAAGATGAGGCTGTGACTTCAACCATCCCTAGATAAAGAGGGGCTGTGGCAACGCTGGGCCCCAAGAAATCATGAGCTTAGCCCTGCACCAGCCTACAGGCTCCCAGCTCTGAATCCAGCCAGTGATTTGAGGATGGAGCCATGAGGGAGGCATTTCAATTAAGAC
>JAOXXN010000205.1:1217945-1228866 GCA_026770055.1 Myrmophylax atrothorax
CCAATCTGAAACAAGTTTGGTGACCACACCAGTGAATCCCAGTCCACTCTAAAACCCATTTCAAAATGGTCTCCATTAGGAATTGTCCCCTGCTTGTCCCTCCCCATCCTTAGGTGACCACAAGCAGCTCCATATGCTAAATAAAAAACTAAGGGAGAAGTTGTTTAACACTGGCTGGGAGAGCTTGGGAACAGCAGGGAAATAGCAGAGCAGAAGAGCTGGTTGGGATGGACTCCAGGGAAGGTGGAGGAGCTGAGCCAGAAGACCTCTCACAGGGCTGGGATACTCGGGGCCAGCAGGCTGGGACACCACAAACCCTTCAGGAGAGAAGCTCAGGTTGTTCCTCAGGGATCCCACGCTCCCAGCAGAGAGGAGAGAAACAGAAGGGACACAGCCCTGGGACGAGGCTGGTCTGTGGGCACCCCGAGCACATCAGGCAGCACATCACGTCTCTTTGCAGCTGCTGTGCAGGCAGATTTCTCTCAAAAACACATATTTAGTCTCAAAACGCGTGTTTATTCTTGGGCAGGAGCGTTTGTGACTCTGCGGGCAGCGGGCACCTCTCTGCCTTCTGCCTGGTCCTCAGGAATGGTGTTTTCTTGGGTTTTTAATGCAGATCGAGGGTGATATTGCCTGGTTGTCTCCTCCCTATGCTCCTTCCAGCTCCTTCGCCCCCCAAAACCGGCAGTGCCTGGGCTGCAGCACAGGAATGGGAGCCGAGGGATGTCGCTGAAGCCGGAGGCGAAGATGCCGAGCGGGCAGGTAGCACTTGGCCACTAAATCGCCCAGCGAGGTCTGCACTGGCCAAGGGATGACCAGGAGGAGCAACAACGGCCCGAGGCAAAGCCACCGGGACGAGGCAGGGATGTTATTAGCTGGTGCATGGAGCGGGAGTGCGGCTCGTTAACCTGTGCTGCGCCGCAGGACCGCGTGGAACGGCCGCGTTCCCGCAATTCCCGGTGCCGGCAGCGCCGCAGGCGCCGGGAGGAGATGCTGTGACAGCCCCCGAGATGCCTGTGCAGGAAGGGGGGCATTTCTGCATCCCCCCTCTAACCGAGGCCCCCTCCATTGCCTCTGGGATGGGCAGGGCTCTGAAATTCCGTGGAGACTCCAGGAAAGGGTAAGAAGACCAATGTGGGGTGACATATTCACAACCTCCCATCCCGGATTTCCACAGAGGGGAACTCAAATCCTCCTCGTGGAGGAGGGAGGAGAACAGGGTAGCTCCATGAGACCGCGAAGGCAGCACCCAGCGAGTGCCCCAAACCTGTCCCAGTCCCAGGATTTGCTGCCACCTTGATGCACAGCTGGGCCTTACCGACCTGATTTCCTTGTGTCTTTTTTTAAGAAGCCTCTGACTGCTGTGAACTGTTCCTTGTTATGTGACCTTTTGATTTAACTCCCAAAATTCCTACAAACACACATCCTCTGGCATGAGGAAGTATGTTACTAGCTGACACCATTAAGCAGTTCAGTAACTCACCTCCTCTGACAATCCAACGGCTCAGTTTAGTTTTCACTTCCGTTAGGAAGGATTTAGAGAAAGAAAAAAATATGGACAATATGGATAAAACTACATTACTGCTAAATTTTGTCCTTCCCCTGGTTTGTATTTCTTTTTCACAATTACAAATACTCATCACATCTCCAAACCTGCAGAAAACCATCGATCTCGATTATTATAAAAACACAAAAATAGGTTCAAATTATCCTGCCCTGTGTCCTCCCAGGCTAGTCCCCTTTTCCCAACGTATGGTTTCGTTTTTCAGTGGGAAGAACAGCCGTCTAGACCTCTGCCCCCACCACACACGGTGGTGGGGAAACCATCCAAAATCCTCCCCAAACTTTCTATTGTCAGAGACTCGCGTGAGCAAACCCCGGCGAAGGCAGTCGGACGTGTCATTGGAAGAGCAACCCAAGCAGAAAGGCCCCATATGACCTCCCCGGTGCCGAGTGCCTTTAATAAGCAGGAGTTACACGGCTTGCAAAGACACTGCAGAGCGGGATCAAAGAGCATCCCTTGGTAACAGTCGCCTCCCTGCACCCAAAAGAGTCACAGATCCCCTGTCCGGGTACTGGCTCCTGCTCCCGGCCGAGCCCGGTGTGGCACTGGGTTTTCCTGGCACCACCAGATGCCTGGGAATTTATCTTGGGAGAGTGTAAAACTGGCAGGAGAAGTCAGGTTTTAACAGGGGGAATGTTTTCCCCTCCAGCGCCTTGGTGGGTTTTGTTCCCTGCCCAGACCCGCAGTGAGACCCTCTGCTGCCTTCAGCACCTTCCACCCTCCGCCCACCCCATCCCTCCCCAAAACAGATTGAAATGTCAGGACTTACAGCTCAGCCCCTTTGCCCGTCCCGGCCGGGGCCCTGCTCAGGGTCGGGAGGCTGCGGGGAGGCTGCGGCAGCGGGGTGAGCGCTGTCCCTCCGTCTGGGGCGCAGCGTCCCCAGACCCTGCCGAGCCGGGGGACAGGTGATGTCCGAAGCCGCTCCTGAACATTTACAGGGTTGTTTGCAGGAAACATCAAACTCGGCAACAGAAGCGCCAACCCAGGAGTCATCCCCCCCCCTCGCCGGCCCTCCCCACCCTCTTGCTTGGTCTCATTTGTACCGATTTGCCCCGCAGGCTTCGCGCTGATTTGCCATGTCCCTGGCAGGGCTTCGACCGGGGAGGGGGAGTGGGAGCCAGACGGGGAAAGGATCGGGGGGAGCAGCCATGGGGAGGGTGGTGGGGACCAACAGGAGCCTGGCTTGCCAAAAGCAGTTCAGACCTAGAAAAAGCTTTAATGTGCACAGACGGAGCAGGCTGGGAGCAAAACCAGCTGGGCTGGAAGAGAACGTGCTCGGCAAGAGGCTGGTTTGGGGCTGGGTGCGTGCGTGGCTCCGGGCTGGCTCCCTGCTCCAGCCCTCTGCCCCCGAGGGGGAGGCAGGGGAGGGAGGGGAAGGTTAGTCGTGAAAATTCCCTTTCCAACATCAACTTTTCCTATCGACGAGCGATGGGCAGGGTGCCAGCTTGGTTTTCTCCTGCACTAATGATTTACCTGCTCCAGCTACCACCCTTGCCCTGACAGCTCCTGCACCACATCTCCACCTCAAGATCCCCCTTTGCACTACGAGATGGGTCCCCTCTAGCAGAGACCACCCACCATCATCCCCACTCTGTGCCCGCCCTGGAGCTGATACCACCCACCCGATGCCATGCCCACCCTGGAGCTTGTGCTCCGGAATCCCTGTGAACGGCTGAGCACCATCACCCACTGAGAGAGATCCCCCTTTCTGCCCTTGGAGGTCCTTTTCTCCTAGAAGCGAGTCCCGCACCACCCAGTTGGGGTGCCTGACAGCCACCAGTGTGTTGGCTCTGGAAGGACCGGGGGAGTCTCCTCTCAAGATGCTGGACCAGCCCAGACATCCTCATCGTGCTGCTCCTGCCTGGCGCTGTTTAATGCAATTCCTTAAAATCGGACCCTCCCAAAGCTGCCTGGTGCTCTGGCCCAGCTCACCTCTTCGGGACCAAGTGAGGGGACCCCGCGAGCTCTTGACCCACCAACTCCGTGTCACCTGTCCACGTCTGTGGTGTGTTATTTTGCTGTGCTGTGGTGCCAGTGCTGAAGCGCCGCATCCAGCAGCGGGCTCAGCAGTGTGGGCACCCCCTTGGCTCTGCACCCCCTGTGCCACGGGGGGGCCCTGGCTCTGCTCTTGTCCCCGAGCCGCGGCAGGGACGCGGCGCTGCCCGGGCACTCGGCAGGCAGCCGGCCCCAATCTGCCGTGGCGCAGGGCCACCTGTGCTGGCTGCCCACGCCATCTGCGGGGAGGGGGGGGCCCGAGGCAGCCGGCTGCTGTCCCCCCTCCCCGCCCCCGGGTCAGCGAGCAGGGGGACAACTGGGGTGGGGGGAGCACGGCTGCCTCACTCCATCCGAGTGGATGCCACTGCATTCCGGAGGGGAAGGGGCAGCCCCCACGCAGGTTTCTCCTGGAATCTGCTGCCGTAGGTCTTGAGGGGACATTTCTGAGCCCTTCAGTAGGGACAGCCTGCACTCCAGCCCCCCCCAGATGGCTGCAGCATCCCGCTCCCTGCTGCCTCCGGGTGTCCCCCGGTGCACGGGCACGCAGAGAAACCCCGGCCGATGTGTGTCTCTGAAGACGTCTTGGACCCGGCCCCCCTTGCTCCGTGCACATGGCTGAGCACGGAGGACCCATCCCCTCCTGCCCTGGCCCAAGCGGAGCAGCCCAAAGCACCCCCGGGAGCCTGTTAGGAGAGGGGTGGCTTTTTCTGTCCTCTTGCTCGTGTCAGTGGCAATTGCCATTCCCTCCTCCCGCCCTGCTCAGCTCGGGGAGCACCCTGAGAGCTCCGGCAGCGGCACAGCCGCCGGATCCAGGCAGCGGCGGGTTCATTCCAGGAATCCCCACGGGCACCGTGGCGCTGCCTGTCCTGCTCGCGGGGGACGTCGTCCTTTGACGAGCCGATAATGAAGCCTGCCCTGCGCCTTCCTACAGGTAGCCGGAAAGTTTTATTCGTCACCTGCTGCTGGAAAGGTCACGGCGTCCTCCTTCCCCTTCTATTTCTGGCCCGTGCCCTTTCGCCGGCGGAGCGGGAAGCGCTCCCGTGCGCTGGACCCCGGACACGCCGCCTCGGTGCGGCCGCGGCCCCGGCACCTCGGGCTGCGGGGGGATGCTCTGTGCCTGCCCGCACTCTGCCCACGCCACCCGGGCTCCTGAGGGACCAGAGAAACTGCTGCGGGGCAGTGGGAGCCATCAGCTTCGCAGGGAAATTATGGGAATTTGGGGATGCTGCTGGAATCTCCTTGCTGGAAAACCCGCAGGAGAGGGCTGTGGCCCCGGGTGGCACGGGCACAAACGCGCTCTCAAGGCAGCGAGGCTGAGCAGTGCCCACAGTGGGGTGCCAGGGGTGCAGTGGAGAGTGTGGGTCTGGAGGGATCCCCAGAAGTGCCGAGCCCTCAGCTGGGATGGGTCCCTCGGCACAGCCCCCCGCAGGGTGAGGGCTGCCCGGGGCTCTCGGCACTGCCTGCACAGGCGGGGCTGGCGCCGCTGATGGAGGGGAGAGCCACGGGAGACCGGGGCAAGAGGGGCTGTGGGGTGCTGCTCGGCCTTATGGTGCCACCCAAAAATGGGGAGCAAAAAGGGAACACCCCTCAAAGACAACAAGAGACAGAAAAAGGGGATTCACCCTAAAAACTGCCCTTTGCCCAATCCCTGCAGGTTTTCTCCTCATTCTGGGAAATACCCAAACATTCATCTGAGCTTCTCCTGAGGGCCAGGCAGGACCAGCTCAGGCATCCCCTGGCCTTCCCAGCCTCTGAGGCCTGGCATCACCGTGTACCCAGCTCAGCTTTTGGGCGTTGACTTGCAGCTGTAGGAGAGTCCTGGAGACCCTTTGCACCCCCGGGAGGGATCCCCACTGCTGCCCACAGCATCCAGCATATCCTGGGAGGGCTGTGAGCCCAGGAAGGGCTGCAGAGGAGCCCAGCTCTCTTTTGTAGCCTTCCCAGTTTGCCCACACCGCGTTGCACCAGTAGAACCATCACTGTATGGAGCCTTTTCCAGCTCTGGGCCAGCCTGAAGAGGGTTAAGAAAAGCCCTGGGGAGCTTTTTCATCCCTCTTTGTTCATGGAGCAAAGATATTCCCAGCCCTGAATCTATAGATTGGCCCTTAAACTACAACAATCTCTGGAGACCGGAGAAACAAAAGTAGATTTTGGTTGCGGTTTGTTGTGTTTTGTGGGTTTTTTCTGTTTCTTTTCCTGCGCAGACAGGCTTTGCCCAGGAGGGGTTAGCATGAAAAATGCATGTGGGGATTGGGGAAGCGGCGGGAGTGGGAGGAAGGAGCTATCGATCAAGCATCTCTGAAAGCCACACAGCTGTGCCAGCCCCGCTGCCTCTGCCAGCCCAGCCCGGCGCTCCCGGTGCCGGCCTCGGTGCCTGCACCTGGTTTGGGATGGGGTGGCTGCTGTCGTGCCCAGGAAACCACCCTGGATCCCAGAGAAGCCTATGCTGCAGAGCAATCGGTTGCCTCTGCAGTCCCTGCCCTGCCTGTGGCTCCCTCCATCCAGGCTTGCACTTGATCCTTACGGCACGTCAGAAATGGAGTCGGTCCTTTTTCGCCCCAGATCCAAAGGATGCTCCTCCCAAGCTCTGCAGGACCATAAGGAGGATCTATGGAACACCAACGGCTCTGCCCTCTGTGCCCATCAAACCACCCACCAGCCCCACACCTCTGATAGGAAATAATGATAATTGCACATAATAATGATCCCACGCCTGATGCAAATACAGACACAGCCCAAGTACCAGGGTGGGCGACCAAGACAGAGGTGGGCAACCAAACACTAAGATGAGCAACCCAACCCACCTTCCAGATCAAAAAAAGGCAAGTTGAGGCATCTCCAGGTCCAACAAGAGCTGGTGCTGGCAGGAGAGCAGGAGCGGGTCCTGTCTCAGTTCTGGGGCTGTGCTTGGTCTGGTCCCAGCAGGGCTGGTGGGCTCATACTGTCAGTGTCCCCACACTGTGTGGGCTGTAGGTGTCACCAAGACATCCCGAAGCAGGATGAGACACTGCAGGGATAAAACTTTCTCCAGATGGTGGTCATCGAGAGTGAGAACATCAAGGGATGGTGTTGGAGTGGATGCTTGATGCTATTAATGTCTCCCCTCAAAAAACAAAACCCAAACCAAAAAACCCCAACCAAACCAGCGCTGCTGGCCAAAATCAGTCCGGGATCTGGGAGAACAGGAAGGCTGATTTAAGGCCTCAGCTTGGCTGAAAGTGCCTTGAAATTTGTCCCAAGTTCAAAATTTGGGAAGGATGAGAGAGGAGAAATCGTTGAGAAAAAAAACAAGGGGAGATGGAGATGATCAGATCCCACAAGGGGGAAAAAATCTCTGCCATCTTTGCTTCTCCCTCTGGCTGGCACTGATGTACAGCATTGGGGACCTCCTGCTTTAGCAGTGGTGCTGGGATGGGGGCACTGGTGGGACCTTCTTGGCCACCCCTTTGCCTGATTTAGCTGAGATTTTGTTCAATTCCTGCACTGAGGGAATGGCTCCATGCTCTGCTCTCAGCTGGGACTTGGGGGCTGAGCACAACCAAGTAGGCTCAGAAAAGCTGCAGAGGGGTTGCACAGTCCTCGTTTCAGTGGCACAAATTGAGAGCATTTGCCACCAGGAAGGGTTTTTGGAGGTCTGTCAGCTGTCCCCTTCCTGGGGATGAGGGGATGAGGGGTCCTCTCCTCTGGCTCCCTGTGGTCCCAGCCAAGGGCAGGGGACTCCCTGACCCCCTGCCAGCTCTTCCTGTGCTGCGTGATCCCGGAGACGCTCAGCTGTGAGAGCCATCAGATTTGCCCCCTCACGCAGCAAAAGCTCATGGCAGCAGAGAGAGTTTGACCCAAATCACAGACTGCCTGGCAGGACGTCAGCCACAGACCCTTGAATCCTGCCAAGCCCCCCAGCACATCCCTGGCCCCGTGTGTCATGGGGGCATCAGACCCTTGGTCCACACACGACTGCCTTGAGGATGGGCAGCTGTAGCCATGCCCGGAGCCTGGGTGCCCACAGACAGGGTGACCCCCATCCTGCTGCAGTGCGGTGGGGACTCAGCCAGCCTCCTGCCACCCCACCCTCTGCTCTCAGACGTGCCTCTGCCTTCGTATTGCAGGTTCTCCGAGTCCCCCCATATAAACACAATCTTAATTCCAATCAGTGGCTGGGTCCTGTCGCTCCCCTGGGCTGACCCCTTGGTACGTGCGCGGGGGCACCGCGGCAGTCGCTGCGCCTGCCCGGGGCTGACGGGCAGCACTGGGGAAGGGGAAGGGCACGGACGGGGAAACTGAGGCACAGAGCAAGGCAACATCCCCAGCCTGGCCTCCCCCGTGTACACACAGAGCAGTTGTATCATCTGCACACTCGCTGGGGCTGTATAAGCCCAAATACCCCAAAACATCCATTGGAATGATTTTGTCCCTCTTTATCCCCACTACAATTACAGCAGCCCTTTTGCCTGGGACAGCCAGGTCTTGTCCAAGAATGTGGGAGTTCATGGAGATTCCCCAGCCCCAAACACAGCCAGGATTCTTCAATCCCCACATCCCCATCAGTCGATACCCCAAAGAAAACAACCCCCAGCCCGCTATAAACTCGGCGAGGCCCCGCAGAGCACGGGGCTGTTGCTAGGATGGTTTCCCTTTCAGCAGGGCACAAACCGTCTCCAGCACAAAGCCTGGTCCCCCTCCATGGGCGGGATGTGTGGTGTAGGGACACCGCCGCAGGGGGGCCGTGCAGACCCCCCACACCCACACACAGACCCGCACACTTTGATTTGCGTTTCTCACCCCGTTGCCTCCAGCCCGCGTTCCCCTTCAGTCCCGGCCGGGAACAGTTTCCCTTGCGAAGGGAATTCTAGCGCAGGAAGGTGAAGGCAGCCGGGCAGGCGCTGGAGGCAGAGAGTGGGATGTGCAAAAGTGCTTTTTAAAGTTGTTTCATTATTCTTTTTGCTGGTTTGTCAAAGGCAAAGGGTTCCCAACGCGGCCGGGTGGGATGGGACGGTGATGTCGGAGAGCAGCCGGGCAGGAGCCGCGGGCTTCCCGCAGCTCAGGCAAACCTGGACAGCAATTAGTGAGAGTAAAGGAATGTCGGCTGGCCCAGGATGCTCTCCCCCTCACGGCACCGGTGTCTGCAGGGACAGGGCTTGAGTCTGGGCTCTACCAGCTTCCATCTCCCACTCTCTCCACCACCGTCCTGAACTCCGCTGGCACCAAAAACGCTTTAAAAATCCCCACTAATAACAGCAAATAACTGTTCCATCACTCCTGCCTGCACAGCAGCTGGGCACAGAGCGCGTCCCTCGCACCTTCCCCCTCCCTGGAACACCCTCCTGGAGGAGGAGACGAGGAGGACTTACCTGCACACAGGACTCCTCTTCCCTCGCTGCGGCTCCGCTCTGCCTGATGTTCACTCTGTGGAAGTGGGAAGCGTTTTAGATCATGCAGTAGGTTATATATTGTCTGCAAGTCTGGCCCTAGGGCGTCCATCAGTTGGTCTTGCTTTGCTCCTGCCCCTATATGGAAGATGCATCACATGCTCCACGGCTCCCAGCTATCAGCCTGGCGAAAGAGGAAAAGGAGAAGGAGAGGAGAAAGGGGGAAGAAAAAAAAATGAAAAGGATCTTCATCACCATGAAAGAGGCAGAGAGAATTTCTCAGTGGAAAACCCACCAGCCAGAAATCCCTGTCTGACCCGAACTTTCCCCGTTCTCCTTTTGTTATCCCTGGCTCCCAGTGCCCCCTTTCATCTGCTGTTCAAGGCTGGTGAGATGTGAAGGCGCCTTCACCTTGAACCCGCTCCTGCCTCACCTCAGAGCAGGTGAGGGGCTGAGGCTTCTCTGCCAAATGCTACCATCCATCTGTAGCTCTCCAGAACAAGATATTCATCCCTCCCCAGCAATGCCCCTGGTGCTGCCAGGCAGGGCAGGGGTGGGGCACTCATGGGGCTTTCCAACCATCCTCCCCCAAACATGCCCAGAGACCAGGTCCTGGGGCACCAGGGGCCACCACACAAGTGAAAAGCTGCTGAGGTGGCATCTCCTGGAGTGGGGGGCTGGCCAGGAAAAGCTCCATGTGGTGCTTGGGATTGGGATGCCCCTTCACCCATTCAGGGGAGAGGGGATGGTGGGGAGCTGAAGGCATGTGGGACTGTCCCAGCCACCACTGCGGTGGGGATAGCAAGGACAGGCAGGGGGGTTGCACCTCCTGTCCTGCCAGATGTCCTAATGGTTTGAAGACATTTCTCCATCAGAAGCTGCAGTTTCCTCTCTTTTCCCCACTTGGCCTCCCCACCAGCTGGGGTGCACAGCCAGCTGTGCAGAGCAGGGGCTGCAGAAATTCCTGTTCCACCACCTTCTCCACCAAATTTTACCTGATGGCTTCTCAGCCCTTGGTACCACTGCCATCATCCCACCACCTCCCCATAGCAAAGTGCTGGTCCTGCTTCTCCAATCCCCTCCTGATCTCCTGGCTGGGAGCCAAGCAGGGCATGTCATTCTCCTGCTTTGGGCAGGGCATTCCTGACTGAAGCTCCTCTGGGAAAGCCTTGGCCTCCCTGCCAAGAGAGCCTGTCCTCAGAAAGGGGCACGAGGCAATGACATCCCTCCCAAACCAGAGTCTTCCTTGAAGCCTGATGTCTTCTGATGAATTTGGTCACATGTGGCACAGAGGGGTCGTTTTTTTGTCCATAAAAATGGGTTCCTGTTTCAATTATGAATGCAGTGTTTTGTTTTACTGATGTTTCATTTGCTGTTCTTTAAGGTTCAAAACGTAAGAATTTTTCATAAAAGATTTTGTTTGCTCATTTCCCAAACATCCCAGCCCTGACTGGGCTGACAATGTGCTCCCAAGGTCTCAGACCCTGCCTGCAAACCTGCATCTTCTGACCTGCTTTTCTATCTCCCTCCAAAATACTGGGGAAAAAATATAGCCTTGTGCTGCACCACTTAATAGAAACAATTCTGGACCCTTGGATGTGACCACTCCTCCACTTCCAGCTGGTGCAATCAGGGGGAATTGGACTTTGAGGTGACATCTGATAGGACTATCTAAATACACAGCATATGGATCTGAGCCCAATGAGGCTGTAAGCAAAGATTTCCTCATAACACCTTAGGAGCTGAAGGGCCAAGAGTCAGGCTGGTGACTTTGCACTGTAGGGTCTGTCTGGGCAGAAGGCATCTAGAACCACAGAGTCACAGAATCACAGGATATCCTGAGTGGGAAGGGACCAACAAGGATCCTGGCCCTGCACAGACACCCCAACAATCCCACCCTGTTCCTGTCTCATTGTCCAAACACTCCTGGAGCTCTGGCAGCCTCGGGGCTGTGCCCACTGCCCTGGGGAGCCTGGGCAGTGCCCACCACCCTCTG
>JAOXXN010000205.1:1236581-1247064 GCA_026770055.1 Myrmophylax atrothorax
GTGGGCAGGCCCTGGCACAGGTTTCCCAGAGAAGCTGTGGCTGCCCCATCCCTGGAAGTGTCCAAGGCCAGGTTGGACAGGACTTGGAGTGACCAGGAGTAATAGAAGGTGTCTCTGCCCATGGCAGGGAGTGGAACGAGATGGGCCTTAAGGTCCCTTCCAACCCAAACCATTCCATGATTCTCTGGAGCCACCAGGACTCGCTGCAGACAGAGCTGATCCTGCTCCCTGCCTGTTGGGATGATCCCACATCTTCCATTGAGGCACAGCCTTCATGGGAGAGCTTCTACCTCAGAACTTGCCACACTTGCTTTTGGGAAAGGTGCTTTTCACTTTCCCAGTGAATACCCACACTACTCCCCAAACTCATCTCCTTCAGCCTGCCTTCCTTCTCTGAGTGTGCGGATCTCACTGCTGGACTTTCTAATGAAGGACCAGGCTGGGCTCTCACCTCCTTTCCTTACAAAGAGGTGTCTGTGCTGGGGAACATCCCTGGCTGCATCCCAAAGTCCCACAACAGGGACCTATTCCATGTGCTCATTTCCAGCCACTTCCAGGGGTCTCCTTGTCAGTCCTAAAGCCACAAGAGAAGCAAAGTGAGTGCTTACACTTCTGCAATCCCTTTCATCCAACCCGGTCAGGAAGCTCTGGAATATTTGGCAGTTGCAGGTTCAGGTGTGTGCCCTTTGCTCCCGTCCTCTGCTCCAACCCCCGTTTTCTGGGGATGTCCAGCCTGTGGCAGATGCAGGATTCCAGCCACAGCAGATGGGTCCGTGGCCAACAGCAAGGCACAAACAAAGCTCTGAGCCCCGCACAGCCCACCCTGAGGCTCACCTGCAGCCCCGCACAGCCGGGACGGGACGGCTCTCGCAGTGACAGCGGGTCGTGCCCGGGGGCGCCGGTGTCGCCTCGATGCAGCGGCCCCTCCGCGCTGCCTGATGGGGCCAGAATGCCTTCACGAGCCATTAACACCACGGAGACAGCGGCGAAAAAAGGCTCTGAAGCCTCTCCCTTCGTGCCTGGGAAAGTCCTCCCTGGGCTGCGGGTGCCGAGGCTCGCAGAGGGCAAGTGCTGGGCAAGAGCGAGACTCTCACAGCTGTGAAATAAAACCAAAATAAAAAATCAGAAGCAGAAAAATGACAAGAGGTCCTGCAAATTCCCTGGGATGGTTCTACCACCCAGGGAAGAGGAAACCAGTCTCAAAGGCCAGTGAAAGTGGTTATAAAGGATGGGAAAAGCTGCTTTCCTGGGTTCACATCCCAATCTCTTCCCACCTCACTTTCACCCCACAGTCTCTGTCCCCTGGGACACACTTCATTCATCTCACTTTTCCAGCTCTCAGTGAGACCTTCCCATCCCTGTTCTCTGTCATTCCCTCTGCTCACGGGACCTGAGCCAGCATCTCCTGCAGCACTGGTGCTGGTTGGCTGCCCATGCACACAGTGCTTGGCTTGGTCGTAGTTCTAGAAGATCCTGGTGAATTCATGTGCCAACATTTCTTTGGAAATATGGAGTGGCACTTTGGGTCTTCCTCTCAGACTAAACCCAGGAAACCTCACAAAATCTCTTTCTACTTTTCAAATTTTGACTATTTTGTCTAACTCAGCTGAAATGGGACTCAACACTTTGGGAAGGTGAAGGCTGGGACTGACAGCTTTATGACAGCAAGTTAAAATCTCAGCAGCAGCTGGAGCAGGGAATGGGGAGGAACTGGCAGGAGCTCCAGGGCTGCTCATTGGATGTCAGCACCTGGCGAAGTCAGGAGGTGCTGCAGCCATATGAATGAGGAATTGGAGAGAAGTCCACGTCAGTTGACACAAACTGGCTTCATTCAGCTCCTCTGACACATTTTTGGAGAGGATGAAGCTTGGCCAGTGACAGGACAGCTCCGTGCCCAGGTGCTTTGGAAGTTCCTGCTCTGGAACTGTGCAACATACTGATTCAGCAAAGGGAGAGACAAAAATAACTTGCTGCCCATTGAAGAAACCAAACCCTTGCTTGGGAACATCTCCCAGGATGGGAGTCAGCTCTGGCAGGTTGTGTCTGGTTGTTGTCATTTTCTCCTACTCCACCTGCTTTTTAAACTGAACGTGGAAATCTGTGGAAGAAGAGCAGACTTGAGGTGACTGGCAAGATGTGGGAGCCACAGTGAGGGAAGGTACTCCCAGGCACAGGAGGTGACTCTTGGGGATGGTCCTGAGCAGGGCTAAGAGTTGGACTCCATGATCCTTGTGGGTTCTTTCCAACTCAGCATATTCTGTGGTTCTGTGGGGAAAGCAGGTCCTGTTCTCTCACCACTTCAGTGCCCAAGGGGGACAGCAGGGAAGGAGGGAAATGCTGAGGAAGGCCTGGGTGAGGGTCTTGAGGAGCCCACCTGGGCTGCTCCCAGTGCTCAGTGAGGTCGATGGAGGCACCCAGATGTCTGCAGGGTGCTGGGAAGGCTGCAGGGAGCAGAGGGGAGCGTTGTGATCCTTCGCTGTGACCCACCCCAGGGGACACCAACGCGCACCTCACTGAGCTCACCTCAGGTGCTGGAGACAGAGCTCTGTAATTTCAGAGCAGCAAACCTGTGCAAGATAACAGCAAGAGCCACAGACCAGAGAGAATGGGAGGGTGAGCAGCTCTTCCAAGCAGCCAGGGAAGAAAAAATAATCAAAAAAAGCACTTTGGCTAGAAGGTGCTTTACAAAGTATTTATGAGGTGTGCTCGTTAAAAATGGATAAGCTGTGCAGTGAGGCCGCAGAACTCCTGCCAGCGCCAGGGATGGGAAGCTCTGCTGCCCAAGGAAGGCCAGGAGGAAGAGCCTGTGCCTGGGGAAGCAGAGTGCACAGCTCTGCTGTGCAGCCCCCCACGGGCTGCGGGACCGGCACTGCCCCCGTAGCGCTGCTTTCCTTGCGCTCCGGATCCCGATGGACAGACACCACACCATCTTCCGCCTCCTGTCTGCAGGAGCTGGAGCAGCTCCTGACACTGGGCTCGTGTCACACACATTTTAAGGGGCTGCTGCATCCAGGGTGAACCCACCAGCAGCTCTGCAAGGCTGCCCGTTCCCGGCAGGGAAAAGGAGTGGGCTTGGATGCAAAGTGGAGGAGCAATGGGCACCCTGTGTCTTCAGCAGCAAGATACGTCAGGCCAGGACTGGCCCTAGGTTGGATGAGCCAGGAATAGCAAATAAAAGGTACAACGTGCTTGGATGCAGCTTTGGAGGTGGCGGAGGAAGAGGAGGGAAGCAGAGTTCAGCAGGGCTCGGCTGAGGGAGCACAGACAGGTGGGACCTGTGCTGGGCCAACACCGCGAGGGTGAAGCTGCCGTGCTGTGTGGAGCCCTGCCCGCTCCCGCACCTGCTCGCCCCAGGTCTCCAGCAGCCAGACAGATCCATCTCCGCCCTGCCCGTCCTTCCAGGGAGCATCCCCGTCCCGGGGCTCCCGGCCAGGCGTCGGCGGTGCGAGAGCGGGGCCCATCGGCGCGGGCAGCGCGACGCGATGTGATGTGGAACAGCTGCTCCGCTCAACGCGACCTCCCGCGGGGGCCGGGGGGTGGCATCGCATCCACGCGGGCCGGGGCCCCCCGCTCGCAGGCAGCCGGCGGGGCGTGAGAAAAGAGCAGCGCTGTCAGCGCCCATCAGCCGCCCCGGCGCTGACGGGCACGGGGGGAGCGGGCACGGAGCGGGTGCGGTGGGAGGGGGGGCTGCAGGGATAGTCGTGGCTCCTCGTCACGCGTGGGGTCGGGACAGGGCCCCTGAGGGCAGGAGACAGGCCCCGGGTTTGTGTTTCGCACTGCGGAGGCTCCTCCCGTGCTTGGGTGAGTGACGCTCCTGAGAGGTAAGACAAGAGTGTCTTTGGGAGGGGGACTGAGGCAAATCCAGCTGGGGCTGCTCAGCACCTCTGTGCCCATGGGGATGGAGCCTGGCCTGCATGGATGCTTCCCTCCTGTAGCCAGCCACAGGAACACAAACCCTGGCTCTCTCGTGGACAGCTGGGCTCCTTGGCAGTCTGGATCAAACCCCTCCCGGTGTCCCGCTGTGCTGAGGGACAAACACGCCACTTCCCTTTGCTTCCCATTCAAACAATCTGCTTTGGCTGGGGCAAGCGCTCCAGAAGAGAAGATTCTTCCAGCTGTAAAAGCCAAGCATGACGGTCAACAAAGTCACTAAAGGCATGGCTCAGCCTCCTAGCAACCCAAGCAGGGAAAAAAAGAAACGATGCCATCTCAGCGGGTGAGATCGTCCCTCCTGCCCCGCGCTCAGCGGCGGAGCTGTGACAGCGCGGGGGAGCGTGTTCCGATGGCCGCTGTGGCGTCTGGGGACAGCAACAGATGGGAACAGCTCTCTGCAGCTGCAGCTGGAGCTGGTTTGCTGCAACCGGAGCTGGGCTGGGCTCAGAGCACCCCTGCAGCATCCCGGCAAAGGCCACAGGAAAAATACCTGGCGGAGCCAACACGTGGAGCTGGTAATGAGTGCTGGGCTGTGGGAGCACCCTGTAACTGCTGCAGGAACGTGGCCATTCCTGCTGCCCAGGGGGAAAGTCCTGTGTTGGGGTGCTGCCTGTCATTCATGTGCCTTGAAATGACTCCCAGAAAATGGCCTTTTCTGCTGGGACTTGTGTGGTGAGGAGCAAGAGCTCAGGGAGAGGTTGTGACAAGCTCAGGGAGAGGTTGGGAAAGAAGATCCACCTATCTCACCCCAACTCTTCGCCATAAAAGAATCATAGAATGGTTTGGGTTGGATGGAGCCTTAAAGATCATCAAGTTCCAACCAAAATCTGCTTACTCCTTCCAGTTGCATCTCCCAAGGGTCTTCTCACAGCTTCACATGGGAAAGGTTCTCTAATCACACCCACATCAGATAACCCCCAAAAGGCTCCAAATCTTCTCCAAGGATCACGGAATCTTTATTGTGTCTTTACTCAGGCAAACGTTCACCCAACACTGGCACTGGATGAAAGGTGGGCTCCAAAAGGTGTCCCATGAACGTCACCTCAGTAAGAACAAAACAAACAGCACACTTGACTCCCATTGCTTGCCTTCCTCAGGAAAATCCAGGGAAGCAGCAAGGCCCTGCTCCATGAGGCTCAAGCTCTGGGGCTCCTGCCAGGGGAGCTGGGCAGCCTGAGCACCCCAGGTTGGATCAGAAATGCCCTCCTGTTGCTGTGGTCGTGGGATGGGTTGTGGGTTCTGGCCGTGCCTGGCCAAGTCTGGATGGAAGTTATTTGTAGAGACCCTGCAGCCAAGCCATGAGCAGCCTGGGCAGTCTCACTTGGGACCAAAATTTCCATGGAAATGTGCAATGTTGAGGCTTCTCCACACCTTTGTCTACCTGCTACATCTTCTCACAAGCTTAAAGAGTGAAACCTTGTGGAGCTGGTCCATGACAGCCCAGTGTGAAGAGGTGGGTCTGATGATCTGGGGGCCTGAGTGACACAGAGCCCCTGACCCTTCTCTTGCAGCCCCTGAAGTGCCTTTGGGCGAGCCAGAACCTTCAGTCATTAGAAAGGCTGCGCTGAAACTAATTGCCCCAAAAGAGAGAAGCTCCACAACCCATCCCCAGACCCTCAGGCCTTCAGGATTTCTGTGGGCAGCACGAAATCGGTAAATGGCTATTTATGTGATTCCCCAGACCTTGCCCATAGGTCATTTTTGTTCTGTCATGTAATGTCAACTCCAGGCTTTGGATGTTCAGAGAATCAGAAGTAACTGGAAGGAGGAAGGCAAAGTGCAACGTGGTCCCTCAGAGAGCTGCAGCTTCTGAGAGCATCTCCAGGAACTCAGCACTCCTGGGCAGAGCTGAGGCAGCCACCCAGTGCAGCACTGACCCTGCTCTCTGAGCACAGCCATTGCCTCCTGCCTGCTTATTGCCTGGAAAAAAAACCAATCAAAACTGAATTACTTTTAAAATTCTAACTAGTAGATGGATTTCATGGCAAAATGGGTCTGATCCTTGGTGTTCTTTGGTCTGCTCTGGCCACAGAGGTCAGCCTGGCACCGTGTGCCCAGCCCAGAGTCACACCCAGCAGTGGCTGCTCATCCCTTTTCCAGTGAGTGAACACCATGACCAGCTGGGCAGGGACAGACTCCTGTAAATTTAACAACATGAAATGAAATGGAATAAAATTGAAGTTCTTGACGTGAATGTAACCAAATGAAATGAAATGAAAAGTCAGAATTTCATGAAATGAAGTGTAATGAAATTAAATAAAATCAAATTTCTTAAAGTGAAATTAAATTTAACAAAATGAAATTAAATCAAATTTAATGAAATGAAATTTAACAAAATGAAAAAAACTCAAAATTTCAAATTATTTCATGATGAAATGAATCTTTATAAAAGATAAAATTAAAATTAATGCAATTTCACAAAATTAATTGAAATGAAATTAAATGAAATTAAATAAAATCAGATTTCTTGAAATGAAATTTCACAAAATGAAATGAACTGAAATCAAATTTCATTAAATGAAATAAAAGAAAACTTCTTGAAATTTCTTGACATGAAGTTCTTGAAATAATGAAATGAAATGAAATGAAATGAAATGAAATGAAATTAAATTAAATTAAATTAAATTAAATAATGAAATGAAATTAAACTTCCTGAGGGACTGATCCACCCCAGGGCACCTGTGAGCTGTGTGGGCAGGGTAAGGATGGGCCAAGAGGTCCCTCTGGGTTTGGGTGTTGGTGGTGCCTTCACCAAGTGGGGTGGCACTGGCCAGCATGAGATCCCTGCTGGCAGAGCAAGGACACAGTGGGAAAATGCTCCCATGTGCTGTTTTGCCCCTCTGCCACCCTTGGGTGCCTTCTTTAATTCCAGGTCACCCCACCAGGCTGCAGTCTGGGTGTTTCTGTTACTGGTCAGTGCTCAATTCGATGGTCCCTCCAGGGACACAAATAACTCACACCACTGATGTGGGATGGACAACCATCACTGGCACAGGTTTTGGCAGCAAATTCTGGGGAAATGCTGGATACACACAGAACTCTGCACCAGAATATCTCCAGCTGGAAGGGTCCCATAATGACCCTCAAGTCCAACTCCCTGCTCCTTGCAGGACCACCTCAAACCAAACCATATGAGCATCATCCAGACACCTGATACTGGGTAGAATGAAAGCTGCACTTGCTCTGAAGGTCTCTTGTCACCAGGCCCCTTTGTTCCAGCCAGGCCATCGTCTCACCCACCATCACACCCACCACCTGCACAAAGGACACCTGAGATGTGGAGCTCAAGTGGCCAGTGAAGGACTAACACAGAATTATGGAATCATATGGGATTCAGAACCAGCTTCTCTTGGCCATGAGATGCTGCTGAGGGAACCTTCTTAGAAAGGCCAAACCCCTCTCCAGACATCCCTCCTTGGCTTGGCTTCAGAACAATGCAGAACAAAACCTGGAAACTTTGCCAGCAGTTCCCCTATGACCAAAACATGGACAAAGGGACAGCCAACCATGGCAGCCCTGGTGTGCTGCTGCACTGCTGGAGTTTGCTCAGGTGGTGCAGCAATGGTAGAAGGCACATTAATCATCTCTTTTTGTCTTTGGTATGGTATTGTCAGAGAAAAAGCAATTACGGAGTGGACACACACCCTGTAAAGGACATCTCACAAAATCATGGAATCATTTAGGTTGGAAAAGTCCTTTGAGATCGAGTGTAACCATTCCTCCAGCACTGCCAAAGCCACCACTAACCCATGTCCCCAGGTGCCACATCACACGGCTTTTAAATCCCTCTGGGGGTGGTGACTCCACCCCTGCCCTGGGCAGCTGTGCCCATGCTCTGTGAGGAGCAGCTGCTGCCAACCCTGGCCCTGGTGTGTGTCCCTCTCCACTGCAGCAGAGGCAGATCTGCATGACCTGCAGGCAGTGCACGGGGAGGGAGGTGGGAATGGGCTCAGGGATGCTGCAGGAGGAGTTTTGTCTCAGAAGACAGAAGCAGAGGCTGGAGAACAGCAGGAGGAGATACTCAGACAAGGGAAGGAAGGTGATGCCCTCTCATGAACTGCTCTCCCAGGTCCAGCCTTTCATATGTGCATGTTAAACACCTGCTTTCTGCTCTGGCTTCTGGTTCCTAAAGGCCACCAGGAAGGGTTTGCTGGGTTGGCATCCTGCGCAGCTGGTGAGTGGGGCAGCTCTCCAGCCAAACCGGAGAGGTGCTGTGTTTTCCCAGAAATCATGAGAACAGCCTGATAAGAGGCTTGTCTCTTGACCTTCAAGCAGCAGACTCGATCCCCTGTGCCCTTCCACTGCCACCCCACCCTCCATCCCACCTGGCCTGGGGGATGCCTGGTGAGGTGAGGAGCAGGGAGGGACCTCTCTGGTTCACTGATCCCATCTCTGCCAGGCACCGTTCCCGTGGCTGGTTGTTATTGTCGGTGCTGATTTCTGTCCTGCTCTGCCTCCTTCTCCCTGCCTGGTTTGGTGGCCCTGTCATTACCAGGTTTCCCCAGCTGCCTGTCAGGGTCCTACTGGCCTCAGCGTTGCCTCAGGCTCCTGGATAACAAACAAGGCACGGAAGAGTTCTTGGGCTTCCACGGCCTTAATTAGCTGGTGTCATTTTAGGGATGTGTGTCCTGCTGGAGACACAGACAGCTCAGGAGGCATCTTTAAATGCAGCCAATTAGAGGGGGCTTCAGAAATGAGCAGGCAGCTCCTGAACGTGCGGGGCTGCCAGGAAACCTCATGTTCTCACTGGAGACTGGGGGTGAGTTGTTCCCCCCCGGCAAACACCATCCTCCCCTCAGCAGAACCTGTCCCTGCCATGGCTCTGGTGGCATTCGTGGCATCACGCCTGGCTTTACACCAGCCCAACTGATGGCAGAGCCAAGAAACCTGCCAGTGAATCCTGACATGCTCAAAGCTTGGGTAGATGTTGGCATAAAATTAGTCTGTTTTCTCCAGTTTACAGCAGTTCTGGCTCTCCAAAGGAGCTGCTGCCCTGTGCCTTTGGACATAGGACAACTGTCCTGTCCCTTCCCCACTGTCAGGTTATCCTGTGTGATGATAGGCTGACCTGCCAATCCTCACCTGGTTTCTTCATGACCTCAGCCAAGGAGTCAGTCTCAATGATCCTTGTCCTGAGTTGGTCCCTCCCAACTCAGGATATTCTATGAATCTCTGACAATCTGTTGCTGAGATGCAGCCCAAGGAGATACTTTATTCCTAAGGATGGCTCCTTAGGAAGCTGAAGAAGGCACATCAATGTCCTTCATGAACACATGAATGTCCTCTGCAGGCCGTGCACTGATTGGTGCCACCCCAAGCACTCCCTCAACAGTCCAACAAGCCCATTCCAAACAGGATCCATGACAAAAAGACATTCTGAGGTCCCACTGAGAGCTGGTGATTTAACGTGGAGACTTAATTGGTGTGGAAGTGACCCAAGTTATCTTGAAACCAAATGAGTTGCCAGTGTGAGGGAAGTGAATCACAGAATCACACAATTGTTTGGGTTGGAAGGGACCTTTAAAGTTCATCTCATCCCATCCCCTGCCATGGGCAGAGGCACCTTCCACTAGCACAGGTTGCTCCAAGCCCCATCCAAGCTGGCTTGAGCACTTCCAGGGATGGGGCAGCCACAGCATCTCTCTATGTCAGGGCCTGCCCACCCTTACTGTAAAAAACTTCTTCCTTATATCTAATTTAATTTCCCCTCTCTTACTTTAAAACCATCACCCATCATACTATCACAGCAGGCCCTGCTGAACAGTTTGTCTCCATACCATGGACATTCTCAGAGATGTGTCTGTTCTTTAACATCTGCACACAGCTGTTTCCTAAGCCCTCGTGGGGAACTGTGTTCCGGCCAACCATGAACACCTCCAGCCAAACATGAACACTCTCAGACTGCCAGAGCCCTCCTGTACAAGGTGAGTTCATCCCTTCTCCCTGTCCACATCCTGGCTGTGTCAGGTCACCTCTGGCACCTGCCTTTCCCGCAGATCTCTGGGAGGTCCCTTGGCATCCCCACCTTCCCCTCCTGCCCCAAGCTCTTCTCTCGCTGCCGCTCCAGGGAGCAGCACCCAGCGCCATCCCTGCAACCTCCACCGCTCCTCAGCAGGAGGCAGCTGGGGCAATCCCTTCCCCCGGGGCTGAAAAGTGATTAAATGCATGAAAACCTCATGGCAATGGGGTTCCCATCCCTTCCCGAGCCCTGGGCACGGCTCTGGGCAGTCCTGGGCTGTGCTGTGCCCGGGCTCGGCGGCAGAAGCAGCTCAGCCCTGGCCTCTCAAAGAGTTAACGCCGCGCAGCACCATTAATATTCTCACTGATAAGCCCAAATACCAGCCCTGCACGGCTGTCGCTTTCATTAGCGCTGGGAAAATGAGCCCTTCAAAATAGGACAGGCGGCTGGGGGGGCGTGGGCAGGAGGGCTCTGGGGCCAAACAAGCGATTTTCCGTGCGATTGATGGATATTAAACCGCCTTCCAGTGACGTCAGGGGTCGCTTGGGTGACGGCGAAGGATTCCCCAGCCCCCCTGGGCCCCGAGCCCCC
>JAOXXN010000205.1:1278988-1308766 GCA_026770055.1 Myrmophylax atrothorax
TCCCCAGAGCCTTCTCTTCTCCAGGTGAGCCCCCCAGCTCTCCCAGCCTGGCTCCAGAGCAGAGGGATCCAGCCCTTCGTGATCACCTCAGTGCCGCCTCTGGACTTGCTCCAGCAGGTCAGTGCCTTTCTCGTGCTGAATCCTTGAATGAGCTCAGCTCCCTCATCCTCTCCTTGCAGGACACAACTCCAGCACCCCAACCATCCCAGAGCCCCCAGAACAGCTGGCTGCAGTCTCACCCTACACTGCCCTGGGTGACACTCCTGCTCCCCTCACAGAGCACTAGGAAGTGTTTGGTACTGTGTTGGGCTGAGCAGCCCCCCAGAATGGGGCTGGGGGCTCACACCCTCCCCTGGGCACATGCCAACTCCAAAAGCACCAGCAGATCAACCTTCTGGTGACTACAGAGACAAAACTGTTTGAAGAAACTCTTGCTAGAACAGCTTGGCTTTGTTACCACGTCTGACACCTCCTGTTGTTCAGGCACCAGCACCGTGACCAGCTGCACAGCCCAGGACAGGGCCCAGCACTGGCCTCCCAGCAGGTCTGTAACACCAAGGACATGCAGCCCCCTCTGTGAAGCAGCACTGGGATCATCACACCAAGGCCAGAGGAGGAATGAAGGAACAATTCCAAAGAGGCCACCACCTTCCTCATGCAGCCTCTGACACCAGGGAGCTCCTTCAGCCAGGACCGGAGCTGGGGCCTCGCTCTGAGCTCCCTCTGTTCCTTCCTCTGGTGGAAGGGAATCACAACAGCTACAACTACACAAATTCCTCCTTTTGTTTGAAGCACTTGAGGAAATAAAGACTTCTTGATCCTGAAATATTAATTTTTGAGTGCTCCAGAGCTTTATCATATATTTATATCTGCTCTCACTCTTTAGTGTCAAACCAGGACAACCTGTCCATGAGTTCCCACAAACACAGCTTAGATCAGGGAAGGTAAAACAGCTGAGGGACAAGCCCATTCCCCTTCCATGCCAAACTCTCCTCTGGCCAGGACACCCCTTCTTTCTGGAGGTTACCTCCTCCCAGCTCAGTATTAGGGCTCCTGACCATTCACTGGGGCAGGACAATTACACTGATGCAGAAAATGACACTTTCTACTAGTAATTATCTGCAATGAATTGAAATAGGACAACTGGATTTGTTCTGTTCAGTAAAGAAATGGTGGCAGACAAAAATCCCTCATCAAAGCAGCAGGGAGGGGCAAAAAGGTCTAACTCTGCAGCAGGAGACCTTGCAAGAGCGAGCACTTGATGGTGAACGGGGCATTTAAGACCCACCAACTCCACACAACCTTCCCCAGAAGGTGCCAAGATGGACACTACGAGTTTCCCAAGCTGTCCCTGGGAATTTCTTGGCCCCATTGCACCAAGCCTCAAGAGGGTTCTTGCACAGTTTCTACTGAGCTGGTTCTTTTCCCACACCGGACACGGCTCTGGCAGCTCAGATGTGCTCCAGCAGCCAGGGAGGGAAGGGGCTGGGAGCTCTAATGAGAAGTTCCCAGGGGAAAACTGAGCTCTGATAATGAGAGGTCTGAGAGAAAGAACACTGGCCCTGTCTGTATGGAGTGCATTCAGCAGTAGAGTTTTCTGGCAGCCACCAAAACCACAGAATATGCTCTCAAACTGCAGCTTTCCCTGCAATTTGCCATCACCTCCCCAAAACCAGGGCTTGCCTGCCTGAGGACAGATGAAGGTGTGAGAGGGGACATCTTGCTGTGGGACAGGCAAGAAAGGCCTTCACAGAATCACAGAATCTCCTGAGTTGGAAGGGACCCAAAAGGATCAAGAAGTCCAACTCCTGGCGCTGCACAGGATACCCCAACAACCCCACCCTGTGCCTGAGAGTGTGGGGCAATTCCAAGGGAATGCTCAAAAATGTAAGTGCCTGCAAAGGATGCAAGTGGGACAGAGAACACACTCCTCTACCCTTTGCCAGTCCTGAAGAGACACCAAGGAACGTGTCAAGAGTGTGGAGGGAAACAAAAGGAGGGCAGAGGCACAGAAAGCTCTGTAACACACACCGAGGCCTGGCTTTGGTGGAGGAAGGAAGTAGAGGAGGAGAGCCATTGCCTGGAGAGTCCTCTTTATGGCCCAAATCCCTGGGTTTGGCCCTGGAATAAGGATGGAAGGAGCAGAGTCCTTGAAGGGATGTGCCTATCTGGAGTCACTGGAGTTGCAGAGCCAGTGCTGCTGCAGGAATGCCAAGGGACACACACCTGGAAGGAGCATGGCTCACACTGGCTTCCTTCCCAGGCCAAACTGAGGGACAGGAGACATCACTCTTCATGAGATCATCAAAGCAGAATCAGAATCTGGAAGGCCTGTCTTGTGAGAAAAACAGGCTGTGCATCACTAGCCTTTAATACACCTTAATTGCTTCAGTGTTGTAAGAAATGAGCTCCCAGAAGAAAACCAGTCTGGCTGGCAGAGCACAGGCACGCTGGGACAGGACCATCCCCAAAGGCTCCTTGGCTAATGAGCAGGTTTCCCAAATCTCTGCCAGGGCAACAAGAACCATCCCTGGGGATACAAAAGGAAGAGGCACACTGAGTATTTCCAAGAGGTCAGCAAAGTCCAAAGTTTTGCAAGCTCTGGATTCACGAGCTTGTGACGAGGGACCGGGTGTTCCACCCTAAAGCAGCACCTCCTGCACCTGCCCAAGGTTCTTGGGATGCAGGGCCCAGACAAGGTGCCCAACAGCAATGTGACCTCTGCACAACCCGGGATGGAGGCTCTCAGCAGCCCAGGATCATCCTGGCACAGGCTTTGCAGCCCCACAGCTGGCAGGAGAAGGGCCTGGGAAGGTCCCTGTGGAGCCCCAGCCCTGGGGACAGCACCAGCACAGCCCCAGCTCCTCTCACACTCATTAAGATCAATTCCAGCCTGTTGTTATAATTAATAACCTCGTCCTGCCTCCCTGCATGCAAGCAGGGGAAATTTCTGCAGCTGCAATCACACTTCACGTCAAACAAACCAATTTAGCACAGCACTGCTGCTGCCATCATTCCTGTGCTCAGGGGCTTCATTTACCTTCTCTGTACCTAATTCTCCCATCTTGGGTACCTGGGGAAATTAAAAGCAAAAAATACCAAGCTCCAATTGCATCCAAATATTATAGCAGGTGAGGGAAATTTGTGTCCTTAACTCAGGACTGCATTTACTATGGATATGCTTAAACAGGTTCAATAACGTCATAATACATTGATCTGGCTCAAGGTGATGAACTGAATGGCCTCTGTACCTTGCCTTGCTTTGGCTACACAACACTGACTAAGATCCACATACAGTGGATATTTGAACTCACTCAAAAGCAAATACACAAAGCAGGTACAGCAGTTTTATAAGGGTTTGTCACAGTGGCATGAAATTGGTGTAACTTGGGTGTAGAAAGCACAAAGGATCTCTGGTTCTGCTAAAACATTTGGGAGTGCTTGGGTCCCTGCAGCTTCTACAAAACCTGCTCTTTAGGGGAAAATGGTCCATGGTCCTCCAGCAAATGCCACACAAGAACTCAGGAATTTAATCTTTTTTAGTTAGTAAAACAACAGACCAGACCTAGAGGACTGAAGGACCCAAGTTTCGCTGGAGACTTTCAGCTTCTTGCACACTTGGAACAAGAAAACACTGTGAGAACAGTGGTTTTGTTCTTCAGAAAGCCTGGTATAAATTGGTTCAGCTGCCTTGTGTGGTTTGTATAATTACATTCTATCTTTGGTCTGAGCAGAAAGTTTCCCACGTAAAATAAAGTTGTCCAGTAAAATTCACTGGTATCTAAAGTGGAGAAAGAGTCAGTTCCATGGGAATAATCTCATAGATGAGGAGGATACATCTTACAGATCTGCTGCTGAATAAAACAATTAAAATAAAATTTAAAAATGGCTTGGACAGAAAGGCTCAACCCCCCAGACTTTCAGTGCCAGCCATCAAAGCAAGGCCTCCACACAGAAAGACTGACAACCAACGTGACCCACGACCCAGCCAGGGTGAGGGTCCTGCCAACGTGATCTGCACACACAGTGATTATGAACTCAGCCTTTGGACCTTCAGACTCATCTTTAAGCAAAGCCAGAGGAAAGTTTCTCTGGCAGCAGCAAAAGGGAACCTGAGGATTTCATTTCCTTGCTGTGTGAGGCACTCGCTGTGCACACACGTCAGCAGGTCCTCCAGAGCCCCCCTCGCTCCCTCAGTGGTGCTGGGAACAGGTTCAGTACAAATGTGCACTGTGGTTTCACTTCAGCAGCCTCAGCAGGGAGGGAGCCTGGAATTATTCACATGTGGAGATGCCTGAACATTTCTGAGAAAAAGAATGAAAATTTTCAAACTCTGCAGAGGTCCCCCTGGGTAGGAAGCAAGGCTTTGAAGGAAGGGCAGGGGCTCCAAAAAGTTTTTTTATCATTCCCTGACTGGCCCATAAATACTTCCCTGCCTTGAGGCAGCTCAGAAAACTCCTCAAGAGCCCATGAAGGGTCAGTGCTGGGAGCACCTTCCCTGGCTGGTAACACAGATGAACCAGAAAGGTGGCTGGGGGTGATGGGGGGAGCCAGAAGAGCCACGGGCAGAGGCCAAACAGGTGAGAGCTGGCAGAGAGGAGCACCTGGGCCAGTGCTCAGCCCCAGCTCCCAGCCCAGAACACTCTGGCCCTTTGAATGTATTTACAGAGCAAAGCCCTAACACCAGGACATCAAGGACTCATGGAACACCATTGATCCAAGCACGCTCCCAGCAGGACCAGCAACACACCAAATCCTCTGAGATGAGCTGTAGCACAGCGTGGAACAAGGTCCTTTAAACCTCAAGGTGTGCCAAAGAGAGAGGGAGTTACCAGGAGCCCCAGGACAGACACACCTGGAGCAACAGGAAGCCAAAGGGCAGCCTGGGCGCAGCCTCTCCTCTGGAGCCACAGGGGGCTGCACAAACTGGGGGCAGGCAGCACTGAGCATGTGGGCAGGACACGTCCCACAGGGGCCACTCCTCACCTCCAACTGACTCTGAAGTCAGGCTTTCACAGCAGGTACAGAAATCAGGGAGTATCAAGAAAAACAGGGAGAGGATTTACGATCAATACAGCAGTTCCAGGCCTAGCGAGACACTGGGGGGGAACAGCTGGGAGGATGATGTTCTTTAATAACACTGTTACACTAATTCATTTCAAATCATGGCAGGTTTTAATTTAAAAACCCAGCAGAGTCTACAGTGCTTGGGCTGGGAAAAGTGGGAGGGATGGCCAGAAGACCTCAGAGTTGGAGGATTTCAGATGAAATGTGGAAGGGAACAGATTAGAGGACATCTCTTACATCATCTCATGTCTGGAGAGCAAGGCAGAGGAGAGGTTTGAGGAGCTGCAGGTGATGTTCTGTGAGCAACCCTAAACCCCCACCTCACTCTCACTGCCAGCACCACCAGCTCAGCTCCAAAACACTGGCCTGTACTTTCAGAGAGTAAATTAAATCCATTCTTCCCAGCATGAGAAGGAAATTCAAAGCTATTTGCTGCCTTTGAGGCCTGAAAGGCTAAATACTGCAGTTGGGGGATGCCATGCACGTGTGGAGAAGGCTGTGTGTCCCCTCTCCCAGCCCTGCAGGGCTTGTGGGAGCTGCCACAGCACAGGCACAGCCACAGGGAAGGAGGTGGGAGGATGCTGCTGAGCCCCTCTCTCCTTTTGCCCCCCAGTTCCCAGCCCTGCCCATCACCAGCTGCACTGGGCAGGCCACTATTTGCTTGGGAAACAACCATCTTTTTCCCTTAATTCCCCCTGACAAAATAAATCAAGGCATAGCTCCAAGGTGCAATTAGGAAAAAACCAACAGTAATGAAGAGCTTGGTACCATTTGGCATGGAGTGAGACAGAAAGACTCGAGTTTCCACGAGATCTGAGACTAAGGAGAGGGGCCTGCAGCCTGGCAGGGGGAAGCAGAGCCTCCAGCCTCCTCCTCTCCTGGGGCTTTAACTTGGCCACCATCCCAGCTCCTGGCAGAGCTGCTGCCCAGAGCTCTTCCTGCACGTGAGGAGAGTTCTCAAGCCAAGCTCTGCCCTGGCCCTGTCCCACAGCAGGGCAGGCAGTGCCCTTCCCACAGCTGCCAGCCACACTCGGGGCACCCTGGGCAGGACCTCCCATGTACCAAGGAGCTGGAAGGCATCAGGGCACTGTGGTCCATCGCCAGGGGCTGTCAGGCTCTCCTCAGGATGATTAACAGGCCTTAATGAGGAGCTAAGCCAGTCCTGTGCCTCAGGAAAGCAGCTCAAGCTTAATATCTCAGCCAACAAGCTTTGCACTGATCTGCAGAAAGAAAGAAAGATTGCCAAGGGACAGAGGAAGAGAGAGAGGAACTCTGGCAACTCCAGGCATCCCCAGAGTTCAGTCTGTGGTCAGATCAGGGCACGGTAACTGAGCCACCACAGCGACGCCACGAACGTCACTGCAGCGAGGGGCAAGGAGAGGGTGGAGGTTCCTCCCAGAGCCAACACCACCAACCAGCAAGCCCTGCCCTCCCCTGACATGCCTGAGCAGCTCCTTCGGGGACAGCAGGGCAGAAGGCAGACCTGAATGTCCCCCTCCCACACCAGGAACCACATCTGCATCCCCACTAGTGCCAAGGAGGATCCTGGGCAGAGCAGAGCCCAGGGCAGTGTTCCAGATGAGCTGCAGCTGCACACACAGGCACACACCCACTGCACCGGGTCCTTGGCTCCACACACACCCTCCACGTGCAGCCACCCTCCCTGCCAGGTGCTGGCACACACACAGGCCGGGGCAGCTGCTGCCACGTCCCTGTCGCTGTACTGACCTGGGCAACGCGGGGCCGAGGGGCTGCAGGGCCAGCACAGCTGGGCTTGGAACCGCAGCAACCCCCACCAGCCTCACAGATGGCTCCAGCCTTTCCTGCTCCTGGATCATCCACAGCTCCTCCAGCTCTGCTCCCCTTCCCAGGTTATGTCAGGTCAAGCAGATGAATGCAAGAGCACACCGAAGTTGTTGCTGCATCAGGCATGCTTTGGGGAGCCTGTTGCCAACTGCAGCAGGCTCTGCCCTCCTCACAGGCTTGGGGGAGGAAGGACAAGGGGGAGAAGCTTCCTCAGGTGCTGTTCAGGCTCAGGGCAAAGGAACCAGCATTTCCCCCACGCAGTGGGAGGAAGAAGCAATTTATTGTGACAATTGGTGAGAGCCTGCAGCGGGGTTGGCCCTTCCTGTCAGAGCTGGTGAACCACACGAAGGCTGCAGCCCAGAGGGGAGGGTCTGGCAGTCAAGTGGTATCTGCATCATTCCTGGGGGGAAAACCATCAGCAACTTGGGAGAACCAGGCTGCGAGAAATCCCAGGCAGAAGGAGATCCCAGGCTGCGGGAGATCCCAGGCAGAAGGAGATCCCAGGCTGCGGGAGATCCCAGGCTAAAGGAGATCCCAGGCAGAAGGAGATCCCAGGCAGAAGGAGATCCCAGGCAGAAGGAGATCCCAGGCTAAAGGAGATCCCTGCTGCTTGTTCTGCACACCCAGGGCTGCCAGGGAGCAGCAGGGGCTCAGCACAGCCCCCAGACACACCACAGCAACTCTCAGCGTCCCCCTCTCCAGAGGGGCCATTTCTCAACCCTTCAGCCTGCAAAGGGTTGAATGTTTGGACACAAGTGTCTGTGGGATGAGACACAGGGTTAGGGAGGATCCAGCAATGTGGCACAGGTGGCATGTTCATATTGAGCTCAAAAGGGAAGCTCATGTTGGCTGTGGAGAGTTCACAGTCCAGGAAATAAAAGTTGTTACCTTTTAAAGGTCCTGTAACAAGAAGGATCTGGGATACCAGGTGTCTGGATTACCCAGGAGAGACCAGGCAGCATGGAACCCCCTCCCAAAGGAACATAATTCCAGTGCCCATTTGGTCTCCAGTGAACACGCAGGTAAGGCTGTGTCCTCCTGAGCTTGCAACACCTGCCTGGCTGCCACATTCCCTTTTTCCACAAAGTATCTGGTGAGGTTCCAGACAGAAATGGGACTCATTTTCCTATTACAACCTATGAATCACCATCAGCACCTGAAAAAAAAAGGCTTCACACCTGTGCACACTTGTACATCTGTATCTGTGCTGCCCTGTGCCTGCAGGAGATGGTGGTGTTTTAGAGAGCCTTGGATTGTCCTTCCAAGGGGCCTACACAGCAGCCAAGGCACTGAGAGACCACTAAGTCTGAGTCCTCAAGACCTGGCAATGCACCTTCACCATCCTCTAAACTCCTCTCTGCAGCAGAATGATTTGCAAACCTCTGGGTCAGGCCGGAGCTGCTCTCTCTCAGCAGCAGGAGCCAGGCTGGGAGCACACACTCCCCTGCACCCAGAGTGGAGTCCAGCTGGGGTCACATCCAAGCACTGCAATGGCAAGATGAAAGACTTTCAGACACTCCTCTTTTTCTGCTGACAGTGCCTTTATGGGCCCTTCTCCTGCTCTCCACTACACAGACAGGTTCTCGAGCTGATTTTCCACAGGTGTTGAAGTTCCAGATGCTTTTCCACCTTTATTTATTCTATGCAAATAACAGGCACATATGGTTTACTACAGCTATTAAAGGGTTTGTGTATGCATGGTGGGGGAAACCTTAGGAGTGCAAAACATGCACCTGCTCCTGGGATTCAGAAGAGTCCCAGGACCTCTGAGCACGCAGGTACTGGGGCCTGGCCACAGAGCAGCAGAGCCACCTCTACCTGCAAACACCTCACCACGGGCTGAAATGAGTGTTCAGTTCCTCTACATCCCCTCAGGTCCTTCAGTGCTAGCAAGGAGGCTTATACCAGCCAGGAGAGAGTAAGGACTGCTGTTCCCTTTCTAGGACAGCTGCCACTCCTGAGCAGGATGAAGGTCTGCTCTCCAGGACAAGGCCAGTGCCAGGATCTAACCAGGAGCTTATAGAGAGGGTCTCTGTTGCCCCAATTTCATTAACACAGGCTCTGTGCATGAGCTGGGCTAGTGCAGCTGAGAAAAGACATCCTGAAACACAGGAGCCCAGCTTCTGTTGGGACAGGAAAGGATCCCAACGGGGAACTGTCCAGAAACCTGCTGATGTGCCCCTCACCGCAGCTGCAGCCGTGGTACCACCAGAGGAGCTCAGAAACTGGAGATACTTAACTAAGTTTTGATCAACTCTCTCCTGGTCCTGTTTGAAACAGCCCCTGGAGATGCAGAGCACAGGCTGCTCTTCAAAGGAGGATCTAAGCATGGAGGCACAGAAATCTCAGATGCAAGACCCAGGACCCTTCAGCTGAGAAAGTGGGAAGGGAAGGAAAGAAAGTACCCGTGGGGCTGATTTCCACAGCTGTGTTTTACAACACAGGCTTTACCTGCTCTCAGCAGGGAAGGGGAGGCAAGGAAAGGAGCAGGAAGCTGAACTCATTAAGCTGCTCTCTCATCTGAGGAGCTGGGGCAGCTTCAGCAAGGAGGGTGGACTCGTGGGACCACAGGACACTTGTTTCCATCCATTTAGCTACCCACACCCGAGGTATGTTTGAACAATCACTTCAAAAGCAACCCCTGAGGAAAGTAAGTGGGATGAAGACAAACCTCTACTTGTCTTTTTTGTTTCTCTGTCTTTAAGCCAATTAAGGAATTTCTTTTTAAGTGAGGGTCTGTGGTCTGCCTCAAAGAGCCTGTGCTCCCTGGAGAACAGAGGAGGTGAGGTGGCCATGAGGAGCAGCACTGCAGGGACTGCTGGCCCTGTGCTCCTCTGCAAACATCCCCTGCTCCAAGGCCCCACAATCCCTGCTTTCCAACACTCCTGCAGCAGGTGCCTCTCCCCTTGGCACTTTGCTTTCCTCACCGGTACATCACACAAAGAGCCAGTCGTGTTGACATCAGGCAGAGTTATCCCTGTGTCTTTCAACACTTGCCCAGTGTTTGAAGAACCCAGCATGGAAAATGCCTTTGAAGCTTCACAGCCAGCCGAGAAGATGCCAAGACGAAGGCATTGTATTTTTTTTCTGGTCTTGTAATCACAGAATCCCAGACTGGTTTGGGTTGGAAGTGACCTTAAAGCCCATCCTGTTCAACTCCCTGCCATGGGGAGAGACACCTTCTGCTATCCCAGGTTGGTCTAAGCCCTGTCCAGCCTGGCCTTGGACACTTCCAGGGATGGGGCAGCCACAGCTTCTCTGCAGACCACCTTCTACTGGGAACAACGTTAGTTGTCACACACCTGAACAACAGGATTTAGAACTAATGCTGGTGTCCCTTCTATCCTTTCTTTGAGGCTATTTCTCATCACTTTCCAACACACCACCTGTGGGGTGGGAGAATAACTGTCCTGTTTCCCAGGATCAGAGATACATCGGACTAAGGCTTGAACTTGCTATGGGCCTGCAGCTGGCAAGAGCCAGAAAAATGTGATGGGACCATAAACTCAGGACCCACCATATCCCCCCTTACTCTCACTGGAACTTCCCTCTCATGGGGAGGCTGGAAGAGGAGATTTACTGGTGGCTGCCAACCTGAACTGCTGCTCAGCTAAAGATTTATGTTGCAATTTGTAATGCTGTTAAAATAGAATTGGATGAGTGGAGGGGGAAGAGAACGAATGAAAGAGAGGGGAGGGGAAATGGATCAGGAGCAATACCACAGCTCCAAAGCTGTGTGCTCCCATCTCTCCCATCTCCATTGAATCCATCATCCTGCACTTCCAGCCCTCAGATCCTGCAGTGCCAGTACCTGGGCTCACTCCACAGGGGGGCACACACAGGGTACAGTTAATAGAGATCAGCAGCTGAAATGTCAGGTTCAACAAACAGAGCTGGCACAGAATGGCACAAAAGGGTCAGGGCATCCACAGGCTGGTGGCTGCTTGCAGGACTTCCACACTGCAGCCACCAGGGGCAGGAGAAGGGACATCCCCATCCCAAATGTCAGCCACTGCCTTCTCACTCCAGCACTGGTTAAACATCATCCCTACCTGCTGAGGTCAGAGGTGAGCTCATTTATGCCCTGTACCCCCAGGAGCTGGCCAGCTCTGCACACTACACCTGCAGGAAAGAGGCTGCCAAGCCCTAGATCAATATCCCTGCATGTGCAAAGAGCCAGAGGATTCCCCCACCGAGATGCCCCTGACCCCTCCTGTGAGAAGCCAAGGCAGGGTCAGAGTGCCCTGCAGCTCCCAGGGAGTCCCAGCTCTGCTCTTGGTGCTGGCACAAGGCCTTCAGAAAAGCAAAACCAAAACCTCTTTAGTGAACTTCAACAGAACAGCATCCCCTTGACCACGGGAAACTCCCCCCGCCCTGGGCCAGCTCTTGGAGGAAATGCAGAGTTACAGCCAAGGAGACTTTGGCCTTGCAGCACCTCAGGATCCTGCTCTCTGCAGAAAGAGCCAGGCCAGGCTGGAGGGTTCACACCTCATTACAGAAACCACCACAGGGCTGGGGGACTCAGTTTAATGAGGCCAAACTATGGATCCAACCCTGGCCACCGAAGCATTGGGGAGCTCTCACACCCTGCCACTGAAGTACCTCCTCATGGTGCTCCCACCAGCAAGTGAGTCCAGTTCCTCAGAATCACAGAATCATTAAGGTCAGAAAAGACCTCCAAGGTCATCAAGCCCAATCTGTGACCAAATACACCGTGCTCACTAAACCATATTGCAAAATGCCACATCTACCCATTTTTTGAACACATCCAGGGCTGGTGACTCCACCATTGCCCTGGACTGCCTATTCCAAAGCTAAACCACTCTTTCCATGAAGAAATGTTTTCTAATACCCAACCTGAACAACTTGAGGCTGTTCCCCCTTGTTCTACTGCTTGTTATGTGGGAGAAGAGGCTGACCCACACCTCACCACAACCTCCTTTCATGTAGTTCCAGAGAGCACCTCCCATGGGAGAAGATGGGATCCTGTGCACAGGCTGAGTCCCACAACAGCACTGGGTCTGTTTGTGTCTGTGCTCCTGACCTATAAAGGTCACCTCTCTCTCCCATGGGCCTGAACTTTAGAGGGAACAATAAGCAACAGTTCCCAAGAAGGGATAAAACACACTGATCCTACTGTGGTTTGGCCAGGAATGCTTCATCGTGCACAGCCTAACTGGCATTTTTATTTCCTGATGGCTTCTAGGACAGTCCTGGGCCAATCTTCAGGGCCAGTGTGCACAATAAAACACCCCTGGCACAGAGTGGCCCCTGATCAGTGCCCTCTGCAGCACAAAGGCTCCCTCAGCACACTGTGACCCCATCAGCATAAGACCCTTCCCAGCATCTCCTGCCCCACCAGCACCAACCCAAATGTGGGGGTCAACAGTGCCCTGAGGCCACCTGGGGCTGCTGCCATGTCACCCTGCAGGATACCACGGGCTCCAGGAGCACACAAGAGCACTGCACCACAACAGAAGCCCACCATGATCCCACCACCCCATCAAACAGAGGTTCGACACAGGAACCCATGCATGGCCTCACATTTAATGTGGCATCAGTGTGCACTTTGAAAACGGTGTCTGTTTGGCTTCTCAGAGACAGGGAGGAGGATTGGGGGAGTTACGTGGAGCTGGAAGGGCCAGGACCACAACAGTGCTGTGCTGGGAGGGGCTGAGCACCATGACCCCAACCTACTCCTGCTCATGCCCCAAGCTCTAGAGCTACTGCCACCTTAACTGAGCCAACAACACATCTGGCTGACTCCTGGAGCAGTCAGGAATTACCAGGGAAGGCCCTACAAGTTCTACTGTACGCTGGAGGCCCCCAGCCTGGGTAACTCAGACCACAGCACTGCTTACTGCCTCACAAAGATGACACACACTGAAGTCAGTGCTTTGACAGCTGCAATCTGGAGGATGCTTCTGGCTTGAGCACATGCAATTAACCCTCACAAGTCCATGTGGCAGAGGGAAACACCATGAGACCACAGCAACCCTGCAGAGGCCATGCTGGGGCTGCTCTAACAACTCAGCATCCCTTCCCTGCTGCAGGACACAACACTTCCTACCAGGGAGGGCAGCTCCTGCTCTTGCTTAAAGCTCCTGAACCTCCTCAAGTCACACACATCTCACAAACAGCTCCTGGGTAAGCTCAGCAAGGACAACCTGAAGGACATCACTGCCAACCTATGGACATGGGACAGAGAGAAGGAGGGAGAGCGCATGCCCTGAGCACTGAGACACTCACACAGCAGCTGAAATGCTGCACAAGACAGATGGGCCCTGTCAGCTGCTGTGCCCTCCCCACCAGCACTCCCTGAGCAAGCCAGGCCTGCAGTGCCACAGCAGCGTGCCCAGAAGACACACAGCATCTAAATGTTTGCTGCAGGAAAACATACCCCAAGGAAAACAGGTCAATGGGTCAAGCAGAGGAGGTTCTCCAAGGCGTGTGTAAAGTGAGGATGTGCCCAGCACATGTCACTGCTGGGCAGGACAGCAGAGCACCACTGATGGGTCCATCCTGTGCCACAGCCTGCAGCTCCTGCAAAAAACAGTCTTTCCACGTTCCAGAAGCACCAAGTGTTTCCATGTTTGTCCCTCCCCACAGACAGACAGAATAAGGCAGCAGGAGGAGCCTCAGCTCCTCAGCAGGGAAGATCCAGGTGTGATGGGATGTCCCAGTGCTGCACGGGGGCACGTGGCAGTCAACACAGGGCTCTGAACGAGAGGGGTCTCCTCCTTCAGCACAACCCCCCCATGTGCATACACATACACACACACATCCATCCACCCACCCACCTACAGCTTCACTTTTCCAAGGGATGTAGGTTAAAATCAAGACAAAAGATCCTGCCTGTGTGCACACTCTTCCCACTCCATGGCTGGGGAATGCTACAGAAGGCCAAGGAGTATGGACACCCTATCCCTCTCCCCCCAGAAGGTGGCAAGATCCAATCTCCCAACATCCCCTTTGCCACAGTGAATCTGCCACGCTCCGAATGCCGGAGCCCAGCTCTGTGTAACTCCAAGCCCCAGTGCTGGGAGCACTGGAAGCAGCAGGGCTGGAATCCAAGTGCCTGGAGACCAAGCTGAGCTCTGGGCAAGGGCAGCCAAGGCCGCTCCAGCTCCCAGCAAGCTGCTGCCTTGGCAGCCTGAGAGCACCTGCAGCTCAACCCTCCTCCTCCTCACTCCCTGCACTGCCCCTGCCCTCCTGCTGCCCGTTCTGCCACCATCCAGAAGGGCTCCAGGCTGCCTTCACACTCCACTTCCAGCTGCCTTCTGGTTTGGATGTCCTGCTGCAGCCTCAGAAATGCCATCTGTAATGCAGGAGCAGCTTCCTTCTCCTCAGCTCAGTTCTTCAGGCCTCCTCACGGTGACCCTCAGCTCCTGCCCCTCGCAGGGCTCAGCGGTGCCCGTGGGCACGGGCTGCTGGCTCTGACCCTGGTGCCCTGCCAGCCAGAGTGGGAGGGCTGGCAGGGGAACAGGCATGGGAAGATGCCCAAGTTAAATAAAAGCCCAGGGCAGTTTGTTGAGGCTCATAAGGCACAGCTGCCTGGGTGGGTTGTGGATCCCTGGGCAGGACCAGAGAGATGCAGTACAGCTTGGCAAACAGCACCCAACCAGTGCTCACCTTTCCTCTCTGTGCCCCTGAACAACTGCCCTTCTGTTGGGGTGTTTCATCCCAGGGAACAAAGGCCTGCAGAGGGTTCATTCAGCACAGCCTCCCCTCCACCAGGCTCCAGCCGTGCTGGGATCAAGGCAGCCTTTCAGGGACACGGCCAGCCCGGGGCCAGGCACTCAGGGAGGGGGAGGAGGGAGGAGGGAGATGGATGCAGCTCTGTGTGTCCGCCCCTTGCCATTTCTGAGTCACACTGGTTAGAAACCCAGGCCCAGAGCCCTCAGAGCCACATTGGATTAAGTTACTGGTTGGAGAAATCCAGCATGTGCCTCTCACAGCAACCAGTTCCTGGTGATTTTGGAGGAAAGCAGTGAGCTCTGGAATGAGCCCAGGGAACACGGGGCACTCAGCAGCACTGCACAGCTCACAGCACCCAGAGAGCAGGAGCACGTTCTTGCCTTCACCCCTCCTCTCACAGGCCCCACAGCACGAGGGCAATGCAGGCCCACCCCCTCCAGGACAGGTGCTGCACACTGTTGGGTTTGTGCTTTGCCCTCTAGTCCTGGGAGAAGAAACAGCCCCCAAACACACAGTTTCCTACATTTTCTCCTTCCTTGCAGCAGCTCAGCCAGGCTCCTGAGCTTCCTGCTGTCACCACATCCATCCATCAGCTCCTTCCAGAGGCCTGAGAGCGTTTCACAGCTCCAGACTACGTGTGACACCTCTCAGGGGCACAAGTGATTTGCCATGAAAGACAAGACCACATTCCTGCCTCTGCAGCCAAGAAGAGTGTAGGGAGAAATGCAGAAGGGTTACTCTGGAAAAATCCCTGCTCTGGCTCCTCTTACTATTCCCTGCTCTTATAAAATAAAAATGTTAAAAAATTCACCACCAGCCAATCCCTCTCCCACCCTACTCCAACACACCAGACACCTGCTCCAAGCCGAGTTCCAAAGGGCTCCACCAGGCCCTCTGACCACACATTCCTGCAGCACAGAGGACAAGAGACCAGCTTCCTTCACAGCAAAATTCCAAGATCTCTTAATGAAAACCAGGAAGAGGATGGCTCCGTGGATCTGTGCACTGCCAAGGCTGGGTGCCAACCTCCTTCATGCAGTGCAGCATCCAAAGCAAAGTTTCCCATTTGGAGAAGGACCTGAACCTGCTTCCCTGAGAACAGAGTGCTCAGCCACTCCAGGCAGGAGCAGCCCCCAGAAAGGGTAAAGGTGCTGTTTTTTCCCTCTCCAGGCTGGTGCTGCTGAAGGGACAGCTCTGCTGTGCTCTCCAACATCCACACAGGGGGCTCAGGCATTCCTGGGCAGATTTTATCCAACCCCATTGCCTAAGACAAGGATGTGCTCCAGCTCTCTTCTGGCTTTTGCCCTCCCTTTGGAGAGGGTGAACAGGCAGGATGGCTCCTGTGGGAAATGGAGAGGGAGAAGGATGGAGGGCAGACAGGGAGCAAAAGGAGAGTTTCTTTAGGTATGTACTGAGAACTTCAGTCTCTGCTGCTCTGCACCACCCTGCAAGTTATTTCTGCTTCCAGAGCTATAAATAGCCCCAGTTTAAACAACTAATAGGCTTTGTGAGTGAATGGACTGCTGGAGCAGCCAGCATGGAAAGTGGATGGGCAGGGCTGGAAGCCTCAGGCAGAGGAAATAGCATTCCATGCTGCCAATTCCTTGGCACTGCAACACCTTCTGGAGCAAGACAGTGAGCCCTGGTGAGAACTGGAGAGCAAAGAGTCACAAGCCCAACATTCCCACTGAGCAAGTATCCACAACAACCTGCAGCACCACTCTACCAAATCCCAGCTGAACTTGATGCCACAACTTCCAGAGGGAGCACAAGCTACAGGGATGCATCCACTTCATGGCAGCACCTGAGGAACACAAGCTCCCACTCCAGCGTGATGAACAACATGTCCTGAATATGAGAGCTGATTTAAGTTCCCTCATGGTTTGGAAGAGTGGCCCTTTTCCCCCTCCTGAGTGGATACACAGGCAGAGCACATTTTGGTTATCCCCATCTGTTTCACAGCCATAAATGCCTCTGTTCTTTGCACAAAGGCTTGGGAAGGGAGTTGGACCAGCTGGACCCCAGAGGTCCCTTCCAGCCTCAGCCACTCTGTGATTCCTGCAAGGTGCAAGACCAGCTTTCTGAGCACACCCAAATCCACGCAGGTTGCTGATAAAAGGCAGGGAACTGTGTCTGCCCCACCCCAGCCCTGCCAGGGTACCTGTGCCCAGGGAGCACAGGCACTGCCTGCTGGGGCTGATGCCTGACCTGAGATCCAGTGACAGAAAACAGAAGCAGGGAAACCCTGCAGAGTCACCTGATCCTTTATCAGGAGCTTTTCTTCTCACTTCTCCTCTGGGCATTGGTTTCCCCAACAAGAAACACACAGAATCATAGAATGACAGATTCATAAAGGTTGGAAAAGCCCTCTAAGATCATCGAGTCCAACCATTCCCCCAGCACTGCCAAGGCCACCACCAACCCATGTCCCCAGCTGCCACATCCATGTGGCTTTTAAATCCCTCCAGTGATGGGGACTCCACCACTGCCCTGGGCAGCTGTGCCAGGGCCTGATCACCCTTTCCATGAAGAAATTTTCCCAATATCCAACTCAAACCTCTCCTGGCACAAGAAGCTATTTCCTCTTGTGCTGTCCCTGTTCCCTGGAGCAGAGCCTGATTCCCCCCACAGCTCCCCCTCCTGTCAGGGAGTTGCAGAGAGCGAGAAGGTCCCTCCTGAGCCTCCTTTTCTCCAGACTAAACCCTCCTCCAAGGAACCAGTTCTGCTTGAGCTGCACTTGGAGCTGAAGTGCCACAACACAGGAGAGTGGGAAGGAGCCACATTCCCCCTCCACATGGCTCTGCCACTCCTCTGCATGCTAAAGTCCTGTTATTAACATCTCCACCAGCCTCAAGATTATGCAAGACCCCCAAAACAAGACTATGTGATGCTGCCCAGCAGTTCTGCCTTGCTGCTGTTCACACGTGTAAGCCACAGGGCTCACAAACTCCACGGGTAAGGGTGGCTTGCCTTGACTTTCCCTCCAGAAATAAGTGGTGCTCCTGGGGAGCAGGAGAGTGGCAGAGGAAGTGCCCTCCCAGCAGCTGCCAACAACAAAAGTAGGGGGGATTTATATATTTTTACCATTTAAAAATAATAATAAGCGATTCTGTTCCTCCCTTCTCAGTCATTGTGATCCAGAGGTACCTCATTCTGCAAAGGCTTTTATAGAGAAACACAAAACCTTTGCAGAAGCCCACAGGAAACCCCAGAAAATTAATATGCTCTGGAAGAGGAAGGAGTTCAGAGAGCTTCAGCCAAACAAGCCGTGGGCAGAGACACTTAGATTCTGCTGCACAGACCTTGCAGTATTTCCCCCCAAAAGCCTCTCCTGAATGGAGTGAAATCCAGAGCTCCCAGTACTCAACAGAACCCTCTTTATGGATCCTGGGGAATGATGACTTGGTGAACAGAAACATTCCCTTAAAGGTCATCAGGAAACAGTTCAGTGCCCAAATTCCCTCCTAACCCCTCACAGAGGTGGAAAGATGCACACTGGGGAGGTGCCACCACCACTTCCAGCAGCAGCAGGAGGAGCCACCATGATCCCACAGCACCGGAGCCGTGTCCTGCTGACAGCACCAACCTGTGGCACTGCACCTTCCTGCTCTCAGCCCAGGAAGGGTTTGGCACATTGGGAAGCTTGGCCTTGATGGATACACAGGCTCAGGTGAGCCCTCCCACCCAACAACAGCCCAGGCCAGGAACCTTCAAGGACAGAGCCCAAGGGGACTCGCAACTGAGCCAGAATTTGTCTGGCTTCACACAGTTACCAGGCGTGTATTTAAAACCAACATCTTTGCCCTAAGCAGAGATTTCTGCAATGACATCCCTCTAAATAATGTGCATGTAACACCTGGTACCTCTAGTCTTAAAGCAGCTGTGTCCTGGCACACTGGGAAAGACAGGGACAAGCTCCTGGCTACAAGGTGGGACACAAACACTGCGCAGCCTGGACCAGAAGAGACAGAATCCCAGAATCCCAGACTATTCTGAGTTGGAAGGGACCCACAAGGACCATCGAGTCCAACTCTTAAGTCAATGGCCCACACAGGGGCCAGAAGCTCAAATCTGGATGTCACAAGTCTGCTGCTTCTACCACTAAAGCCCTTCTCCACCTCCCTCCTGTCTCTCTGTCTTCAGCACCACCAGCCTCACCCAGGCAAGAGGACACAGTGCAGCCTCCCCCCAATTTCTAAAATCTTGGCATCCAAACAGCACTGATTTCTCCCCTTACTCCCATCCCACCATGAGGGATGCCTCCCCTAATTCCCTCATCAAGTACAGACCAAAGTCACCCGTTAAGTCCCTGTTTTCCTGCCAAGGAAGGCTTGTGCTCATCCCTGAAACAGCCCAGAGCAGCTTGGCTCTGTGCTGCTCCACAGCAGCCAAAGCATTACCAGCTGTGAAGATGGGCACAGGCAGGGACAGAAAACCAGCAGAAAAAGCAAAGTCTGCCCCAGAATCCCTGTCCAGCCCCAGAGTGACTCCCAGTACTCCACTTCCTTCCTCCACTGCACGACTCCGGGGACGAGGACACGCAGAGGCAGCCGACCTGCCCTGCCTTGTTCTGTTGACTTACTTAATTCTTTAAAGCAATGTATTTATCTGTTCCTCTCTGGAAACCAACCCTCCGCTGCTCCCTCGCCCGTTGCTCCCCGTCCCTCCCTGGGAACGGCGCTGCTTTGATGCCTGGCTGATCCCAGCAGGTCTTTTGAACCCACTTCCATAATCACTGCCTGGAGCATGTTCTTCCCACGCACCTCACTGCTCACTGAATCACGGCCAGCGATTTTCCTGTCTCCAGGAACCACGCAGCACTGAACTGGGATGAGTCCTCCCTTCAGCAGGGGAAATACATAATTACCAGCAAAGCCACTCCTGCCCTCACAGGACACCGGCGTTATCTGCGCCGAGACCGGCAGTTCCTGTTCTTGCCCCGACATCCGCTCCACCACCAAGGCTGGGTGTTCAGGAAATTTATTTCCACATGTCAAGATTTTACTGAGTTTCTCAAGTTCCTCCAAGCTACAGACTTCGAGCCATGAGCTGGCACACACGAGGCCGCAGACTCCACGTTTTTAGTTGCCATGGCCAGCTGTGCACTGGAAGTTGCTAAGTATCAGTGCTGGCTGTGCACGGGCATACTGGGGTGTGCATCTGTGAGCCCAGACACCCTCCCTGACTCCTCAAGGCACCAGAGGGAAAACCAGCAGTCCAGAAGGGATAACCCTGCAGGAAGGACCCGGCTCTGCTCACAGGGTCCCTCTAAACTAGAGGGGACAAGCCCCCCGCAGCACAGGTCACCAACCAGAACCGTGGGCCAGCCACACAGGTCGGCACACACAGCAACGGATTTTGGGAATTGCACAAAATATCCTTTTTCAAAGTCTCTTGGGCATTGCTAGGAACTCGAGGCCATGTTTGAGGGAAAAGACAACAGCTAATTGTTTCCACACTGTCCCAGCTCAACAAGAAGACCCAAAACAGGGCTAGAAAGGAGCAAAGGTGATGTTGTTGCCTGGGAGACTCCCAGGGTTGTGCACCAGACCCTGTGAAGCACATTCCAGGCCTCACAGCAGCAGGAAGACAAGAGAACAAGGACTCCACCACAGATACTACGTGAACATCACAGCAAATGCCTCCAGTGGAAAGTAAGGACACTCAGAAGCAAGCAGCTATTCCTAAACAACCAGCAGCTCCAAACAGACTCAAGCAGGTACAAACACCCCACCAGGCTGGAATCTACACAGAGCAGGCATTAGGCAAAGGCTCAGATGTTATTAGCACAAAACACAGCAGCCTCTGCAGCCAAGGCCCCAGGGTTTTAGATGCTTTTTGAAACACCTCTCAACATGCCAGAGAATGAATGCAGGAGACATGCCCCAACGTGAAGAGAAACTCCTCACTGCAAGTGGCTGGTGGGGAAGGGGCAGAAACAATGGCTCAGAGACACATCTGAGGTGCTGATTTCAGCGAGGAGGGGTAGGAACTGTGGGTTGGAAACACTGAGGTCTTTTTCAAAGTAATTCTGGTTTGGTGTGTTTCATTCCCCTGGATCTGGTATTCAAAAGCACTTCTCTGCTTCTGCACGAAAACAGCTTCTCCACCTCTTCTGAGCTGAGACACTCTTGAGGCTTATCACCTCCCAGCCTGGAGTCACAACCCTCCACCTGTGATCCTACAGTGTGGTTGGGAGGCCAGAAGGAAGAGCAGCCACGAGAACATGGCAAACAAGGAGCTAAGATCCCGTTCCCTGGCAGCCACCTTCACAGTTCAAGCGAGTGAGGAAGAGCTGGGCTGAGTCCTGCAGTCCACTCTGCAGGAGACATCAGCCACCCCGTGTCAAGGCCGGGGCTTGGCATCACTCAGATCGGTGGGAATTTGGCTGTAGCTTCCCGAGGAGCTGAACTGAGCCTCTGAATGCAGGGGCAGGACAACAAACAGGATGCAAAGCAACTGTTCTCCCAAAGGCAGCGCCCAGACTCAAGCTGAGGTGAGCAGCGAGCAGGTCCTTCCCCTCTCCTTACCTGCGCACCCGGTGCTGGAGCTGCTGGTGCTGCCGCGTTATAAGGGCACTCTCCCATACGGGGCCGCCGTGGCTGCTCCTGTACCAGCCCACGGCAGGGTGCCCCGGGTAGGGGGTGCCACTGAAGCCATGGTCCGACTCGGTCTCCGCGGCCAGCGATGAGGCTGAGCTGCCCATGGTGCCCCTGCCCGGCCCAGCTCAGACTGAGCCTAGGTGAGTGCGGGCCCGGGGCATGGGCAGCTCGGGCGGGGCGGGCGAGGCGCTGGGCATGGGCTGCCGCAAAGATCCCGACACGCTGCAGGGAGGGAGGGCGGCCCTGAGCAGAGTCCGGAAAAAAACAACAAACAAACAAAGAGAAAGGAGGGAAAAGGAAAGAAAAAGAGAGAAAGATAAGGTATGATGTCAGCAACAACCCTCCAGTTTTACAGCCTAGTAATGCATGCTCTGAGCAGGATCCCCAGCCCAGCTGCTCACTGGGATGGGAAGGGCTGTTTCACCGAATCCAGCTTTTGCTGCTGGAGATGGGGGGCATGGGGGCTCCTAGAAGAGGCTCCCCTCAAGTTAAGCATCAGGAGTTCCGAGGCACAGGGAAGGAGCTCAGCTGGGGGAGGGAAGCACAGCAGAGCCCATCACAAAGCCCTTCACACCAGGGGAAAGAAGCAGAACAGGAGACAAGCCAGTCCCACCTTAAGCCCAAAGCAGCAGCCCTTGGGGACCACACACACCAGGTCAGTCTGAAAGCTCTGGGCTCTGAGGACTGAATGGCTTGTGTGTTTGTATGTAAAATAAAACATTCCTCTTTTCCTGCTCCCCACTAATGCCACAGCAAGGCTGAAACTGGACAGACTGGGAATCTGCACAAGGATTTTCTGTGACTATTCACTTTCAGCTAAAGCCAATTTTCAGCTGATACTGAACACACCCCTACCCACAAAAGCAGGTCTGGGGCTTTGACTGCTCCTCGTTTTCTCCCTCTCTCCTTCCTACGTTTTGGAATTTATTCTTCAAGCATCCTCACAGTTAAACTACAGAAACATTTCATGTCCTCTGGTATTCGAGGAAGTTTAAACACACACACAAGTCTCCTTAAAGGGAAAAGGCACAGCAATCTGGATGCATGTCAGGAGCAAAGGATCAAGGTAACATTTAACAGAGCAAAAAAGAAGAAACGAGGAAGACAAAAAAATTAGCACAGCTGAGCTTATTCAATTACCCACCAGGATTTAGGGAGATGAATGAACTGTAGAAAGACCTCTGCGAAGAAACTACTTTGTGCCGTAAAAAGGCTGAAATGAAGAGTCCTAAAATACAGGTTTTCAATCCCAGATTGATCTAAGGGATCAAGAAAGGCCTTGATAGATAACAGACTCTGAAAAACAGCAACTCAAGAAGCAGGTGCAATTTTGCTACAAGCTTAACACCAGAATGTGCCTGCACTAGGTCATTAGCTGGAGAATGTTAACTGCTCTGTCACAGTCTCTTCTCTCTATTCTACAAAGCCTGGACTAACGAAATAAATGTGAAAAAAGAAGCCCAAGAACCCAATTTTCCCTTCCTTCTCCTTGTTTTAATTGGTCTGCCTCACTGCTGTGCCTCAGCCACAGGTCCCCACGCTCTGCTTCCCACCACAGCAAGGTTTCACTGACTTCTGCAGATCCAGCCAAAGAGGATCCCTGGCGCTTCCCATCTCATTTCCTGCTATTCAAGTAGTTAATTTGTAACAAATCTGATTTTCTGGCTAAATGAAAGCCCCACGATGTGAGGGGAAGAGCATTTCCAAGTATCATCAACTGAAGCCTAACTGGAGACATCACTCATCCCACACCTGCGGAGTCTCTGGCTCTTCCGCCCCATCCCGAGGGCTGCACGTGCTCCAGCAGCAAAGGCACAGTGGATGCAACTCTGGGACCTGCCAGAAGAAGAAACTCTGCCTTTTACCTCAAGACTCAGGTTCTACCACGATAAAGTAAATAAATAAAGCCAAGATGGGTAGAAACAGCCCCGCACAGCTCAGCAGGCTGAGCGAAACAGGAGGGTGCCCAGGGAATCAACAGCCTTTTCCCACTGGAGTAGGGTTAAACTGCCAAAGGAAGCCATTCCACAGTCTGGTTCAAGACCACCTCCCCAGCTGACTCTCAAGCTGGGAAAGCAGAACTCTGCTTCCTCCTCCTCCTCCCCATGGAAACACCAGTTTTAGCTCACCACAAGAGGCCAGAGACATGCCTGCTGCCCACATCACACCGGCTCCCAGCGAGTCCTGCTGTCCCAGCCCGTCCTCCTCCGCCAGGGAGTCGGAACAGGCAGCCCAGCTCCGCAGGGAGAGCAGAGGCTGCCAGTCCTGCTTTCAAACCTGTGGTAAAACCCACGGTGGGTGGAGCTGGGAGAAGGAGGGAGCTATAAATAGCTGGAGGATAACCTGGCTAAGTCGGAGTGATCTCGGAGACTGTCTGGTGAAACTGGGCTGCTTGGCTGCGAGCGCTGCGTGAAATCGGATTGCTCCAGGCAAAGCAGTAAATCCTCCTCTTCAGGGTCACCCTCATGCCAGGTGAGAGCAGCCAATGAACAACATTTAAGGGTTGACCCAAGGTGGGGAGAGGGTGAACCAGTTCGAGAACAGGAGTGGCAGCAGCGTTGCAGCTCAATGCAAAGCACGTACGTGCTCCCCACGCTGAGCCCCAGAACGCCTCTGGCCAACACCAGGCAAATGAGGAGCCTCCAAGAAGCAAAGGTGAGAATGGAAACTGCACTCCAGCAAGGGAAGGGGACAATTAACAAAGAAGGAAGCTTCTCTGGAAGCAGTCAGCCTTATTTTTGAGGAATTTCTCCCACTGGGCAAGGAGATGCCCCAGGATGACCTGCGGGCACGTGGCCTGTGCTGAACAGGGGAGGCTTCAGCCAGAGAGGGAACAAACTGCCAACAGTTCCTCTGCCTTGGCAGGAGGGAGCAGGATTTTTTTTTTAATTAATAAAGCACTGCTTCCACCTATCTAATCTGGAGAGGAAGCAACAATGTGAACAGATTGAAGTGTCTTGAGAAGGATGGATCTCACTCATGGAAATTAACAGTTAAGCACCTTAGCAAGATGCTGAGTTTGGATTTTGGGTTTCTGCCCCTTGCAGCTGCAATAATTACCAGGTTTCAACAGATGCTGTTTAACTCCTCCCGAAATAAACCCAGATTTGATCTCTCTACCCCCAAGCCACTCACACCTGCTTACCCTGATGTTGATGCAGCCCCTCCTCAAATTGCCCACCAGCACCGTGAGCAGCAGGCACATATAGCAAGGTCAGGACAGCAAAGCTCTCCCCTGGAGGTTCTTCCTGCTGCTGGGACAGCAGAGCAGTCTCCTGGATGCTTCCAGATAACCCTACTCCTCCACAGCAGTGAGCAGTGCTGACCCTTCGGGCCCCAGCTCTCCTGTCAGAGCAGAGCAGGCAGGAAGGGTGGGGACCTGGGTCTGCCCAACCCCCTTTCCTTCCCTCCAGCTTCAAAGTGGGATTTGGCTCCGAAGGGAGGAAAAAAAGAAGGAAAGGGAGCTGGCCCATGTGTTTCAATGCATCTAGGAAGTTGCAGGATCCACTTCTCCTGGGATCAGCCCTAAGCTCTTCCCTTTGGCATGCAGCAGGAAGCAGACAGACGTGCCTGGAGCTGCAGCAGCCACTGAGGTGGGTAAGGAAGGCTCACCCCAGCTAGTCCCTTGCACAGCAGCCACTCCTTGTGATGGGATACCCCCCACACTCCTTTTCCTAGTAATTTATTGAACCACATGGCACAAGGCAGCTCAAGTACCGCCTGAGTTTTCCAGCCTCAGGGACAAGACTTTGGCACCCACTTCCACAACCTATAAATAAAGTCAACTCTGAGCTACTACGTCCCAGTGAAGATCCAGAAATGAAAACACAGCCATCCTGAACTCCACACAGCTCTGTCTGAGGTGGTGGGCCAGCAGCTGGCCCAGGAGAAGGCACACCATGTACCTGGGGAAAGACATCCCTCAAAGCTGTGCCAAGAGGAAGTTGCAGGAGACTCTCCTCTAAGACTGAAGTTGCAAATACCAGCCCTTCTCCCTCTGCTGTGTGAGCTCTCCTGCCTGAGGGCTGGCTAAGATCATAGATCCATAGAACATTCTGGATTGGAAGAGACCCACAGAGCCCAACTCCTGGCCCTGCACAGACATCCCAACAATCCCATCCTGTGCCTCAGAGCCTTGTCAAAACATTCCTTGAGCTCTGACAGCCTTGGGACTGTGACCACTGCCCTGGAGAACCAGATGTGCTGGGACCTGGTACCATGCTCAGTAAAGGAGGAGCTCCATGCCCTCACTCATGTACAACCTGCAGCTGGCAGGGAGAAATCAGGGCTCCTGAAGAGCCCTGAATGCCCAGTGCCCACACACGGCCGTGGCAGGAGCAGCCTCCCCTCCAGGGACTGCGGGATGCGATTCACACCCTAAACCACCAAGGAGCTCAGGGGCACACAGGAGCAGCTGGAGGAGCTGGGGCTGACCCTTCAGACATCATGAAGGCATGGTCAGCCCTTGGCCAGTCCTGCCTCCATGCACAGCAGCTGTCCCTGCCAGCACTGAAGGAGGCACAGGGGTGCTGGCCAGCAGGGAATGGTGTGCAGGGCTGGGAAGATACAGCACAAGACAGGGCACAGTAAGGACGTTAGAAAGTCACAGAGCACGTCAGGCAGGGGATAACTAAGGATGTAGAGTGCAGGGTCTGATGGTGTGACATGCCAGCCAAGCAAGGAAAAGAAGCTCAAGCATTTGTGTGCCCAGCAAGTGATAGATCCGGCCCCAGCCCCAGGCAGGGCGGCAGAACCTGAGGATGTGCAAAACCAGGTCCCAGCACGAAGCACAGCATGGCTGGCACTCACTGGGCTGAGATGACCCTGCTAAAAGAAGTAACCCCAAGAGAGGAAGAGCAAACAACCTCTCTCCTTCCACCAGGCAGTGTGGGAAGAGCAGACAAGCAACAAGACACCCACCTCAGACAGATGCAGCACAGGCTGAAATCCAAGATGCAAACACCGACCCCACGAGAGCTGGATGGCTCAAGTGCAGCAAGAGCAAGGGAACTGAACACTGTGCTGAGCAGGTGCCCTGCACACAGCTGGGGACAAGACAAAGTTCTGCTGCTCTTCCTCTCAGCCCTCACCTGCCAAGCCAGCCTGAGTGCTGCAGTCTTGGCAGGAAATTAAGGTGTCAGCAAGTTCCAATTCCTTGCAAAGCTTCTAGCAGGGAGGGGCAGGAGGGTACCTCCAAGGACAGACTGAGGCAGAGGTACAACAGAAATGATGGGCCAGTGGTTGGCACACTCAGCTGGGACGTGGGAAGCTCTTGCAGCCCTCGTGCTCTACCACAGAGCTCCCCTGTGAGCTGGGACATGGTCCTGTGACTCAGGAAGCTCTGTCTGACCTGCCAGGGCCATGAAGTCTTCAGGTGCACAAGGCACATGGATGACAGGCAGTGTGTGAGCACCACAAATGGGAGGACATGGAACAGGGAGAGGAGGGTGAAACTCACCCACCCAAATGTTTGTTATGGGGCAGAGGACTGGGAGAAGAGAGGAGAGTCAGAGGTTCTGGCCTTAGGGGAAACTGAGGGGACTGGAAGCTGCAAGTGAGCTGTTTTCCAGATCTCTGTGGGAAACAAGACTGGTACACTACTTGCAGAGGTATCATTAGTGAAGTGGCTGTCTGGAGGCACATTTCCAGATGGGGTATTAATGAGGTAACAAGATAATTTAACCTGGAGCCCCAGACAAGCAGAGAACAGGACCTCACGTTTCATGCGGCACTTCAGCGAAGTCCAGAACAGCAGCACATGTCTCTGGCCACGGACAGTAACATGCAAAGGCAAGCCCGAGGGTCTTTACCTTCTTTCAGCTGCCTTGAAACTGGTTCTGGCCCAACATTAGCACAGAAGAAACTCATGCACAGCAGCTGAGTTGGGCTGAGCTGCCTTTAAAGCCCAGCACTGAATCTTCACAAGTATCCAGGCAGAGGAAGAGGTGTCCAAAGCCTGAAGTGAAAGATTGATAGGAGAAGTAGATTTATTGCAGAGCCAGCTTAGCCACAGAGCAATGAGCAGCAAAGTCTGAGCAAAGTTTCCTCTTCTCTCTTGCACTGAACACTGTAAACCAAGGACAGATAATCCAGTGAGCTACTGGAAATCTACCACGGTCACTTTGAGAGAGGGGATTATACAGATTTGAAAGGGCAATCAACACCTGAATCACAAGCTGAAGGGAGAAAAAGAAGGGGAAGCAGGAAAGTTTCTTCAAAATAAGGCTTAACTTCAAACCCCATCTCTGCTGACAACTGAAGAGCAGTTTCTGAACACGCATGAAAAAGGCAACAATGGCACTGCTGGAGAAGGGCCTGAACGTTTCAGAAAAGCCCACACAAGCCAATCTCCACAACCCCAGTGCTCCATTAAGTCAATTAACACTGCTCCAGTGAAGTGCAGCGAGCCACGTGTATCCTGCAGTCTCCCAGCCAACCATGGGTGACTCTGGAGCTCAGTGTTAACTCAGCCTGTGTGGGCTGGCACAGGCCCTCTCATTAGCAGCAGGGAGGTGATGCCACAGGGACACACACACGGGCACGAACCAAAACAACACAAGCCCCAGCATCCAATCTTTGGAAGCTTTAAGCAGCAGATCTCATTTCCAGATCTTTTCCTCCCTGTTTATAATCCCTGTAGCAGAGTTCTGTCATCCTACTCAGCTCACAGGCTGCCCCAGCTCCAAGAGATGTCAGGCTGAAAAATCACCTCGACAGATTGCCTGCTGAGACCAGTTGCATTATAAAAACAGGAAGCTCTTACTCTCCTGCTCCCAATATGCTATGGATTGAATGGGAAGGACCATATGCAGCGATGCTTTGCAGGAAGCACACACACATGGGACTCTTGCCAGGAAAAATGCGTCTTGAGTAACACATGTGCTCTTAGTTTCCTCCTTTTTCAGAAAGGTTTAACTACACTCTGGGTTACCCAGCAGCAATAAACCATTTTTCCCCCCTTTCTCACTTACAGCAGAGTGTTGCTTGGTAAACAGCAGATCTTCCTGTCTGAGGCTGTGCCAGCCTGTGCAGAACAGAACTGTTGTTATTGCACATTCATAGCTAGAGATAAAACATGAATAAGAGCCACGAGTAAGAGCCAGGCACGGGCTCTTCAATGCACTGCTTTATCAGGTTCACCTTGATTCAACTATTTCTGACATCATCCCTCCCTCCTGAAGGGGCAAGATGGCACAAGTAGCAAGGACAAACACTAAAAAAGAAGACAGAAGTGACAGCAGCACAAAAAGTGCTCTTCTGTACTCGCTAAGGCTCACAAACTGTGCAGCTCACAGCTCCACCTGCACTTGAAACACTCAAAAGCACAACACGGAAACAAAGGAGCGCAGCCAACCCAACCTTCCCAAATGGAAAAACAAACCAGCCTTCAACACATTCCTCAGGACAAATCTCCACTGAGAGCCACAGCTGCTGCAGGACATAAAGGTTACAGAGAACCAGGGAAGGAACAAAAAGTGCAAGTCATGTCTCATCTGCAAGGTGACACTGCAATGGCACAGGCACAATGAACCAGCCCGGGAAAACTGGACACTGGGAGCCAGAGGAGGGTTTCTGACCTTTCCAGGCGCAGATCTACGGACTAGCTGCTCCAGAAGCACTGGGGAGAGAAGGCAGAGTTAGTTCCAATGATTGTTGCCAAGTAAGTTCATGACCTGCACAAGAAGACTGTCTTCAGCAGCAGGGAACTGGGCTTGGGGACCCACAGAGCTCCTTCCTCCCAATCACTCAGCAACCAGAGGGCCACAGGTGCCCAAACACAGCACAAACACGAGGTCATTCCCAAAAGGACATCAGGGATTGTACCTTCAGATCATGCTAAGCTGACAGATAAGCAGATGAAGAGCAGGCCACTGCAGAAAGGAGGGGAACACAGTTGCAGCAAAACACAAAGTCTCACAGCCAGTGAAAACCCAGGCAGGGACTTGGAAAGCAAATTCTCAGAGACAGGAGGAGGATATGTCCCCTGAGCACACTGTCCCCAGACACCCCAGCCACAGCTTTAATTCCAACACAGATTAGACAGACAGTAAATATGTAAGTTGCCCAAGTCCCATCCAGCTGCATCCCTTGCCAGAGGCAGCTCCCAGTCCTCACTGCCCTGCCCAGAGCCAAGAGGCAGTAGCACCTGGGTGTCTCCTTCTGCCATTTTTATGCAATTTGGCCTTCCCTGGTTTTAGTCTGGCATCACATCCCAATTTCCAACCAACTGGCCTAGATTCAAACCACTGCATCTCTGGCTGTGCCTCAGGCAAGTGCCGAGGTAGGATAAGCCTGAGAGACAACAGTGGCATTTGGCATTTCCATCATAAACAACAGGGAGAGAAAAGCATAAGAATTGCTGGGAACTGTGTAAGAGGCTCCTGCCTTTCCCAGAAGCGGAGGGAACCACAGAAACCCAGTAGGTGAGGCAGACCTGGGGGCTGGAGAGGAAAACAGTTCTTCTAGGATCACAGAATCACACAATGGTTTGGGTTGGAAGGGCCCTCAAAGACCATCTCGTTCTACCCCCTGCCATGGGCAGGGACACCTTCCACTATCCCAGGTTGCTCCAAGCCCTGTCCAACCTGGCCTTGGACACTCCCAG